>BGPR01001026.1:297715-314823 GCA_013235015.1 Araneus ventricosus | reverse complement strand
GAGCTATTTTGAAAGAAATTAGTTCCATAACAAGGAACCGAAAATTCACTGTTCTTTCAAACACATATTTTCATTACCTGTTTAATAATAAAAACTAATTATTTCCTTGTCCGCTATGTAAATAAATAAAGAGCTGCTGTTCATTTTATTATTTAAATGTAAGGTGCCATTGCAAAACCAATCTCTTTAAGATAAAGCGATAAAACAGATGCATATGATTACGTACTCTCTGTATCGAGGCGCCAGAATAGATTGCTGAAAATTTGCATTTTCACTGTCTTCGGAATCTCGTTATTCATTGCAGAAGAATATTCAAGGAAACGCCCTGAAGTACGTTGCTACAGTGTGGGAATCGAAAATCAGGTTCATCAAAAATTCTCAAGAAAACATTATGTTTCTGTTTTTTTTTCCGAAGTGAATTGAATTATTTTTAAAAGGCAGCTAGCTTTCTATATTTCTGAAAGTCATTGGAAAGCTATTTATTCGAGTATTTCATATTTAAATGAGCGTAATATTTTCTCCAAAAATATATGTAAATTTGTTGCGTTCTTTTATGAAGGATAGTGTGACGATGTTTAATCTCGACAGCTGTAAAGTGTACAAGGCCGGATTACACTGGGAGTCTTCGGGTAAATCGGGCGTAGAATCTATGACTGTCCAGTTCGGAAGTTCAGATTTTCTCCCCGATTATGAATTTTACGATCCTGTAATGGATACTTCGTATATTTCCTAACATGCTAAAGTTCTGATATTTTATATACTTGTATACTCTTGATCGTAATGCAGTATGTTAATAATTTCAGAACTTAATTAACTTCAGTTAATCGGTTGATTTTATTACATTTTTGTTCCGTACGAGTCTCGCCGCGTGATAGGGAAATTGAGAAAAATATTGATTTCAAAATTCTATAATACAGGGTGGTCATAAATTGTTGAACCCATTTCAAAAATTAATTTTAAAAATACTAATAAGGCCACAACTGCGTATTTTTTAAATGAGAGAGAAAATAAAAAAAAGTTTTTTTTCAGATAGGTGGTGTATCATTACAGTGTTTTAATTTGTTAGAGCTCGAGGTCAGCTCTGTCGGTCAGCAGAAACCGATACGCGGTTTCTGGTTTCCTTTTATAGTTTTTTTTTTTTGAATATCTCGAAAACTATCCAGTTTTCGGATTACAATTGATTTAACAAATTAAAAAGAGTAAAATTCCCTCCAAATGCATGCTTTTATTTTTCTTCTAGCTTTAATAGTTCCGCAGATAATGACTCTCATAAATGGAGATGTCCAATAATTTACGACCTCCTAGACCACCAACGGCGTCTGAAAGAAGAAAAAAAACTTTTTAAAATGCGCTCTCATTTTTAAAAAAGCCGCACTTGCAACATTATTAATTTTTTGACGTGAAAACGTCTTTCCGCTAGTTACAGTGATAGCCGGTCGAACTTTCTTGTGTGACAAAATACCGTCAGATTTGAATCGCTAATAACAACGAGACTAATAATGCGAAAAGAATGGTTGACCCCACAACGGATAGATCATTATCTGTAAGAGTTTGTCGCATAGTATTTGTTTTGCCTGTGACGTCATCTTACCAGTGTAGGCGCATGCGCGTGATTGTTATGAATTAGCTTTATGTAAGGTTATAAGTAAGTGTAGCGTGGAAACGCGTTTAGTTAGGAGGTTGATTAAAGAGCTTGATTAGTATTACTATGACCCAAAGTCAGACAATAACAATATTTATCGGAAGATAAGTAAAAATCGGTATTAAATTGAAAATTTCAAACTCCGCATGTTTTTTTTTATTATAGCATGCAGAGTTTTCCTTCGAATTGTACGAAACTTACAAACACTTGACAATACGTAACAGGAACATTTTATTAAAATTTGAATATTACGGGGAATATGAACATTTGTGGTAAATAATGTTATGCGCAAATTGTAGTTCTATATACCGTCAAGTGATGGCGCCATCAAAAGCTACTCTAAATAAAATATAAGAAAGGCGCAGTTCGGGTCCACACCGTAAATGTTTCGTGAAAACGTCAGGATAAAATCATAGAACAAGTATTTCGTATTAATATGTAATTTAATTATCAATCTCTTTAATACAATATTTACACAGAGAAGTATAATGTTTACAGAATAGATAAATCACAAGTTTATCGCATGGAGCAAGGGTCTATAGTAGCTTGTGATTTATCTATTCTGTAACCACCATACTACTCTGTGTAAATATTGTATTTAAAAAATTGATAATTAAATTACATATTAATATGAAGCACTTGTTTTATGATTTTATCCCGGCGTTCTCACGAAAAATCTACGGCGCGGGCCGAACTGCGCCTTTCTTATGTTTTTTTTTTATTACATATTGGTTCTATGCGAGTGGCGTCGCTTAGTAGGGAAATTAGGAAAAAAATGATACAAGGTACCGTAATATTTATAATAAGTTATAAATTGAAGAATGAAACGTAGAAAAAAGCAAAAATAAAAAGATTCTACTATTTAGTGCATCGTTAAAAGTTTGTTATTTTAAAACTGTTTTCAGTCAGCTTATTTTAATACATAAAAAGAATGGAACAGACGCTTGTTTCTTCGCATTTACATTACATGATTTCACTTCGGCTCGCAAACGTTTCTTTAATTTATATTGATACGATTGCTTTGATGCTTTTTCTTATATCGGTTAAGTTCTAAAATAAGAGTGAAAAAAACAGTCTAAAAATTGTATCAAGTGAGGTGTTTTTTCTTGCAAATTGTGTGTGAAGCCATTATAAAGCCATTAAAGCCATTAGTGAGTCGAGCATTAGTTTACTATGCGAGTTGAATGCTCCTTGGATTCGTATTTTTTAAAAAAATATTAGTATTAGAGATTATTTGAATGTTTCCCTTATTAACAATGGAGTTTTAAAATAACAGCTTTCTAAAAAAATGCAGTCTAAAAAATTGTATAAAGTTAATTTTTCACCAAAAAGAGAAACCAGCTTTCCTTTACTTAGTATTTTCCCCTTGATTTCTGATCATTTTTCACCTTTTATTTATTTCCTTCGCGATTTCGATATTCAGTATCCTGTTCGAAGCATATCGGCGGCATAAATCATTCTTCAATTAGCTCTCGCTCGCAACTGCCCGCTGGACTGTGAAGCCATCGAAAATCGCTCTGCGAAATCGAAAGCGGACTTCGCGGAATCCCCCCGAGAGAGAAATTGGGTGATCGCCGCATGAAAAGTTTATTGACACCCATGGCTGATCACGGCGGAATCGTTCCTCGCGCGCTAATAAAAATGACGGATGCTGCCGTGACAGTTAATGACTAGCCGGAAACATTCTTGCGGGACAGATCGATGGAGAGAAGCGATCGGGGTCATCGGAGTCGCGGGGATGGAGAAATCTGCCGTGGATTTTTCATTGGCAGATTATGAACTTCTGTTGTCGATATGGCGACTGTTTCAAAAGGACAGGGGACAATTGAAATATTATGGCCAATTTACAAATGTGACTTTTCGTAAAACTGGCTCTCAAGGCACATTTTTGGGAGTAAAGTAGTATAACACTACTCTTCTAAGAGTAAGTTAGGATAATAGTACTCTACGAAGAGTAAATTAGTATAACAGCGCTCTATTAAGAGTAAATTAGTATAACAGCGCTCTATTAAGAGTAAATTAGTACAACACTATTCTACTAAGAGTTAGTTAGGATAATAGTACTTTACGAAGATAAAGTTAGTATAACAGTACTCTTCGAAGAGTAAGTTAGTATATCAGCACTCTACGAAGAGTAAATTAGTATAACAGTGCTCTATTAAGAGTAAGTTAGTATAACAGTATTCTAAGAGTAAGTTAGGATAATAGTACCCTACTAAGAGTAAGTTAGCATAACAGTACTCTACAAAGAGTAAGTTAGTGCAATAGTACTCTACGAAGAGTATGTGAGGATAACAGTACCCTACGAAGAGTAAGTTAGCATTACAGTACTCTACATAGAGAAAGTACTGTTACTTCGTAGAGTACTGTTATACTAACAGTACTCTACCAAGAGTATGTGAGGATAACAGTACTCTACAAAGAGTATGTGAGGATAACAGTACTCTACAACGAGTAAGTTAGTACAATAATACTCTACGAAGAATAAGTTAGCATAACAGTACTCTACGAAGAGTAACTTAATACAACAGTACTCTACTAAGAGTAAGTTAGGATAACAGTACTCTACTAAGAGTAAGTTAGGATAACAGTACTCTACGAAGAGTAAGTTCGTACAACAGTACTGTACTAAGAGTAAGTTAGGTTAATAGTTCTTTACAAAGAGTAAATTAGTATAACAGTACTCTACGATGAGCAAGTTAGTATAACTAGAACGAGTTACTCCCACTCTGCCTAAGTATCCGGGGTCAAGTGAATGATAGTCATCATGATATTAATACGGAAATTAAGGGTGAATTCCTAATAGCCATCACAGACACATCTTCCGCAGGAGGTGCATCCCGTCATCGGAGTGGAGGTAACTCAACCCCACACTATTATTAAACACACTAGGAAAGCGAAAACCCGGTACTTTTCCAACTGCTTCTCCTCCACGTACTCGTGGTGCCACCCAGTGGGAGAGAAAGGTAGTTGTTTTATCGCTTTAATCGGGTCAAAGCTCTTTCCCTCAAGGTATTATTCCTTTCAACAGCTTTTAAAATAATTTAATTCCTTCTTAATTAAGCAAACATGGCAGTCAGAATTTAGATTCAATCTAATTCTGATGGGGAGGGGCAAGATTCATGGAATCAAACGGAACTACGGAAGCGAAACACCCGTTGCCCATTGCAGTACACATGGTTAGACTATCGCATTTGCTAAGAATGTTAAACATTTATAATGTTTGCATTTTTTATGCTTTCAGTTTTGGGGTCAGCAAACAAGTTATTAATTTGTATGTCTTAATATTCTAAACACTTTAGTCAGTAAATAGAAAGCTACAAGTGACCGAATCACGGGAGAGTTACTTGTTTCTGCACGACTCCGGAATATAGAGAGTTCCATGAAATTAAACAACTTTCGTCTTATATATAGATACATAAATATTTACATAAATTATCTATTTCTAGTGCTTAAAGTTAAATTCTGGTCAAATGTATAAATATTTTTTAATTACATTAGGATCATATTCAGAATTATTTAACCAGGAATAACAATATATCACACTATCACTTTGAGTTGTTATTCACTGCAGTCGGGGCCGAATAATTAAATAACTTTAACTTTGGGGGCCCCGGGGCCTCCAGATTTTTTTACGGTACTTTCCAAGGAATTTAATTTTATTCATTTCATTTAAAAAGGCTGCCACTTAAACATATTCAAGTTAAAATCAAATATTGTTTAAATTTTGGAAATTATTCTAACCACATTCCTAATTAATTACCTTTTGCAAGATTTATAATTAAAAAACATATTTTTATAATCAATAACTTAAAAAATGCCCGATCCTATAATTAAATAGAATTTAGATTGTGTTAAAAAATTGCCCTTTTTTTACTATTCTGTATAAAATTACTTTTAAATTTAAATTTACTCGATATACTGAAATCAACTCTCTTGAGGGTGATCCGTAATTAAATTTTTTTTGCTGATTCAACTAGTCAAAATTTACAACTTAAACTGTTTATATAGAGATTAAAATAAAATCAATACAAAAATATCTCGTTTTGAATGTTGGGGAGGGGGAGAAGGGGGGGGGGGCAAGACCTGCATCGCCTAAAGGCCGCTAGAAGGCTTAATTCGGCCCTGATTGTAGTTATGCCTGGACTGGAAATATAGTCATGATGATTCCAACCTTCATTTCAACTGAGATCTCGTTGCTGAGGAGAGAGGAAAATATCACCTCCTCCTACCCATCCTTTGAACAGACCTTGAACTAATTGAGGACTAGTTGTCTTCCGTTTAGGATCTGCCATTTCCAGTTCAATAATTGTTTTTCAAACGCTTTGGGACAAATTGAATCAAAGGAAAAGGTTCTGTACCTTAAGGATCAACAACATAACTTTGGCAAACAAACTTTTGCAACAAACAATTAGCAAATTGTTTGTTGCAATGAAGGAGTCAAACAGGAATGCCACGCTTGATAGCTTCTTCACGAGCGACTTCTTCGTGCTGTATCTCATAAATGAAGTATAATTTATTAGTAAAATACTTGAACATTTACGTGAGATTTATATTAAAAACATTTCATTGGAAAAACATTGTTCTTGTTAAGTTTCTTCTTAAGGACTAATCTTAGAGCAGGAATCCATTTGCCTTTCTACTGAGAGGTCATAGCAGGGACGGTTTCATTCCTGAATTAAAACTCTTGACTGCTAATTTCCTGCGAGCACAGGAAGATTTGTGGTGCAATTAAGGAATTCATTTTCACCAAAAAGAATGAATCGAGTTTTTTGATGGGGTAGTAGAAAAATCATTTGAAAATAATTTGAAGTATCGCACATAACTTCTACAAATTGTAGCTTAAAAAGCAACGCCACCTATCTCAATTTTTTGAAATTTCAAAGAGGAAGAAAATACTCAATTTTTCGGAACCAATAAGAATATTTCTGAATTTTTTTAACACCTAGGTCATCTTTGATATGAACAAGAGACCGCATGTTCCTACTAGATGCGAAAAAAATTATAAATATTTCCTGTTGATTGCAAAAAATTGAGTAGTTCCTTCCTCTTTAAAATTTCAAAAAATTGAGATAGATGTTGTTGCTTGTTAAGAGACGAAATATTGCTGCGTCTGTGTATATCTGAATTTTTCGGCAATTATTTTTTTCAATAGAAAATCTAACATGTTTTCTCAAGTTGTAAGTAGCTTTTCAGAACAAAACCAGCAGGAGTGGTCTCCCCTAAACTTTCTCGTATACATCCCCAAAAGGTGTTGTTTCCCCTTCCCCCACCCCCGCGTGGATAAAAAAAATTCGAACCTACTGTAACCCAGAATCCAATGACTATCAGAAGGTTTTTCATTGTAGATTATAGCGATTGTAAAATATGTAGGTAAAGAATCAAATTCAAAGAGATGTGTACCGATTGCATCTAGCACCACTTCCACTCTTGCCGGCTCAAGGACGAAGTGACGTAATCCTTCCGCGTGCACAGATATTGCTACCAGTACATATGCGTATGGAGAATCGGATTAGAAAAATTAATTATGCAATTTGAACGCATTTTTTTAACCGACTGAAACGAAATTTGGGCACCGTAATTAATGTTAGCAACCGTCATACCTATTTTTATTTATCTAAGCCAAAGGGTTTAGGAGATATAATTTTTACAAGTATGCGATTACACAGTCCGACAGACAGTCAACCCTTCGAGGGATTTGGTCCAAAATTTGATACGGACCTATATTTATGATGATAAAACTGTGTACCAAATTTTATCCATCTAGCTATTCCAGTTTTTGAGTTATAGTGTTCACATGAACGCGAACAGACAGACTTTGTCCAAAATTTGACAGAAACCTACAAATTATGTGTCAAGATCACATACTAAATTTAATCCCCGTAGCTCTAACAGTTTTCGAGTTATCGTGTTCACAGATAGACAGACATAATTCCAAAATTGAGTTTTCCCGACTCAGGGAGGTCTAAAACGTAGAGTTTTGTCAAAATCTCGAGTTCGAATTTTTTGACGATTACAATACTTTTCTCTTTGTATACTTCGTATACGAGAAAGTAAAAATGACTTCTCGTTTTAATTTTATTCTGAATGTCATTTCGATACAGTTATAACGCTCGTAAAACCAAAGATTTCGCAACAGCGATGGCATTAAATCAAATTTTGTTAAGTGATAAAGGAAACGCAACGAAAACTAATTTCGTGGGTGTTTCTTTGTTCCAAAATGAAAAGCGGCACATGAGCCTTTTATATACACACCTCATTAAAGATTCACACGCAGGTTGGCGATAAAGAGCAAAGGTCTTCCTGCCGCCATCGGACTTTGAAGATCTCGTGAAATTAAAAAAAAAAAAAAAAAAAAAAACAGAATAAGGACTTTTAAACAGAAATGGGAAAAAAAAGTTATTCCGATTACACGGAAACACAAAATGATCTTCTGTTTCCCTTTCACCAGGTTAGGCGACCGCAATCGCCCGTGCGGAAACTTTTTTTCGAGAGGGACGTTAACTGTGACTCATATCTCAAGGTCGTTTCGTGGGCGAGAAGGTGACATCCTACAACTGCTTTCATTGATTTTTTTTTAATATTTTAGTGAGAATGTGATGTACCTGACGCTTTTGCAATGGTAGTAAGAAATACTGAAATTTTTTTGATAATTGCAACCATACCGATTCTGTATGGTTGCGAGTGTTCGATGCGACTTGTGTGGAGGAAATTATAATTAAATCTGATCATGATCATACATCGATCTTAGAATAATTAATTCAATATATAATATACCTTACATCTGTAATTTGATGGATATACTATATGATTTTGGTGATAGACCCATATGTCACATTTCATCTGTTTAGGTCGTTGCATTTTGGTATTGCAATGTTAATATGAATAAGAGATGGACGGCTTTCATCCAAAATTTAATATATATCTTATGGGTCGATCCAGGAGAAAATTGGGGTCGTTTTGCGGCCCCTTCACAAAATTCCATTAAAATGGCCCCTTCACAAAACTTAAATTCATAAAAACGGCCCCTTCACAAATTTCGAATTCGTGAAAACGGCCCTTTTACAAAATTTATTTTATAAAAATGATCCCTTTTAAAAATTTTGCTACGGCCAAACAATGACTCTCGAAAATTCGCCCAGTATTAGGTATCCTTTCTTTTCTATATCAAATCTATTTTAAAAGCGAAGATGCGTTTCTGCATAATTAAGTGTTTTGTTAACAGAAAGTTCCAATGTTTCAACATACTTTTAACAATAAACCACTATTATTTTTTTTAATCTGACTTCTTTTTAAAAAGTTTTTGAATGAGGCATTGCACAAAATATATATACGAGAATTTTTTTCCAGTATTATATCAAATTACTCATACATTTGGTTCAATGAAACACTTTTGATATTAAACGTAAAATATAAAAATATGACTGCTAAAATTGAAGGTTTTACATGATAAAAATAAAATTCACTAAAAATATTTTTATTTTTCACGCAAATAATTTTTTTCCTCAAAACTGTGCTTCGTTCAGTTACGTATTGCTCTGCTAAAGAGTAAGTTAATATAACAGTACTCTACAGAAGGTATGTGAGGATAACAGTACTCTACGAAGAGTAAGTTAGGATAACAGTACTCTGCTAAGAGTGATTAGTATAACAGTACTCTAAGAAGAGTATGCTTAGGGAATAACAGTACTCTACGGTAGGATTGTACACCAGTATACTAGGAAGTAAGAAATTAGTAATAGTATTCTACGAAGAAGAGTTAGTTAGGATAACGATTATTTAAGAAGGTAAGTTAGGATAACGGACTTCTTTACGAAGAGTAAGTTAGTATAACAAGTACTCTACGAAAGTAGTTAGTATAACGTATAGCCGATGAAACGAGAGATGAGTATAACTAGAACGTGTTACTCACCTGCCTAAGCATCGGGGTCAAGTGAATGATAGTCATCATGATATTAATACGGAAACTAGGATGAATTCTAATAGCAAAATACAGGCCAAGGCCCAGCCTTCCGCAGGAGGTACATCCCATCATCCAGGTGGCGGTAACTCAGCCCCACTATTATTATACACTAGGAAGAAAACCCGGTACTTGTCCAGCTGCTTCTCCTCACGGCTCGTAGTACCACCCAGTGGGAGAGAAAGGTAGTTGTTTTATCAGCTTTAATCGGGTCAACTCTTTCCCTCAAGTCAGTATTCCTTTCAACAGCTTTAAAATAATTTATTGCCTTCTTAATTAAGCAAACATGACGGTCAAATTTAAGTCAATCTCTAAATTCTGATGGGGCAGGAATACAAGATTCATGCGATCAAGCGGAACTACGGAAGTGAAACGTTGCCATTGCAAGTACACATGGTTAGACTATCGCATTTGCTAAGAATGTTAAACATTTATAATATTTTGCATTTTTTTATGCTTTTCAGTTTTGGGGTTAACAAACAGGTTATTAATTTGTATGTCTTAATATTCCTAAAACACTTTAGTCAGTAAATGAAAGCTACAAGTGACCGAATCACGGGAGAGTTACTTGTTTTCTACGACTCCGGAATATAGAAGGAGTTCTATGAAATTAAATAACTTTCGTCTCATATATAGAAGTTTCTTAAATAAAATTATCGATTTCTAGTGCTTAAAGTTAAATTCTACTCAAATGTATAAATATTTTTAAATTACATTAGTATCATATTCAGCATTATTTAACCAGGCATAACAATACACCACACTATCACCTTGAATTTGTTATTCACTGCAGTCAGAGACGGATAATTAAATAACTTTAACTTTGGGGCCCCGAGGGCCTCCAAGATTTTTTACGTTACTTTCAAGTAATTTAATTTTTTTTATTCTTTCCATTTCATTTAAAAGGCCGTCCACTTAAGAAACATATTCAGTTAAACTCAAATATTGTTAAATTTTGGAAATTATCTAACACATTCCTAATTAATTACCTTTGCAAGATTTACTCTAATTAAAAATATATTTTTATAATCAATAACTTAAAAATGCCCGATCCTATAATTAAATAGAATTTGAATTGTGTTAAAATTGCCTTTTTTTTTTACTATTCTGTATAAAATTACTTTTAATTTAAATTTACTCGATATGCACAAATCAACTCTCTTGAAGGTGATCCGTAATTAAATTTTTTTTTTGCTGAAGGATTCAACTAGTCAAAATTTACAACAAAACTGTTTATATAGAGATTAGAATTAAAATCAATGCAAAATATCTGGTTGGAACGTTGGGGAGGAGGGGGGAGAAAGGGGAGCAAGACCTGCATCGCCTAAGGGCCGCTAGAGGCTTAATCTGGCCTGATTGTAGTTATGCGGACTGGAAATATAATATGATGATTCCAACCTTCATTTCAACTGAGATCTCGTTCTAAGGAGAGGAAATATCACCTCCTCCTACCCATCACTCCTAAGACAGACCTTGAACTAATTGAGGATAGTTGTCTTCCGTTTAGGATCTGCCATTTCAGTTCAATAATTGTTTTCAAACGCTTTGGGACAAATTGAATCAAAGGAAAAGGTTCTGTACCTAAGGATCAACAACATAGCAATAACTTTAATTAGCAAATTGTTTGTTGCAATGAAGGAGTCAAACAGATACCACGCTTAGCACCTTCTTCACGAGCGACTTCTTCGCGTTGTATCTCATAAATGGTATAATTTATTAGTAAAATAGCGAACATTTACGTGAGATTTATATTAAAAACACAATTTAAAACATTGTTCTTGTTAAGTTTCTTCTTAGGACTAATCTTAGAGCGGAATCCATTTGTCTTTCTACTGAGAGGTCATAGCAGGGACGTTTCATTCCTGAATTAAGAGCCATGACTGTTAATTTCCTAAAAGGCACAGGAAGATTTGTGGATGGTGCAATTAAGGAATTCATTTTGAACAAAAGAGTGAATCAAGGTTTTTTTGATGGGATAGTAGAAAATCATTTGAAAATCATTTGAAGTAGCACATAACTACCACAAATCGTAGCTTAACAAGCAACGCCACCTATCTCAATTTTTGAAATTTCAAGAGGAAGAAAAATACTCAATTTTTTCAGGAACCAATACGAATATTTCTAGATTTTTTTTTAACACCTAGGTCATCTTGATATGAACAAAGAACCACATGTTCCTACTAGATGCGAGAAAAAATTATAAATATTTCGTGATTGCGAAAGGGTGAGTAGTCCTCCCTCTTTAAAATTCAAAAAAATTGAATAGATAATTATTTCTTATTAAAGACAACGAGGGAAATATTGCCGCGTCTGTGTATATCTGAATTTTTCGACAATTATTTTTTTTCTAGATAGAAAATCTAACATGTTTTCTCAAGTTGTAAGTAGCTTTTCAGAACAAAACCAGCAGGAGTGGTCTCCCCTAAACTTCTCGTATACTTCCCCAAAAGGTGCTGTTCACCTCCCCCCCCCCCCGCGTGGATAAAAAAAATATTCAGACCTACTGTGGCTTAGGAATCAATGACTATCAGAAGGTTTTTTCATTGTAGATTCTGGTTGTAAAATATGTAGGTAAAGAATCAAATTCAAGAGATGTGTACCGATTGCATCTAGCACCCACTTCCACTCTTGCCGGCTCAGGACGAAGTGACGTAATAATCCTTCCGCGTGCTGAATGTGCTACTCAGTACACATGCGTATGGAGAATCCAGATTAGAAAAAATTAATTATGCAATTTCAACGCCTTTTTTAACCGACTGAAACGAAATTTGGGCACCGTAATTAATGTTGGCAACCGTCATACCTATTTTTTATTTATCTAAGCCAAAGGGTTTTTAGGAGATATAATTTTTTACAAGTATGCGGAATTACACAGTCCGACAGACAATCCAACCCTTCGAGTTTGGTCCAAAATTTGATACGGACCTATATTTATGATATGATAAAACTGTGTACCAAATTTTATCCATCTAGCTATTCCAGTTTTTGAGTTATAGTGTTCACATATGAACGCGGACAGACGAACGGACTTCCCCTTGGGTAGTTTTGTCCAAAATTTGATAGAAACCTACAAATTATGTTTAAGACCACATACCAAATTTCATCCCGTAGCTCTAATAGTTTTCGAGTTATCGTGTTCCACACACAGACAGACATAATTCCCAAATTGTGTTTTCGGACTCAGGGAGGTCTAAACATTGGAGATTCGTGGCTCTCTAGTTCCAAATTTTTTTGGCCAGGTGTAATACTTTCTCTTTTGTATACTTCGTATGCGAAAGTAATCAGCAAAACGTCATATCTCGATTTCCGAGAAAGTCGTCCAACACGGAAGTGGAATTAGAAGCCGCCGTGATTACCAATAGGGCTAGGTGTAAGATAAAGAAAACAAAATTTGCAATTTGAACGCATTTTGTTAACCGATTGACACATTGGACTAAATTTAGAGTTAAGAAAGAAGGCCCATACTTACATTTCATTTTATCTAAGTAATTTTGTTAAGAAGTTATTGCGATAAAAAATATGCGATTATACAGACCGACAGACAATCGACCCTTGGCGGATTTGGCCCAAAATTTGACGCGGACCTACATTCATGATGATAAAACAGTGTAGCGAATTTTATCCATCTAGCTATTCGAGTTATCAGTTCAAACGAAACGTGAACAGAACAGATGAACTTCCCATAGACAGATTTTGTCAAAAATTTGATAAAGAAACCTACAAATTATGTGCAAAAGACCACCTTCAAATTTCATACCCGTATCTCTAATAGTTTTCGAGTTATCGGTTCACAGACAAACAAACATAACTCCCAAATTGTGTTTTCGGACTCGGGAAGGTCACAAAACGTGGAGATTCATCAAATCCTCGAGTTCGGGTACGGCAATTACAATACTTTATCTTTGCATACTTCGTGTGAGAAAGTACCAGGGGAGTGTTCTCCCTAAACTTTCTTGAAAGTATACTCCCAAAAGGTGTTGTTTCCCCCCCCCCCCGCGTGAGTAAAGGGACATAACCTACTGTCAGAACAGACTATCAGAAGGTTTTTCATTATATAGTGATTGAAAATATTAGGTAAAGAACAATTCAAAGAGATCGTGACTGATTGTATAGACCACTCCACTCTATGCGGCAGCATTAGACTATCCTCGCTCATATGTGCTCACGCATCTTGGATCATGGAATCTACATATGCCGAAGTTAACACTGAACGAATTTGCCCTAATATTTAGCAATGCTCAAATTGATTGCTTCACCAAGGTTTGATCTTTGGTGACACAGTTCAGTTCATAGTAATCACAGTACCACAGACAGTCAACCCTTTGAGTGGATTTGGTCAAAAATTTATATGGACCTCATTTGATGATAAAACTGTGTACAAATTTTATCCATCTAACTATTCCAGTTTTGGTATAGTTGTTCACATGACGCGAGACAGACAGACAGACTTTCCTTGACGGATTTTTTCCAAAAATTTGATAGAAACCTACAAATTATGTTTACAGACCAAGTACCAAATTTCATCCTCGCTAACTCATAGTTTTCGAGTTATCGTGTATAAGCACAGATAGACAGACATAATTCCAAAATTTTGTTTTTGGACTCGGGAGGTCTAAAACTGGAGATTCGTGAAAATCTCGAGTTCGAATTTTTTGACGATTACAATACTTTCCTCTTGTATACTTCGTATAGCGAGAAAATAAAAACGGTTTCTCGTTTTAATTTATTCTGAATGTCATTTCGATACAGTTATAACACTCGTAAAGAACAAAGATTTCCCTGGAAGGCATATAAATCATATTTTGTTAAGTGATAAAGGAAACGCAACGAAAACTATCGTGGTAACTTTGTTCCATATTGAAAGGCGGCACAGGAGACTTTATATGACACACCTCATTAAAGATTCATACGCAGATTGGCGATAAAGAGCAAAGGTCTTCCAGCCGCCATCGGGCTTAAGATCTCGTGAAATAAAAAAACAACAGAATAAAGACTTTAAACAGAAATGGAAAAAAAAGTTATTCCGATTACACGGAAATCACAAAATGATCTTCTGTTTCTTTCACCCAGGTTAGGCGACCGCAATCGCCCGTGCGGAAACTTTTTCGAGAGGGACGTTAACTGTGACTCATATCTCAGTCGTTGTGGGCGAGAGAAGGTGACATCCTATAAACTGCTTTCATTGATTTTTTAATATTTTAGTGAGAATGTGATGCGTACCTGACGCTCTTTGCAATGGTAGTACGAAATACTGAAAATTTTGACAATTGCAACCATACCGATCCTGTATGGTTGCGAGTGTTCGATGCACCTTGTGTGGAGGAATTATAATTAAATTCCGATCATGATCATACATGGTTCTTAGAATAATTAATTCAATATATAATCTGCTTAGGTCTAAATTTGATGGATATAGTATATGAATTTGTGGATAAAACCATATAGCATTTCATCTATGTTTAGGTCGTTGCATTTTATATTACAATGTTAATATGGATACAGAGATGGACGGATTTACTCCTTCGACTTATTACGGTTCCATCAAAATTTGATATAGATCTCATGTTCATCAGGAGAAAATTGGGGCCGTTTTGCGGACCCTTCACAACTACCACTTCATAAAAAGTAACAAGAATTCCACTTCATAAAAAATTGCGCATACAAATTCCACTTCATGAAATGGCCCCTTCACAAAATTCCACTTCATAAAACTGGCCCCTTCACAAAAATTCCACTTCATAAAATGCCTTTAAAACTTCATAAAGCGCCCCTTCATACAAAATTCCATCTTCATAAAACGGCCCCTTTCTGACAAAACTCATTCACAAAACGCCTTCTTCACAAATTCAAATTCGTAAAACGGCCCTTCACAAAACTCAAATTCACAAAACGGCCCCTTGACAAAACTCAATTTAAAAATTGCTTTACAAATTTATTTTATAAAATTATCTCTTTAAAATTTTGTTTAGGCCAAACAGACGTTCCAAATTAGTATTGGTATCCTACTTTCTATACAACGATTTTAAAAGTGAAGATGATTTCTGCATAATTAGTGTTTTAACAGAAAGTTCAATGTCTCAACATACTTTAACAATAAACCACTATTATTTTTTTTAATCTGACTCTTTTTAAAAGTTTTGAATGAGGCATTGCACAAAATATATATACGAGATTTTTTTTCCAGTATTATATCAAATTACTGCATAATTTGGTTCAATGAAACACTTTTTATAAACTAAAATATAGAAATATGCTGCTAAAATTGAAGGTTTTAATGATAAAAAATTTTCAGAAAATATTTTATTTTTTCACTGCAAATAATTTTTTTCCAAAAAATATTTTTATATTTTACAAAAAAAATTTTAAAGTTTTAATGAGGGTGCACAAAATATATATGAGATTTTTTTCCAGTATTATATCAAATTACTCATACATTTGAGTTAATGAAACACTTTGATATTAACGTAAAATATAAAAATATGACTGCTAAATTGAAGGTTTTACATGATAAAAAAATTTTACAGAAAATATTTTTTATTTTTCACACAAATAACTTTTTTCACAAAAATATTTTTTGCCACAAAAATGGGCCCTGAAAAACTTGGATCTACCCCTGATCTACAGATGGGTAAAGTCTACAACCAAATTTTATCCATCTAGCTTGATCCACTTTCCAGTATCGTGTTCACAGACAGACATTATCCGAAAATGGGTGGGGTTCCTAACAAACATAGAGATTCATCAAAATCTGAGGTTTAATTTTTTGACGAGTAATACTTTCCCTTTGTACACTTCGTATGTGAAAGTAAATATCACCATTTCCTTCATCAATAAAATATCTTCCCACATCCAACGTAGAAAAGAAAACTAGTATTGATGTCACTGAAATAAAGTGATTAAATTAAACCCGTTCTAGATTGAACTGAAATGGACCTCATTAAAGTTCCGAGCTGAGAAAAATACGTCCTTTTTTCTTTCTCCGAAGAAAACCAGATCCCGTACCCATTACATTACTTAAAAAGTAAAGTTTTGTTTTCTTAAAAGGAATTTATGTAGTGATGAATGTAGTTCTTCTAGAAGGTTTTAAAAAAAATGGCGTAGTTTCCTTACATATCCTGACATTCAAGAATGCTACCTATCCAGCATTGAGAAAATGTAACAAGTAATAATTTAGTCATCACAAATTCTGACGTTTAATTTCATACCTCATTCAGAAAAGTTAATTTAACCCACGAGAAAAGAAAAAAAGCTACAGGATTGTAATACGGCACTCGTTGTAGGTTTAATCGAAATTGAATTATTCAAACAAAAATAATTTTGATTCATTCACTCTTTACTTTAAAACAGCCTATTGGGTCATAAACGTGTCAGTTATCCATCTTACCTTGTTCTATGTCCTTTGATAAGACTTAAATAAAGTACTTTTGTATTATTTGAAATGGCAATTCTCTTATATGAAATGTGAACAGAGATGAAGAAAAATAGATGTGTTAAAAACTTGCAAAT
>BGPR01001026.1:264031-295670 GCA_013235015.1 Araneus ventricosus | reverse complement strand
AGTGGAAAAACCGCATCAATTAAAATAAAAAAATTTCACCTTGTTGAAGAACACACGCAAACGAGTTCCAAAGAATATAGTCACACGAATAAATCAAATTGACACATTTAAGGAAAAAATTATCAAGTTTTGTCTACCATCTCTGAAATTGACGGTATAAATGAATGTGGACCTAATTTCTCATCTTTCTACTTTGATTAGCTTTCTTTAAGTAATTGTAAATAATATTCAAAATACGCACCTGTTCATTGGAAACGATGTACAAAATTTGTCTTTTCATGAAACCTCCACAAGTTTCTTTGACATGTTTAAATTTAAGTTTGTGATTTAGTTCTTTAATATAATGGTAACGATGCTAGATTTTACGGAGTACCATTTGCAGAAATTAATCTCTGAAATTCCACATATGAATCTGCAATATTTGAAGTTTAATTTATTTGCCAGAAAGAGAAAAATATTTTAGTTGATTTAAGGTAAGTGAATTGCGCTCTATAGTTCACTTAAAATTGGATGTATTGCGACTTTTTTAAAAAAAAATTTTAAATAACTTAATTTTCCTAAAATAAGTTTTGAAATTTTATTGAAGGAATTTATTATTATATTTTATAATTTATTTATATTATTAACTTATATTTTATATTTATTATATTTTATTGTAGGATTATCATTTTCCAGTATCTTATCCCTATTAGCACAAGATATTCTACGATATCTCTATGATGTTGCTACGATATTTTGAATGCCGCTCAACATCGTAAAGATGTAAGTATGCATATTTTAGAGCATCTTGTGCTAATATGGATATTTCTTGAGTACTCGTTTTGAAATTATTTCCTTCGATATTTTGAATTCCGCACAACATCGTAAAGATATAAGTATGGATATTATGGAGCATCTTGTGCTAATATAAGGATATTTCTTGAATTTTCGTTTTGAAATTATTTCCTTCGGTAGCTCTCTCGGATAAAAACGGTTTAGCTCATCGCAGCTTATTTTACCTATTATTATGACCTAAACATTAATAATTTTTAGAAGTTCTTTGCCCTGATCTAGTATTGATACTATATAATATAACTAATTAAAAATTATATAGTATTAAGTAGGCATTATTATAATATATAATAATTAATAATAATATTTAATTATTGTATTATTAGTTATTGTAAATTCCATCCTCTTATATTTCTACAGATTTCCTTTTTCTTTGCTCCCATTCATAATTAATCACTTAACTGTAAAATTTTTTGACATTATTTCACGAAACATTTTTATACGAAATGATTTTTTAATACTTCCTTTTATCAATTACTTGATCCTTTACAATTGAAAACATTGTAATCTCTTTCTTGAAAAGCTTACAACTCCAACTAATACTTGTTGCGGAGATGAGCATGAATTAGTTTTGCCAGAGCTTTTTAAAATTTCTCCATTAGCAACCCCATTGTTTCAGAAAAATTTTGTTTTTACCCCAATTTTGCAAAATAAATAAGAAAATGTAGCGTTAATTCAAGATTAAAGAGTAAAACAGAATACAAAATAGTTATTCAACAAATCGCGCTGAAAGTTTTTTAGTAAACAATTCTTAACAATCCTTTCTTATCTAATCTTATAATAACTTTAAAAAGGGAATAAAAACAGTCTTTAACTTCAATTATGAAAGCCAGGAAGTACTTTAATAAATAAATAATTAATTAAAAATATGATAAAAAATATTATGCTTTTATGTGCCCCTTCTACTTTAAATCAATAATGTTTTAGATTTTGGATGATTATTACATTCATTCAAAAATTAAAAAAGGATATTTCAATTCACTTACTTTGTAGGAAGATTAGGTGCGGTAAAGAAAGAATTATTATTATTCCTACGTCTCGCTCTGTATGGTTAATAGTAAAATTTTAAATTTATTATCAGATTTAGGTTAGTAATACGTAAAATTCATTATTAGTTTTAGGGGAGTGTGAAAAACATGTAAGCTGGTTCGAAAAAGTTATATTTTTAAAAGAAAACCAAAAATATTGTATGTACTATCGGATTAGCATTTTGAAAATATATAAAATGCTAGAATGAATAAATTATGTCACTAACATCGTCATTTATCAAAATGATGTTCTATTTAAAACTAGAATATTCATTAAAAGCAATATAGCAACATTTCTCTGCTGGAGAAAGACTTCTTATTTGTTAATTAATTTATTTATCAGTTGTCATGTTTGGGATCTTTTCACGAAAAGAAACAAACATAACAATCCTCACCTGGATTTCGAAGAGAAACTTTACATGAATATAATATAAACAATTTTTTAAACTTTTTCCATATGCCTTCACCAGTACATAATTACTTGGAGTAAGACCTCTGTTACATGGCTTCAGATTTGGAATCTGGAACTTTTACTCGCCTTTCAAAGTGAATGAAATCAATTACTTAAATAAAAATACATCAGAATATTTGTATATGAATTATTTCTCCTTGCGTTACAAGAAAAAAAAGCGGTTTCCAAATCGTGCGTTGATTAAAATCATGAATTACGACTATATTTGTATTGACCCCCTGAAGAAGGAAACTAAAAATCTCCCTTTGGGCGAGACAGAACTAAATCTGAAAACTAAAATATAATTTTATTAGACGATATTGTAGTCATTTACAGGTAGTTACATAAAAATAACATCCAAGGAATGGAATTTATAAATGAAGTTCTGAGTCAGGAAAAAACAGCACAAAATCAATAAAATTCTAACAGAGGAGTAACTACAGCTAACTCTGTCGCCAATCTAACAAATCTTAAATTTCCCGTTATATTGCTTTATTGTCAGATTATAGAAGATATAACTTTGATATTTCCATTTATCACGGCTATACAGAAATATTTTCAAATCACTCCATTTTACAGTATTGAAAAATCTGAGAGAGGAAGGCATTGCCGAAAATCTTTCGCGACCTCACTTCGAGTCCTGACGTACATTTTAAGGGACAAACGACTGTTAAACCTCGAAAATTTTTGATTTTATGAAAAAAAAAAATTATTTCCCTGTCTTTTCTGAATAATTTAAAACAATCCACTTTCCCATAATTCTGAAAGTTATGAAGGAAAATGTATCAGCTCTTCAACGTAAACATTGAATATGTTCAGAACTTTAAAGCGCCATATCTCAAAATGTGTTTTTTTTTATATTGCGCGCACGATATCTCAAGAACCATTGAATATTTTTATATAAAATTTTTACTGAATATGTATTATGCTATGTTCTACAAATTGAACCACATTTTTGAGCATATTTCCTCCAAAGAAGTTCTTTGGAAGGGTTAGAAAAGTTGAGATTTTAACAATTTTTAACATTTTTGTTTTAAATTGGTATATAAAATAGAAATTAAATTTAAATGAGGTTCAATTTCTTAAACAGACTGTTTGGATTACTTACATACCCAAAATATTGTGTTTTGACAAATATTTTATCCGTAATCATGCGCGCAAGGTGACTATCTCATTTTTCTCCAAAAATTATACCCATATTTATTCCTCTCTCAAAAAAATGCATATCAATATAAAGGTTTGAAAATGTGTGTACTATAAGACAAAGAACAGATATTTTTCTAGAAAAAAAAGTGAGTTCTTGTATTGCATTGTTTGAGATATAATGTATCGAATTTGACAGTTTAACCCATTTTTTCGAGGTTTAAGAGTCGTATGTTCCCTTAAGAAATTCTTATGAATGAAGATCGAATAAAAATGAAATGCCTATAGAAGAAATTATTTTTTTTTATCGTGATTTATTTCCCGAATATTTGCATGTGATAATTTAAATCTGATGCTTACTTATGCTAACCAGGTAAACGTTTGTGAAGAAATATTAAATAACATTTGTTTGGATTTCGAAATTCTTCCGCCAGATTAAATAGTAATATAAATAAGACTTATTGTTAGCAAGAAACACCTCTGCAATGGGAGTGTCTGTATACATTAGTGAGGGTGACAAACTGCTGGTGTTACAATTTCTAACCGGAATTTAAAAGGAATAGCATTCCCTTTTTCTTTCATAAAAGTAAGGTGCGGTTGAAAAATCTGTCGCCGACCTTTTCCTTTCATGAAGAAGGGCCCTTAGTTACTGATTCTTGTTCAGTGTGGGAACACGATTGATTGTGTGATATTGTGTCGCTTTGAAGCTTGTATCGACAAATAAACGCCTACAGAAATTGAGTAACTGTGAGAAATAAACATTAAGGATAGTTTTCTTTTTCTTTCTGAAAATGTTGAAACATGTATTGTACATCAACGCACTTGCATTCAGTAAGTACATCAGACTTGCGGTATGTCGCAAACATGCCAAGTATAAAAATATATAACAGAAGCTTTAATAAAAATTCAAAGCTCGTAGATAATTTTTGAAAAATTCGTAATTTTGCATTGTTATTCTTACATTCTGGCACTTGAAAGAATGTGACACATTTTAACAACCAAAAATAAAAAAAAATATAAGAAAGGCGCAGTTCGGGTTCGCGCCGCAGATTTTTCGAGAGAACGGAACCGGATAAAATCATAAAACAAGTATTTCGTATTAATATGTAATTTAACTATCAATATCTTTAATACAATAATCACACAGAGTAGTATAATGGTTACAGAATAGATAAGTCACAAGCTACCACAGACCCTTGCTACATGTGATAAACTTGTGAATTTTCTATTCTGTAACGATTATACTATTCTGTGTAAATATTGTATGAAACAGATTGAAAATTAAGTTACATATTAATACGAAATACTTGTTTTATGATTTTAACCCGACGTTTCCACGAAAAATCAACCGAACTGCGCCTTTCTTAAGTTTTATTTAAATTATCTTCTGACGGCGCCATCTGTTGACAGTATATGGAACTACATTTTGCGTATGAGCAGTAAAACAATATTTACTACAAATGTTCATATTTCCCGTAATATTCAAATCTTAATACAATGTTTCTTTTACGTATTGTCAAGTATTCTGTAAGTTTTGTAGAATTCGAAGGAAAACTCTGCATGTTATAATCAAAACACGTGCGAAGTTTGAAATTTTCAATTTAACACCGATTTTTACTAATATTCTGATAATATATTTTTATGGTCTCACTTTGGGTCCTAGTAATACTCCTCAAGATCTTTAAAATGAAACCAGAATCAACCTCCTAGCTAAACGCGTTTCTATGCTACACTTATTTATAACCTTACATAAAGCTAATTCATAACAACCACGCGCATGCGCCTACACTGGTTCGATGACGTCTTAGGCAAAACAAATACTATGCAACAAACTCTAACAGATATGATCTATCTGTCGTGGGGTCAACCATTCTTTTCGCATTATTAGTCTCGTAGTTATTAGCGATTCAAATCTGACGGTATTTTGTAACACAAGAAAGTTCGACTGACTGTCACTGCAACGAGCAGAAAGACGTTTCCACGTCAAAAAAACTAATACTAACTTGTTTTAGGTCCTGATATTCTATTGGAAAGGTCTCGGCTTCGGAACCGGAGGATTCCAAGTTCGAAACCTGGTTTCATCAAAGGTCAGCCATGTCTGTGAGCCTGGTATACGTTAAATCTGACTTCGTGAGTCAGTCATCTCTTTCAGTCACGACCTTTTGCACTTTCACTGACGATAAGGGTTTCATGTATAACTGCTTATACACGAAGCCCATATCGAAGAAACTTATGACTTCTTATCCCACGATTTCCGCGGGTTGGAGTAAGTCTATTTTCTGCTGCATCCTGCGGTTTTCACAACCTAATGTGTTTACTTGGTAGGTAGTTTTAAAACATTGAATCATATTATAGCAATAAAGCCTTGCATGTAAATAACAATTCGCTTGATTCAACGGTATTTGAACATATTTTAAAACGCTGTATCTAAATAATAAATAAAAAATTCGGCAGTCAAAGTGTTAATGAGCTGAAAATTATTGCTCTCCTCAACATTATTTTGGTTAAAGTCATAATTCCGACTAAATGAGAGTTTTAGATTTTTAATCAAGTAAATGGAATAGGTTTGAAAAACAAAGTGAGATTGCGTCTCTTTCCTTTGTTTGTGAATTTATCGAATCCTCGGATCTCTTATGACATAAAGCTATCTTAGACCTCAAAACAAACCGCTTTGGAAAGCAGAAAAAAAGATCATTTAGCAGTCAGATATGACTTCCTAACAGATGAGCAAGATAAACCGAAAAACAGCACAAAAGCCGCATTGCTTCACGGCATTGCTAAATGGCGAAAGATTCTTTCATTTTTTCACAAAAGATTTATCATCTGGCTATCATTTCCCATTCGTTTCCTCATAGCGAGGACGGAAAAAAAGCGCTCATAGCCTCTGTTTCTTAATCAGGTTAACTTTCTTTATTCAAAAAAAGTTACTTTCACTCCATCCTTCCCACCAGGAAATGTCAGACGATTCGTATGCATCCCGAATGAAGAAAGGATGAGCGGAAGGGTTGTCAACTCACCTGTGTGGCTGGAGGTCGACCCGTTTCTCGCTGTCATGTTTCATAACTGATGGTGTTGGTGATGCGAGTGATGCTTAATATTGTTGGCGTTCTTGGGATGGGAGATGTCTTAGCATGTTAATGACGTTTATTTGCTTACTGTATATTTTAAAGATAAAAAATAACGATTTTTTTCGTTTCGTGAGTTAAAAAGTTATTAAAATTCCATGTCGTGTATTCGCAATTTAGTAGCATAATTAGGCAACTTTTATTACCAACTGCCAGTCGTTGGTAAAACTTAGAGAATTTAAATTAATTTCCTTTTTTACTTTCACGGGTACGAAGTATGTAGAGAAAAGCATTGTAATTGCCGAAAATTCGACCTCGAGACTTTTATGAAAATCCGCATTGCAGAAATGAAAAACAAATTTTTTGAATTATACCTGTCAGTCCGTGTGTGAGTTCCATAACTCCAAAACGGAACGAGTTGGCGGATGGGATTGTTTTTATTTTTTGCATTTTTTGTGTTGTTCCTCCGACATCTTTTTTTGTTGTTGTTATTAAAAAAATTGTTATTGTTGTTTAAATTTTTTTGTTGTTGTTGTTAGAAAAATTTGTCGTTGTTGTTTAAAATCGTTTGTTGTTGTTGTTGCTAAAAAATTTTGTTGTTATTTCTAAAAATTTTTTTATTGTTTAAAAAATTGTTGTTGTTGTTGATTTTTTTGTTGTTGTTAAAAAAATTGTTGTTGTTGTTAAAGTTTTTCCCTAAACGGTAATAACCACTTCATGTTTATCTCCTCCGTCTGTTCGGATTTGTAACTGAAAATTTTTAATGCTTATTAATAAATCCTTTTCCGTGGGGCCGTGGAAGTAGCTCGAGCGCTTGGGTGAGATCCCCCTGTCGTTCTACATCAGCTCTAAATCCTTGAGGTGATGTTTGGGTTTTTTTGTCAGTGTGGGCTTTAATAATAGTAACTAGTCGTCCTCGGCGACTAGTTGTTCTCGTAATATTTATAGCCAGTGGCTCTGCTTGCATCTTAGCTAAATAAATTGGCGAACTGACGGTTGTAGAGGCTGAAAGACTGCCAAAGTTTTATTTCAAAGTTTTATCAATTTTTATCTCAAAAATTGAGGGCGACGGGTGGCAGGTGACTGACCATTGGTGACATATCTAGATGTCGTAAACTTTCATATGAAATAAAAATTTTCGAAATCGGTCCAGTGGTTGGGGCTGGAGAACTGTCTGGTGGTTTTCCCCTTAGAGGATGTACAGTAGGACAGTGTTTTTACGATTTCTCTCGAAAATTGAATATGGTGGAGAAGGGACAGGCGATCATTGATTACCTACTTAGAAGTCATAAACTTCCACATGCAATAAAAATTATCGAAATCGGTTCAATGATTGAGGGTGGGGGACGGGTATTCTGTTTTTGCCAATTACTTTAAATATAAAGATAATGCTTAAGGGTAACTTTCTAACGTTTATGGAACCGAAAAAATGTCTTTATATTTGTCTTAATCTTATGCCGTTTAGGCAGGAGTGTATTAACCCTGAATAATATTTGAGGCTTATGGAAAAATTGTACTGTGAAGAACTTAATTAAAATACTGATTTCTCTAGTAACATAAGTAATTCATTATTAACATAAGTAATTTCCTAAAAATGCTAATTTATTCCTGTAACTCGTCTACTGGCAAGGACGTCGATTAGAATACTTTTAAGAGAGTTTCGGTTATTTCCGAGAGGGAAAAATACGAACGAATTAAGAAAAAAATGAAAGAAAATGCAGAATTTTCCCCTTTAAATCGAAGATGTCATTCTATAATCATTCATTAGTTTTGAGTGCTTGGATATTAATTTATTATCTCTTATTTGATTTGGAAAAAGTTCCTTTAGTACTGTCGGAGCGTTGGGTACATATAATTTGATTTCATTCATGAACTAGATCAGCGATAATTTTCCGTTTTCACTTTTTATTTACGATGTTTCGTTCATTCCCCTCTTTTCCGCATAAATTGATCATTTTTGCGCAGCTTTCCATAAATTGACCATTGCTTAAACTGACCATTTTTGCGTAGAAAGCTTCCGACGCTCTCGGTCTAGTTTTATTAACTTTCCATTTGAAGCTGCAAGAAGCTATATTTGAGACTAAGCTATATAAGCGACTTGAAAGCATATTTACGGATCCTACTATGGTTTGGATTGAGGTCGCTTTTCATTGGCTCTCAGCGTCACGTGACTTCGATTGCTTCTGAATGATGTCACAGGAGCGCGCTTAGTTTGGATTTCGATTTTTGTCTTAGCTATTGTATCATGGAGAAACCAAAATTATCTTTATCTTGAATTCATCATTCCCTTTAGAAATATCCAAGTAATCGTAATTAAAAGATAATTTTGGTTTTTCCATGATACAATAGCTAAAACAAGAATCGAAATCCAAACTAAGCGCGCTCCTATGACATCATTCAGAAGGAAGCGAAGTCACGCTGAGAGCCAATGAAAAGCGACCTCAATCCAAACAATACTAGGATCCGTAAATATGCAACTTGAACCAGTAGCATTCCCACTCTCGAAACTTCATTAATGTGATTTTCTTTAACCGCCGATGCAGATAACATTGAACAGGTCCATATATAGGCAGATTTTCGGTGGACTAGTATTTGAAACCAGCGATCCTCCCATCCCAAAGCTAGATTTGATTACCACAGCACCGTGGCTGAACTGAAGACTGTTAGTTCACTGAAATACTCCATTTGTTGTTTATAATTAATAAATCTATTTTCTGTAAACTAAAAAGTGCAAATATTGTCAACTACGAAATACAGTCGCTCTCATTGCATATTTACGGATCCTAATATGGTTTGGATTGAGGTCACTTTCCATTGGCTCTCAGCGTCACGTGACTTCGCTTGCTTCTGAATGATGTCATAGGAGCGCGCTTAGTTTGGATTTCGATTTTTGTCTTAGCTGTTGTATCATGGAGAAACCAAAATTATCTTTTAGTTACGATTATTTGGATATTTCTAAAGGGAATGATGAATTCAAGATAAAGATAATTTTGGTTTCTCCATGATACAGTAGCTAAGACAAAAATCGAAATCCAAACTAAGCTCGCTCCTGTGACATCATTCAGAAGCAAGCGAAGTCACGTGATGCTGAGAACCAATGAAAAGCGACCTCAATCCAAACCATAGTAGGATCCGTAAATATGCACTCGCATTGTGGCAATTCCTGACGTCTGAACCCGTAACTGCGGAACTGATCTCTGGTAGCATTATATAACTGAGCAGAACGAACTGTGAAACAGTCTCGTTGGAGCTGTGGTCATGCAGCTGCAATTTCTGTGTTTACTTCATCACGTTGCATTTACTGCATTACGTTTGCATTTACTGCATCTATGTTTAATCTTGTTTTAACCTGTTTTTAAGTGTTAATCTAATTTACAATTTTTGAAGCATCTTAATAAAATAATTCGTTAACGCTGGATTACCTTCTTGTGTCCCACCACGATGCCTTCTCATTGCGAGTGACTGTCTGTGTGTTATAACCATTTCGACAACTTGGTGACCCGGACGTGATGTGAACACGCAACCTTCTGATATGACCCCGACATCATCACTATGATGAAGTTTCTGCAAATTTTAGAACTCTTGCGATAATTTTGTTCATAATAGTTGTATTTTAACACATAAAATAATTTCAGTTATCTTCAGAACAGCATTTTAAAATATTTTTTGCTTTGCTTGAAAATCAAATTTGAAGTTAATATTTTGGCTCAATTCTCTGCCAGAAGCACTGTCTCCTCAGACATTGAGAATAAGACAGATTCACTGAGAGTAAATGCTAACATCAAATTTAATTTTCACCATTTTTTTCTGAAGAACGACCACATAAAAAATATTTGAAATAATCGAACAACACTTTCCGAATAGAATCTGTTTTTTCCTTCAGCGGATACGTACAGGTAGAAAAGTACTTATAGGCATATTTCGGAACATGTTTTCTTCCGACAAAGTCGAATTTTTCAAAAAATAATGCAGATACATATGTGAAATGTTTACCAGATCTTGTCTGTTGCATAATACGTATTTTAGCTGAACTGCAAAAATTTCACTTAAATTTAAATAAAAAATATTTCTCAAAATTTACGTTTTCTCCATTAATTTGCTTTTGGCCTAGCGTTCGACGGTTCATTTTTACAGATTATTTTAATATCAAAAATTTCTGATTTAAACGTTTCCTCTCATATTAATAGCCCTTTATTTAAACACGAAAATCGATTTAACAAATTTTCCTCCTCCTTTCTTAATCCAGTGCGATATTCGGCTTCATGATATAGCGGCATTTTTTGGATGGCCAACGCAACAATTTAAAGCAATAAAAATGCTGTTATGCATTTTTTCCACATTTTACTAGCTTTCATGACAATTAGACTTCACTAATCTTTTTAACGCGGCCTGTCATACATCTTTAAAATAGGATTTTAAAACAACAAATTAAGCAATCAATTCTTCCTCAACTTTCGTCGCTTTAAAGTAGATGAAAAAATTCACTCCAGCTTTATGAGCGCATTTTCGTTGAAACAGAAATATAAAGTAATAGGTGCATAGCGTCATAATCACATGCGAATGCCAATTAACATCTACTTGCGTGTTTTCGTACATCTGTGCTGTATATATATAATTTTACATCCTTTTTCCTTCTGCATGATGCTGTATGCTTTCCGAAGTTAAATTGACGCGGTGCATTTGGTGTGTCATAAATTGACTCCATCCAGGGTACACAAACAGAATCATGTAGGAATTGTATTTTTCCCCGTCTAGCTTAAAAGAGTAAGTTTAATTCCTTCCTAATAATATTTTTTCACTTTCTATACAAGCTGATTTGAACATTGTTGTGTCAGTGGAAAGATATCGAGAGATAATGATCACGCGGTCTCTTCGTGCTAATCACGTGATGCGTGGCACAGAGAAGTATTCTTTTTCTCTGTGATGCGTGGGTGTTTCTCCGTTAAAAAAAACCAAGTGTAATGTTTGAATCGAGGGGAGATGACTTTTTGAAATCAAGAAGAACGGTCATGCGGTAGATTGGTGAGCGTAGGCAGCTACGGGGGTCTCTTCTCTGTTAGCAAGGCGGCGATGGGCGATGGCTACCTACTAACCTTTTAAACGTGGTGCAAGTTGATATTTAACTAAGTAACTAACAAACCCTAAATCTCTCTTGTCTAAAATGTAAATAATCATATGTGTAAATACCTTTCTCATATTATGTTTTACAAATAAATAATTTAATTTTAACTACTGTTTTCTCCTCCTTTATCTTTGGCGCATTTTCCTCATGAGATAACAAATTTCTACAATTTGTTGGCTTCGGCAGAGATAACAATTTTCTACGTCCATGTGTTTCCGTAATAGACTTTTAAAGCTGCCATCAGCGTAATCTCATTACCAACAAGCAAAATTAAAAAATAACCACTCTTTCTTCGTTAATGAACGCCACACTCTCAACCCGAAAGTAGGCACAGCATTCGGCAAATATATATCCGGTAATTACCCCATTCATTCACACATCTGTATGAAAAGTACAAAGAAAGCGTAAAGCCCTCAAAAGAGGCCAAGAATTTAACTTCGCACACAGTTTTGCGCTCACTATACTCCCGAGTTTCACGTAAAGAAAGTGAACAACAGCTCCGCATTTAATCTCTACGAGGCACAATAAGGCATTCCTTAAGTGGCGATCAATTAGAGTCGGAGAACGAAATGAGTGAATGCTCGGTATGCTTCGGTGGTCGCGGGGCGTTGATCAACAGCCCATTAGTGTCGAACTAGAGCAGAAACCTTACCTGAGTTTTGATCATTAATATTACACTGAATATTAGAATTGTGAAATTGAAAGCGGATAATTTATAATATTAATTGATTTTTTTTTACAGGAATATTTCAACGTTTCCGTTTTTCAAACCTTTCACTAACGTGTTTTTAAATTTTTGCTCTATTGAAAGATGAATATTCTATTTTTATGCGAACATTTTATTGCTTTTTTGGTGATATTTTCAGCTACAGGTTAGTTATTTTTTACGCGGCAATTACGCTGTATAGCAGACGCTAGCACTATCATTAATCTAGCATTCAGTTCAAAATGTGTTTATGGAATGAATAATAACTGGGAAATAGCTGGATAACTAATAACTGGATAACTGGGAAGTACTTGCTTTTTTATTCTGTATTTTTTCCTTGTATATTTATCATTTAAGAGTTGTTTTTACTTCCCACATTTTAAATTTCCCTGACACTGAAAAAAACATTTTTCGAATGAGGTCTGTCTGTTCGTCTGTGAACACAATTCGGGAACGGAACAAGCAAACAAATGAAATTTTTATGTGGTCTTTACACGAAAGTTTACATAAAATCCGTCAAATAGAATTCTGCCCATGTAACGAAACTGAAAATGGAATAATCTAGATGAATGAAATTCTGCATATGGTTTTATCACCAAAGTAATAGATAATGTATCAAAGTTCAAAATAAATTCGCCTCTTTTTTTACTGTTTGTATGTAGATGAACCAACCCGATAGCTCAAAAAGGCAACGAGATAGAACAATGGAATTTGGTATTTGGTCTTGATATCAAAATTGTAAATACGCGTCAAATTTTGAACCCAAATTGGTTAAGCAAAGAGGTCCAAAATCTATACTTGATTCTCTCCACTGCACGAAACAATTAAACACCAAACTCTCCGTGTTGTGTAAGTATGAGAGAAATACCAGGGAGGGACACTCTTCTTGTCTGCATTGTTTTGTGTATAATCAGAATGAGAGCAAACGCTTTTTTTAAAACATTCAGTATTAGAATGCAAATGAAAGGAAATATAGTTCGCTAAATTATAAAAGCTAGTAAGAGCTTGGAATCATGTTACTTGCTATTCTCAGGTCTTATTAGCCGGGAAATAACCAAATAGGACTGAACTTCCACTACGAAAAGTGTACTTTATTGAGGACTAAAAGTGATAAAGTCTTAAGTGCGAAAAATGAAAATGTAGGCAAATCACAAAACCTGTTCACATCAGTAGCAGGAATGTTTAGAATGTTTACACTAGCGGTCTCTTTTTTGAACTATTTAGAAAATTACCATGCAGTTTTCACGTTTACCATATTATAAAGCACAGCTCATTGGATTGAACACTCTGAAATGAAAAGGAATTAATTGATTTTTTCTTTGGCACTTACAGCGTTTACCAGTTTTAGTCTTCAATTTTACCATTAACTCTTTCGAGACAGTGTCAACTCGAATACATTATTTAGAGGACTACCATGCACTTTTCACGTTTACCACGTTATAAAGCGCTGCTCTTTAGATTGTACACTCTAACATGAAAAAATTTAATTGATCTTTTTTTGGCACTTACAGCGTTTGCTAGTTTTAGTCTTAAATTTTATCATTAACACTTTCGAGATAGTGTCATTCCAAAAGACCGACTCTTCGTTTTCTGATCCTACGGACTAACACTTTGGTATTCGTGTGGATTTTTTTAGAACGTAACGGACCGACTACATCGAATCTTTTCACCTTTTCAAGAATAATGACCCATAGATATATGTATAGTTTTTCTCTTTGTTAAAACTATTCTAAGTGAAAAATCTGACGGATAAAAAATCAAAATAATAAATTCAAATTTTTCTGCTTCACTGGATTGTTGCCGATATAAAATAAAAATAATAAAATGAAATAAAAAAATTGTATCGAATTATCTTTTCAATAAAATCGTCCCTGAAGAGGTTAAATAACATAAATTTATATAATACAAAAAATGCACTTAAAAACTGTACAGAATGGCAAATATTCTTCTTACAACTGATTTATATAATATGAAAGAAAAATACATTAAGAAGTTTTTGATGGATTTTATTGAAACATCTAAACATAAATGTGTTCTGATTTTGAAATAATTACAGCCTGAGGGAGTATACTCCTCTCAACTTTCTGATATACCCACACTATATGATGCGTTTTGTGTTTAGCTTCGTAATATCAGTGGAATAGAGTATATATTTTCGATCTGTTCCTTTTGACCAATTCAGTCCAAGATTTAATACGGATCTACAATTTTGGTGCCAGGACTCATGTTTGTTCTAAAAATTACTTCGAAAAGCCTTTGCACATGTGCCTCTTAGCAAACCCTTTTTATTTTATCTCATATTCTTAATTCTGAAATATACAAATGTATACATTTCTAATTAAAATCTTTTTCAAAGGGTCAACGACGTCAAACATTGGAAGGCTACAAAATCAAAATTTCTGTTTGGAGAAGTTTTGGATATCCTTTGCAAATGACATAGGACACAATATTCATCCCCAAAAATTTCAAAATATCGATATCACAATCTACCTTTGGATCGATTCTTAAAACCTTTATGCAAATTAGTGCACTTCATACTCCCATTTAATCTATCAATTGCACGCAAACTCAGAAAAACGAGTGGACAACACATGAGTCGACAAAAGAACAGGGAGGCGACAGAACCGGGAAATCAGGGAAAAGTCGGGGAATTTTATCGGTCTGGAAAAGTCAGGGAAATTCGTAAAAATATCTAAAAATCAGGGAAAATTAATAGTTATTTGTTTTACTTGATCCCCAAAGATTTCAAAATATCATATTACAATCTACCTTTGGATTGATTCTTAAAACCTTTATGCAAATCAGTGCACTTCATACTCCCATTTAATCTATCAATTGCACGCAAACTCAGAAAAACGAGTGGACAACACATGAGTCGACAAAAGAACAGGGAGGCGACAGAACCGGGAAATCAGGGAAAAGTCAGGGAATTTTATCGGTCTGGAAAAATCAGGGAAAAGTCAGGGAAATTCGTAAAAATATCTAAAAATTAGGGAAAATTTATAGTTATTTGTTACTCGAGTTATTATGTATAAATTAGTATCTTATGTCTAGCATTATTTGTTATAATAAATGGAATTTTTTTAAAAACTTATATTCATTTATAAAAGCATAAGTTTTTGATTATAGTAACTAATTTCTTATGATTTGTTAAAGAATAAAGATTTGAAGTAATATTTTGGCAGTTTCTCTTGTTTAAATCTTTGCTAAAATATATATTATTAGGTACGTATAAGTATACTATTTTTATATTTATGCTGCAACATGTTATTCTGGTACTCATGCAAAGAGCACTAATTAGTTATTGAACTGTTTTAAAGTTTTGAGCAAAGATCATAATAACCTGTACTGTTAATATAATTTAACTTGCGTTGCAAAGAGTAGTTTTAATGTTTCTTAGAATTCTTTTGCAGTTTTAGAAACAAAGTATTTTGTTAAAATTTCCAGATTTTTTACATATAAGAAATGTAATATACTGTTTTAATCAATTTTCAAAGATGTTCATCCCATTTCTTTAAAATTAAATTTCATAAAAATATATTATTTTTTCATATTAAATAAATGTAAAAGTGTTTTTTTATAATGTATATTGTACACATACAGTGATTCTGAGTAGGGAGAAAGTAAGAAAACTAATATAATTAGTAGCCTTAAATCAGGGAAATGTTGTAAGTTTAGTAAGGGAAATCAGTTTCTGTAGCCACCCTGAAAGCTTTATAATTAAAGCGGGGAAAAAATGGTAAATAAACTTCTGTTATAAGTTTAAGTTTGCATGAAAAATAAATAAGTTAAACTAGTAAATATAAATTATACAAACGCATATATTAGCATTCAAATACTTAAATATAGCTTATGTGTAGTTCTTAACTGTTAACCGTCCCTGTAGAAAAAGAATGACGAATTTTCCACAACACAAATGAGTATAGACATATATTTTTTTTCTATCGTTCAGTTAATTTTACTTTTTTTAAAATTCGACTCATTCGACCAGTTCACATGGGAACGATAAAAGATATTTCTCAGATGATTTTGATTTTTTTTCCAGTTCAAAGGAAACAAAACTCTGTAACCTTGCTGCAGATTCACACAACCGTGAAATTAACTAAAATATACAACATTTTCCCTTCCATGTGACCGAAAACATTTTTTTTTAATTCCACACCTTTTAAAATGTTGTTTTTGAAAGCGATCTTTAAGATAACGGTTTTCTTCCTGAAAAACTTGAGAAGATTGTCTTATACTTATTTTTTTCTCGTGTTCCCATAATCCTGATTTATCGCTATCCAAAACATGGCCTGAATTCGAAAGAAATCTCTTGTTATTTTAGAAGCAAACGGCGATGAAGATATTTCCGGAAATTGGCCTGAGGATGTTTTGAATGAGAGGATGAGCTGAAAAATATTAAAGCATATTCCTGGAAACTAGATCAAAGGATTTTTCTAACTTATCTCTATGACATATTTTACTTCCGGTGAATTTTATCTTAGTTTCTAAAGGAAATAGATTATTTTTTCCCGGTAATAATGAATATGTCCGAAGAAGAGCTTAGACGAGATGAATACAGAAATCAAAGTTTAAAAATTATCAGCGTGCAATAAGCTTATCTGACTATTATTAATCCTTTTGAGAATATAATTACGAATGAAAGTATATAATTCTGAAGAAGATGTTAGGCGAGATGAATACAGAAATCAAAGTTTAAAAATTATCAGTGTATAAAAGCTGATCTGATTGTTATTAATCCTTCGGAAAATATAATTGCGAATGAGATTTTGACGTGAAAACGTCTTTCCGCTCGTTACAGTGATAGTCGGCCGGACTTTCTTGTGCGACAAAATACCGTCCGATTTGAGTGGCTAATAACTACGAGACTAATAATGCGAAAAGAATGGTTGACCCAACAACGGATAGATCATATCTGTAAGAGTTTGTCGCATTGTATTTGTTTGACCTGTGACGAAATCATACCAGTATAGGCGCACGCGCGTGATTGTTATGAATTAGCTTTATGTAAGGTTATCAATAAGTGTAGCGTGGAAACGCGTTTAGCTAGAAGGTTGATTCTAGTGTCATGTTAAAGAGTTTGAAGAGTATTACTAGGACCCAAAGTGAGACAATCAAAATATTTATCGGAATATAAGTGAAAATCGGTATTAAATTGAAAATTTAAAACTCCGCATGTTGTTTGATTATAAGTACAGAGTATAAGTACAGATTATATTATTATATTATATTATTATTATTATTATTATATTATTACAGATGTACAGATTATAAGTACAGAGTTTTCTTTGGAATTGTACAAAACTTACAGAATACTTGACAATACGTAAAAGAAACATTGTATTAAAATTTGAAGTCAAAAATTTGAATGTTATGGGAAATATGAGCATTTGTAGTAAATAATTACTGCGCATACGCGAAATGTAGCTCTATATACTGTCAACAGATGGTGCCATTAAAAGCTACTCTAAATAAAATATAAAAAAGGCGCAGTTCGGGTCCACGCCGGTGATTTTTCTTGAAAAGGTCGGGATGAAATCATAAAACAAGTGTTTCGTATTAATATGCAATTCACGTCACAGGCAAAACAAATACTATGCGATAGACTCTCACAGATAATTATCCATCCGTTGTGGGGTCAACCATTCTTTTCGCATTATTAGTCTCGTAGGTATTAGCGATTCAAATCTGACTCTATTTTGTCGCACAAGAAAGTTCGACCGACTATCACTGTAACGAGCGGAAAGACGTTTTCACGTCAGAAAAATGTCGACACAAGTGGTAAGGGGGAGGCGAACAAAACTCTTAAGCCCCTGGGGCAACTTACTATCGCTACGCCACTGTTCATTTGGTATTAAAAAAGGAATTCCAAACATCAGGAATTGCATTTGAGGAACGCTGAAACAAGGACATTCGAGAAATTTGAATCATTCCCTGAGTTAATAGCGACAGTAATTAATCTCAATTAGCATAATGGGGAGGTTCGACATATTGTATTGCTTCCGACTCGAGCAAATGCGCAATTAACGGTTGAATGAAGAGAAAGAAATGAATGCATTATCGAAGAAATGCAGCACAAAAGAGAGTGATTGTGTCGATGGAAATACAGTGAGTAACGGATACGTAATTCAAAATGCGCAGACACAAAGAGAAATGTTCTTTGATAATGCACTGTAAAAAATATCCGTTTTTTTCCCGGACTTTTTCCGTATATTTGACGGTTTAAAGCTGTTGTTTATCACCGTTTTTCGCTCCAGCCATAAACGGTTTAAAACCGTCAGTTCAAATTCTATTTTTCGTCATACGGTATTGCTTTCCGTACGATAACTTTTTCTTTTCTTAAATGTAATTTTATTGCATTCATTTCATGTTTTTAATAGGGTTCCATCTCCGTAACCTTAAAACACGTGAACTGGCAATAGTTGATTTTTACACCACTAGGTGGCGCCACTAGAGCTATAGTGACTTTAAAACTCAAATAGATTATTTTTACTTTATTTTATGAAGTCTCCGGTGGTCTAGTGGTTAGAACGAGTGCCTTTAATTTCTGTGAACGTGGTTTCGATCCCCGGCTGGGAGAAGCTAGAAGTCTTGTCACCATCTTGCATCGAAATCGTTCAATTAAAAATTATATTAATTAAACTAATTGAAATGAATAATTAAATCTTGTTTAATTAATATCCCTAATTGATAATGCACATTTCAATTCAACGCGAACAGAAGGAGAAAAGCAACTCAGTCGATGACGTCACTTATTTCGATGACTTAATTTTTGCGGAGAAAACTTGATTTCATACGGTAAAAAACCGTTGTGACTACGGATTTACTTTGTGACTTTTACGGGAAAAACTTGTTCCTGTATGGTAAAAAACCGTTGTGCCTACGGATTTACTTCGTAACTTTTACGGTTTTGCACAACCAACGCAGCTGCCAGTTTAAAACCGCAAATTTTACGGGATTTTTTTACAGTGTGGAACAAATCACGTCGATTCGAAAATATTACAGGACGGACTGAAACCAAAGTAGAATGAATGACTAAACTTGGAGAATTGTGTCGAAACACTGCAACGTAAATCATTTTAACGCATTATTTGTTATAAAGTTTCGAGCAACGTACAATTTGGACTTTCTTACAGTGCTTGCTTTGTGAGAGCTTCACACTGTTAATATCGTAATAATTTGATACTGTTTTAGTATCCATTTCTTCATTCATGAAATGATGGTGCCTCCAAAAATCTTTAAAGATGTTTTGAGCTGGGCGTTCATGACAACACTTCACTATTCCATTTGGAACAACGACCGGTTTGTTTTTGTTGGCATGTCGTGAGTGTAAATTGCAGAGTAACGCAGATACCAGGCAGTTTAAAATACAAAATAGCTTTAATCCAGTTTACTTAAAAAAAAAGAAACATGCTGCTGTCTTGCAGCTTACACACTCACTGACAGCCATCCATTCGGCTGCTACATTTAAAAACAAAAATGAGATATATATATAGATTGTAACAACCAATCAACTTCGACTAGTGCCGTAACTTCGGCTACGTCATGAAATAAACCAATGAGATGCGTTTCATTCAGTGACTGAACAATTTTATTTGAATTCCAACAGTTTTCCATCCATTCAAGTCGATACATTTATAGTATAGCAACTGATTCCGAAACCTTCCGCGCTTTTGCGCATGCGCCGGGCGGAGTTATTTTCATCAAAATAGTGGGAAAGTGAAGAATTGAAGGGTGATGTTTACATTTTACTGAGCGTGATCTAACAAAGAACTCCGGAAATGCGCTCATATGACTCAATGCCTGACACCCCTTTCCGGTGTAAAATCGTCCAAAAGTGGTAGTCTCGGAATCCGTTGCTGAACAGTAGGCGGGTCGTTCACGGATGCTCCAAAAGCTCACTACCATCTGCTTCGATCCTCCTTAGTCATCAAGATCTTTAGTCACTCAAGTGCGGCTCTGTCACGAATCGATTTCGACTACCTACGATTATTAGAATGTGTAGTTATATTTAATGTTGGTAGCTAGTGTGATATTCGTAACGAATAAAAAATATATATTTGTAGAAATATTAAAATATTTGAAGAAAAGAAATTAATTAGATGAAAAAATCGTTTGGTCATAAAAGAAATTAATTTAAAAATATCGTTTGGCTGAAAAAGAAATTAATTAAAAATATCGTTTGGCATAATTCTTTTCTAAAGATTATAAAAATAGTATGGCAACGATATATTTGTCTTTTGCTAACGTTGCCTAGCAACGAAAAAGAAGATTGATGAATTTAACATGGAATTCGATGTCAATCAGTGATGTAACGTTTGCTATGTAAGCATATGTGTTTGTTTTACATGTTTGTGCCGGGGTAGACGTCCAATAATTGTATTATCTTTGATAAAGAAGGCTCCACGATTCTTCATACTATGCTGCAATACATCACACTAGTTTAAACCGATTCCTAAAAACATGGATCTTGAAAAGAATTTGGCTCTTAAAAGGAATCTTAATCGTTGTCTTTTGGCTCTTTTGGTTGATCTTTGGCTCTTTTGACTAATGAATTTGCCGACCACTGTCTAGGCCAATTATCATCGGGATTTCAAATTGACGAATGGGTTTGGCATCATGTGTTCCAAAAAAAGTGGAGTGGAACCCTGGTGAATGTCCCGATCTAGTCTTTTATGTTTACAGCTCAAGATCAGCTACAGAGAAACCACCGAAAGAACATGAGCTTAAATGACTCCTGACATGCTTAGCGATATTTACAATTCCATATATCGGCTTTATTTGCATGACCTGGATAATAAAGGCCAATAATACGGAGACTCCTGATAACTGATAAAATTCTACATTTGTATAAATTCATATGAGTGATGAAACTTTGAAGTATGCTATTAATTGTTATGTATCAGTTACCTAATTGTTTAATTTAAGAAAAGGAGCAGCTTGTGTAAAAAGGCATCTAGGCAGTCAAAGGAATTAAAGAGAGTAATATTAGCAGCCTTGAAATAAAATGTGCATGGATATTTTTTGCTTAGTTATCATTCTATGTTACTCAATCTATTATACTAAAACAAAAGAAAGGCGCAATTCGGGTCCGCGCCGTAGATTGTTCGTGAAAACGTCGGGATAAAATCATAAAACAAGTGTTTCGTATTAATATGTAATTTAATTATCAATCTGTTTAATACAATATTTACACAGAGTAGTATAATGGTTACAGAACAGGTAAATCACGAGCTACCACAGACCCTTGCTACATGCGATAAACTATAGAACCTAAAGCTCGTCTCAGACTGGAAAAAATCTTCTATTATTATATTAACTAAATATTATTGCTTGTTGTCGAATACAATTATTACTTCTTCAAAATATTGTAATAGCTCTCTAACATTCTACAATTATGAAGATTGGTGAGGTTTGTGCTTTTTGTCTCAAAATTTGCAGATCGATGGTGTGTACCATCTGTTAAAAATTTTCTTTCGGAGAAATCATACAAAATTTAATTTGCTTCTACTTGTTACTTTCTCTCGAAAGCAACATAAATTGTACATTGCAAGTGATGATTCCACCCTCTTCTTGACTTAGATATTGGTTTGAGTGTCAATGCCAATGCACTTTTTCTCAACCTGAGGTTTGAGGAAAAGGACCTTGTGAAAACCTGTGAAATTCAGGTAAAGAACATTTTAAGTTTGGCAACAGAAACCTCATAGAATGAGACTAGGATTGAGTTGTTAAAGGTTTGACTAAAATTTCGAGGTTGCAGTAAAAAACTTCAGACAAAAGATTTCAGTATGTACTGTCACAAATTACGGTTGGTTTGAGGGTGATGATTTCAACTAGTGAGAAAGTAAACGGCTCTTATTATAGGAAATAAAGAAAAGGAACGTGCTAGAAATAGAAGTATTACAAGTAGTGGCGTAGCAAGGGTAAGTGGCCCCTCGGACCGTAATTTTTTTCGCCCTCATTTTGCCATCAGTGGCTGGGACAAGGTATTATTTTTTCGTCCCTTCAAAATATTTAGCAAAGTAACATAAACACACTAATGTTTTTTTGTAAGAATGGCCCCTAGAAGTGGCGCCCGGAGCATCTACCTCCCCCCGGCTCCCTCTTCGTTGCTACGCCACTGATTATGAGAGATTAGGTTAAAGTCTTTGAACTCAAAAGTTTCCCGGCCGCTGGTATGCACCACCTGTTAAAAATTTTCTTCCTGAAATCAGGCTAAAATTTAATGTGCTTCTGTTGCTTTCTCTTGAACACAACATAAACTGTCCATTCGAGTAATGATTCCAGCTAATGACAAAGCAAATGGCTCTTATTAAACTAAAAAACAAAAACCGAAAGTGTCTCAGCTGTGCTTGCCAAGGTTGCTGTGGCCCGCAGCATGAGGTGAGTAACGAGTTCGAACCGGTCGGCCGATTTTGAAAGCGCGTTTAACTTTCGTCTGACAGAGAACGAAAAAATGAGTTAAAGAGATTTAAAGAGGAGGGGGCGGGTGCAATTGGACTGAGAGATTGCTGTTTTATGTATTATCGTCTGTTATGGCGAGCGTGGAAGGGAAAACACACCGCAGCAGGGTTGGAGCTCGCTCTACTTTTAGAACACCTTGCTGAACGGTTCCTCGGTCGCCGAGTTTGCCGCATTTGGCTCTGAATCGCTCCTTTTCGTTCACTTCCTTCAATTTTTCTTTATGCAATAATATAGTTGTAAATTTTAGACTTTTTGGACGCCCCCCCCAGTAGCACAAAGATAGTGTACAATATTGAACAATATTCATAATATTGTATAATATCATACAATATCAAATAATATTATATAATATCAAACAATATGAAACATTATTCGCAATATTGTACAATATCATATACTATCATATAATATTATATAAAACAATATGGAACAATATTCGCAATATTGTATAATATCATATAATATTATATAATATCAAACAATATTGTATAATATCATACAATATTATATAATATCAAACAATATTGAACAATATTCGCAATATTGTATAATATCATACAATATCAAATAATATTATATAATATCAAACAATATGAAAGATTATTCGCAATATTGTATAATATCATATACTATCATATAATATTATATAAAACAATATGGAACAATATTCGCAATATTGTATAATATCATACAATATCATATTATATTATATAATATCAAACAATATTGAACAATATTCGCAATATTGTATAATATCATACACTATTATATAATATCATACACTATCGTATTATATAATATCATACACTATCGTATTATATAATATCAAACAATATTGTACAATATCGTGCACCATGTTGTGGTACCTGGACCCGACATTCCAAACACATTTCTTCTAACCATTTTCGTTACACTCTGGCACACCATTCCATTAAATTTTTGAGTTTTAAATAATTACCTTGAAACGTCCCAGTACGTCGCAGTGGCGTAGAGAGGATAAGTATCGCCCGGGGCTTTTTTCGCCCCCACTCTTCATCAGGGGCTTAGCAAGTGTAAATGGTGCCCGGAGCATGGAATTATTTTTGTGCTTCCTAGTCAAATTTGGCTTTAAGAAATTTCTTATCTAGACGTGACTAGCGCTTTAACTCCATGGTTCTCCCTAAGACTAGCGCCAGGGGCATATATATCCTTCTGCCCCTCCAGTCATCACGCCACTGGCATGTCGTTTTCGATAATAAATCATTTTGCCTTGGTCTTCATTTATTTTCAATCATTTAAGTCTTTTAAAAAACACTGTAAAGTCGCAGCTATTTGATAGAAAGTCGCTTAAAGCCATAGAAAAAAAACACTTTAAACATATAAATTCAATTCACAGTTATTTAATTAGAATTGAATGTGAAATATCATGACAATCGAAAATAATAGATTTTATTGGAATAAGATTAAAAATTTTCTCTACAACAAAATTGAAACCAAGAAGGTAAGTCTTAGTAAATTACACATCGTTGTTTAACAAGCAACACCACCAGCTCAATTTTTTGAAATTTCGAGGAGGAAGAAAATACTCGATTTTTCGTAAGCAATAACGAATATTTTTGAGGTTTTTTTCACATCTGGTTGGAACATGCGGACTCATGCTCGTATCAGATGTGGAAAAAACCGCAAAATATTTGTTATTAGTTGCGAAAAATCGAGAATTTTCTTCCTCCCTGAAATTTCAAAAAATTGAGCGAGATTGAGATTGTAGGGACACGCGGTCTCATGTTCGTATCAGATGTGGAAAAAACCTCAAAAATATTTGTTATTAGTTGCGAAAAATCGAGTATTTTCTTCCTCCTTGAAATTTCAAGAAATTGAGCGAGATTGAGATTGTAGGGACATGCGGTCCCATGTTCGTATCAGATGTGGAAAAAACCTCAAAAATATTTGTTATTAGTTGCGAAAAATCGAGTATTTTCTTCCTCCTTGAAATTTCAAAAAATTGAGCGAGATTGAGATTGTAGGGACATGCGGTCTCATGTTCGTATCAGATGTGAAAAAAACCTCAAAAATATTTGTTATTAGTTGCGAAAAATCGAGTATTTTTTCCCTCCTTGAAATTTCAAAAAATTGAGATAGGTGGTGTTGCTTGTTAAACAACGATATCTAGATATGGTAAACAAAATAACAGTTGAACAGTATAGTTTCTACCTTATAAAAAACTTTTCTTAAAATGCCGATATTAAAAGCATAATTAAAATAAATTATCCGTTTTTATGGGTTAAAAAGAAACAATAACGAATATTTAAATATAATTATTTTTTCCAAAACACCTGTAAATAATAGATTGTGTAAAATTGGGAGTAAGTTGAAATAATAACATTTATTTAGAACAAACAACACATTTTGTTTAAATACAGCTCTGATAACGCATACCAATTAAAGGCTTAACTTAATAGATTCTTCATATCGTTTTCTAGAACTTTTCCAAGTTAAAAATATGTTATTATATCGAAACAAGCGCATTTTAGCTAATTACTTGGCGACGATTTTTGGCGCAGAAACTTGGCACTCTCTGTGGTAAACCCGTTTCCAGCGAGTAAGTACCGTTATGACGGTCAGTGTGGAGAAACCGTAAAGCACGTTTCCTAATCTTTGTCCATAACAGATCTAAACACGCGCCTGTCCGAGCGCATTTACCATTGACCGCCTCAAATTATTTATTCGTTGGTCTAAAGATCTCGACTGTGATTGTGCTAGAATGGCCTTGTTTGCGGGTGGATAAGAATACGATTTTTTTGCTTTTTTAAAAAAATTAAACCATTAAAAAAGTAAAAATTCATAATAATTTTTTGTTGGTTTACACCCTTCTTTTGAGAATGGCGATCTTGCGGTGCAGTACCCTTTTCTGGAGGTAAGTTCATTATTTAAAGATTTGTTTTAAATTATGGTGAAAAATATAAAAATTCATTGTCCTTGCCTCATATCAATTTAATATGTAGAATGAGAGATAAAAAGTCATTTACCGAATATGTCTCAAAAATAATAAACAAATAGAATAAACATATATTGTCTGTTAAGGTTTTGAATTGTTGTAATAGAAAAGCTTGTTGCGATCGGATTTCTATAAATCTTTTCAAATTACATTAGTAACATAGATAAGGCCTTTGAGTAAAGATAAATTTCAATGCTCATTTTTACAGAAAAATTTTCTTTTTTCCGATCGTTTGTGTGGTAATTAATTCCGAACTAATAATACTGTTTCGAAAATAAATTTAATTTTATAAGATTTTGCTAGAATTAAAAAAGTTCAATGTCCTGGGGAAGTCCAGTTACATATATTTTTTTATTTTAATTAATTTTTAAATATAAATATTTAGCTTTCAACAAACCAAATTACTGCTGTTTTCTGTCAAGTCTCAGTTGCAAAGCTTGTACAGAAAGTAGAGTGAATAATATGATATAATAAATCTTCGTTAAAAAATAAAATAACAATTAATAAAAGGTAACATTATTCAATCTTTTCTACCTTCAGTAAAACAGCAATTCTACATCAGATCGTCGTGCTTGTATGGCGTACTGGAAAATTCCTACTTTCAGCTTAGTGAGCAGTTTTGGATCGGTATAACGGAATTTAGCGAATAACTAACAATCTTGAGAAGCGATTCAAATTTAATTAACGTACTTTCAAAGTGATTTTAATTTTAGCTTCTTCTTAGAGTTGTCAAAAATCCCGCGTGAATTCATTTCATAGATTTAAAAAAATGGGGATAATTTTTTTCAATGTGTTTTATATAATTGCAAAACATAAGAATTTGGAACTCCATTCTTTTCTTAAGAAACTGACTAAAAAAATTCCGTAAATGTGCAGGGCTGAAAAGTGATATTCAGTAGAATTCGAAACAATTTATTTTTTTAAAAAAATCTAATTATTGTTTTGGTTTTCGCGCACCCCCTAATGAAATATCCAGATTCCCCCCAATCCTCCGTTTAAGGAAAGAAATTTTTATTAATAATGTTAAGGACTTATGTTAGCTTAAACGTGAAATGACTCGAATTAATAACATTTGCAGAACTTATTTTTGATTTTACATTTTGTTCCATTTTTACAATAGTATCAATTTATTACAAATTAAAACACCATTGTAATAATTTAGGATATCTAAAAATTACACTTCGTAATAACCAACTTCTCAAGTAGTCAAGTTGTTAAATAGAAAGTATTCACTAGAAGAATAACTGTAATAATTCTATAACTTTTTAAAATTTTATGTATTCTGGTTTCCGCCAATGACAACTTTGAATTCGCGTATCCCAACTGGTCCTTCGCGTACCCCCAGGGATACGCGTACCACAGGTTGGGAACCTCTGATCTAGATGGATGCAATTTGGTATTTTTGTAGATTGGGTAGTTTGTTGTAATTTGGAAGGCTGTAAATGTGTATGAAGTTAGAATTAAATCTGTCGAAAATAAGAAGTATTTTACCTCATCACTTACTCGATTTTCTTCTTTGTAACATGAAACTGTACAAAAAAGGATTATATTTACCCCCGCCATTTATATAAAAAAATAGTCATTTTTTTACATCTTAAGGACATAACCCAAGATAATTCGTTCTACGTATCTTCAGTTTTGAAGACAATTCAAAATAATTCGATCCTTAAACAGTTGTACCCGCGTTGCCGTTAGCTGGATAAATATATTAATAATTATTGCCATCATTGCCTTTATTCAGTGGCGAATCCAGGGTCCCCCCCCCCAGAGCTAAACCAAAATTCTTGATTTTGCTTCAAATCTCTACAGCAGTTTGTTCTTAATCTGCTTTTTTTTCCAAATAATAATAATAAATAAATAACGTGCCAACATTGCTTTCTGTCTTGACAGGCTCAAAGATTTACTCGCTTTTATAGTCATTCCACTCGTACTTGTAGTGTTAAGGTGGCCGAAAACATTTTCTTTGGCTAGTTATTTCATTGTGTTTTTGTTAAATTATCGAAAGTATTGTAGTGTCCTTCGTGATTTTTACAGACGGGAGAGCAACTGACTTACATAAGCCATGAGGGAAAGATGATGCAAAACTGTTATGACCTCAGCAACGTCGATATCAAAATCCTAGATTCGCCACTGCCTTTATTCATCATAAAAACATGTAAAACTAATCAACCTTAGACTTTCGAGCGTTCCAAATCCATTAAGAGTCTGCAGCCATCTTTGGATGCATTTTCTTTGTTTCTTTTCTTTCTAGAAGAGGAATTAGAGGGGAACAAATTTAGGTCAACCTCTCTACAGGTGAAATGAGAGTCGACACCGCGGGTCAGAGATGAGTCCGCTCGCTTTTTAAAATAACTCGATGAACGACGCTATATTTAGATCCTTGTTTTCTGCGAAGCATTTTAAAATGCATAAAGAGTTAATTTGACAGGTATTTCTTAAAATAAGCTGTTATCGCCATCGCACTGTGCTAAATGCTTTGATAAGAAAAAGGTCCGAGCAGACGGCATAAAATGAAATAATGTACATCTTTCCTGTAAAAGTTACACTCAAATAAATATGTTTAAGGTGAAATATTTTATTCTGAGTTCAGCGGTTTTATAAAATGACACAAGTGCACTTCTTATTTTCAATTGCTAAGTTGGAATTCATAAATGAGCCAATAGCATCATTCTGTGTTAAAATATATTGTATATACTTATAAAAGGCAATGTGCGTATGTATGTGTGTGTGCGATGTCGAGACGAATCTATCGCACTTACAGCCATGAAATTTGCCACACAGGTAGTCGGTACGGTGACTCAATCCACCTCGAAGGCAGAATTTTTAAATTTAATCTAGAAAAATTTTTATTTAATTTTTTGTGTTGTTTTGGGTCATTTTTGGTACGTTTACTGCTGTAGTATCTTTTCTAATGATCGTTGAAAAACAATCAACGCACCATCGGATAGAACAAACAATTTTCGTTCTAATGAAGCTTGTTTTGAATTTTTAACATAATTTACCGAATTTTGAGAAATTTTTAAATAATAGTCACTTTTCATTTATATTTTTAACTTTAAATTCTTATTTTCTTGCATCCGAAGTTCTAATAACGCTATCATTTTCAATATTTTAAAGTATGAACCGGAATATTTATCCCTTTTTTAAAACAAGAATGGTTAAAATACCTTTTTTCTCCGATTTTCAATGAATTTTTTTTATTGATCCGTTCAAAACATTTTCTCTCGCATATCCGAATCTATGAAGCTTTCGACAGACCCAAGGTTACTCTCAGCTCCCAGAATGCATTTCTACTATCCGATTGGCTGGCGGTACCAAGCGAAATTCACGTCATTCTCTCCATCATTTTATTGCGTCGGCTAATCTTAACTCCTTCATTTTACTGAGCCAAGAATCACTTGATTTATTTGTTTTATACTTTTTGATAGTCGGGCACATATGCTGATATCTTTAGTTAAAAGAACACGTTATTCATCTCGCTCAAGTTCCTGTGTGCACTGTCAAAAAATCGAGGGCGAAATCAATAATATATATATATATATAGTTAAATATTTTACAAACAATTAAAACTCAAATAACATTTTCAGTATATACACCTATTAAACCAATAATTAAAATTAAATATAAAATAATGTTACCTAATTAATAACCATACAATGAAATACAGAAAGATAATTAGATTATAAACTATTACTATGAAAAAGACAACCCAGATTTGGAATTCCAACAATCAAATGCCAATCTATCTTAGGAACCGATTATGTCGCATTAAATTCGAATTTTAAGGCTCCAACCTTCTGCGAAGGCCAAAAAAATCCTATATATATATATACACATTGGGTTTTTTTATTTTGTTGAAGTCATTATGCCACGGGCAACGCCATGCGCGTACTGCTAGTAAAATATAAACAGTGAACTTAATTTGCTGCCTGCAATTCTAAAACTTTTGAATTGGTATCCTAAGTTTAACAAAAATTATATATTAATACTTACTATATATAAATTATATATTGTATTTTATAAGTGGATCGACTGAATAAAAACATTAAAAAAAGCGAGAAAAAAACTGTTGATAACTATACAATAATTAATAAAATATCTGTTTTCTGAAAGAAAATGATTAACAAAATGTTTCGTAATTCTTAAAACTTTCAGCAAAAAAAAACTGTTTTACATATTAGTCAACCTGTTAACCCTTTAAAGGGTCATTTTTTCTAGTAGTGTTATAATGGGATTTGAGATTCATTCAAGAAAAGAAATTCATTTAGCTTATTCGATGACATTAAATTTTGTTAATTAATTTTGCTAATTAATAATTAATTATCAAGTCCAGCCTCTTAATTATGGTTTGAGAAAAGAAACTGGAATATCTAGATTTTTGTTTCATGAAAAAATTTGGCGAGAACTTATGCAAACCTTAAAAAATGCATTTAAAAATTGATGAATTTGGTGGTAAATATACTTACCACGGCCTTATAAAGGGTTTAAATGGTTTTTCAAAAAAAAGCTAAATTTTCAAAACCGATGTAGCTCATTTTTGTAATAGTAGTAATCCGTTAATTATGTAATTATATATTATCATAGAACATTGCATACTAATACAATTATGTTTTACGAATACAATTTCGTTTCCTAATACTTTGTAATTTAAAATCCACCCAAGCTTATAATTATCCATCTAATCATCAACTATCACGCGATTCTATTCTGTACATCCGTAAAGAAACTTCCTTCCATTTAAAACATAGAATAAGCATTTCTATTTCAGTATTTAAAAACGCAAGCACTTTTTATTTTTAAGATTTATCGTGAGTTATTATATTATTAAAATGTAGTAACTCGTAATATGAATAGCGCTTATGTTTTTTATTATTTAAAGACACAAAAATTCAATAAATGAATCCGTGAAAATATGTTTTGAACTGTATGATTATATTCCTAATTGATTTTTGTGGGAGAAAAGGAATCGTATCCCGACCCCAAAATTGGAAAATAAATAAGAAAATTGGGCATTAATAAATGGCAAATAAAAAGAAATTAAAGCTAAAATTAAATATTCAAAAACTTTTCTTGAAGTGTTTTAAGTCAAGATGTTTTTTTTTTTTTGGTATCTATTCTGGTATACAAATATTAAATGATCTGAACGTAAAAGGCAGCGTGAAGGTTCTCACAACCCCACAAATGACCCCACCTGGGGTCGAGACCCAGACTTTAGCTTTTCTTTAAAGGAGAACTGAATTCTGTGGGTCATGATCTGCTTTGTTTCTTCTCCGTCGAGCATCTTCAGCTGTGTTTAAAAAGCATGCATCTTTGCGTGGTTCAGTTACCATGGTGACAGAGTTCCTCCACTCAACCGTGGAGACACTCAACGACACGGTGTGTCGGGACAGAAAGTGAAACTCTACTCGATTCACACGAGTGGAGAATAAAGCTTACCTTCCTCCCCAATAAATCTGTCGCAGAAAAATGAGTCTGATATTTGGTTGTGAAAATCAGGATATCTTTAAGCATTTTCGTGAAGCACGAAAGGATTGTTTCTGGATAATTTTATAGGAAGTGAAAAGGTTAAAGAGAACGACTGCAAAACGAATGAATTTGAATTTAAAGACGACTGATTCATATTAAAAGACCAACAGGGTAGTGTTTTAAACCCACGACCCTTTCGATGTAATATTCCACGAAAGCAATGTTTCTTGATAATTGTGTAGGAAGTGAAAAGATTAAAGAGAACGAATGCTAAAGACAAGTGATTCATGTTAAAAGACCTAAAGGGTAGTGTTCTAAACCCATTACCCTTTCCATGTAACATTCTACGAAAGCATTGTTTCTTGATGATTTTATAGGAAGTGAAA
>BGPR01001026.1:251156-261620 GCA_013235015.1 Araneus ventricosus | reverse complement strand
TACTTGTTTCATGTTATTGTGAATAAATTCGAATCTCCAATGGCATTTCGAATATTCATTCGCCTGTTTTGTTGCGGCAGTCCTATACTGACTGTTTAAAACCTTCTCAAAGGCCGAACCGACTTTTTCCGTTTTACATGTTGTGTTCAAAAGCAAGTAATTCATATTTATATGCATATTCTCTTAAACATCCTTGGATAAAATATTCTTAGGGATTTCAGAAATTTTATTTAAATACAAAAGAGTTCTGCTCATTCACTTTAAAGGCTAATTTTTCTATCTTGAAAGATATAAGATCAAACTAAATGGGCTCTCAGAGTTTTTAAATTGGAAGCGATGGTCTTACATTGTCTGTCTTTTCAGTTAGCAACATTTTAACAAGACATTAGTTACGCGTTTCGCAACACCATTCAGTTCTTAGTCACCATCGCAGCCAATCGGACGAGATGTTGCGAAAGATACAACAATCGTGTTTACTTTCACTAGCGCTGGGCTATTAATGGGTCGTTTTCTCCTAAAAGCTCTGCGATCGAGGGAAAAGTCGCAGCTCCGTAAACATTATTTTGTAACGCACCGTTTCTAATCGTGCGGTCTCATCACACATTGTGTCGCGCTTTATTGTGTACAAAAGAGGTCAAGCAGTTTCATAGCTGGCTTGGATAGAGGCACCGCAGATAGCATCTAGAATGAGTTTTAATTTTCGCATTGAATTGTCTTTGTCACCCTTTCAAGAACAACTAAATGCTCGAATTGGACACGGTGGTTTCTGCTGTCCTTGTTCTGCTGCAAGCGTCCAAGTATAGGCGAGGACTGATGAAATTTTCCCAAATGTTCAGTGTCTGGAAAGTGATGAAATTTTCTTCGTAATAGTGGGTTATCTTTTTATATCCACCCGGTTTCCACACTTTTAGTACATTGATAGCGTGGGTGGTATCCAAACTTTGAGAGATACCTGGGAATACACCAAAAACAAAAGAGTTAGATGTGTTGATGACGTTGCAGACAGAGGTAATGCAAGATGAGTCGTCTCTGCTTACAGATTCATCAATGGTGGTAAGTGTACTTGTTCAAAAAGTGAATCATTCCCTTCATAGCTAATGTTTCAGCTCAGGGTTCTCAAACTTGTTGCATAATACTACATAAATTAGAGTCAAAAATTTGCATAACATCATGAAAGCATTTTCCAATTAAAAATCAGTGCACCCTAAATGGAATGTTTATAATCAAGCTATAAAACATATTAAATTTATATTATTCAATTATATCAGTAAATGAAACTTTTATGTTATAATAAAATACAAATATACTATATATGTTAATAGATAATCCGAAATAATACATAACAACAAATATTAAGATTTATTACTGATGAGGATTAATGAGACGAATGATTCTGCCCATTTCAATGTGTTGGACTTCATCTTCATTAATTGCAAGCGAAGATCTGATTCAAATTGAAAACGTGTTTTATATTTATTTTCAGTTGATAGAATGGCTGAAAATCAAATTTCGCGGAAGTATGATGTGTTGAAATGCATTAAAAATTTAATCGTTTTCTCAGAAATATACTTATAATCATCTCTTCTTTTAAACCAAAAATTGCATAAGTTATCTTTTTTTGAAACCATTCATGAGATTTCTATGACGTAAAATATTTAAAAGCTAGCTGATCTCTTTCTTGAACTGAAGCATTATCTAGCACAGTATAAACATTTATTTAAATTCTTTGCGTAAGCATTGCACCATCAAAATAATGCAATGTACCATTAGTGGTACCTATAGTTTTGTACCTTTAGTGGTGTACTATAGTTTGAGAAACCCTTTTCTAGAGCATTTCCGTTTGCAAATCTTCAACTGTGTTCAATGGAAAATTCACAAAACTATATTCTCAAATAAGCACCTTTTTAACATGTTTGTTGAGATGCAGATTAATTTAAAAATGAACTTTCTGATTTTCAGACGAATTCTTTCAATCTTCTGAACTTCATTAGGTATTGATCAAATGCATTTCTTAACCGATTTTGCAGCAATTTTTGTTTCCTCAATACAAAGTTTGATTAATAAAATGACGTATAAGTTTTTACTCTAAGGTAATATTGAGCTCTGCTAGTGTTAAAAGATTTATATATATATATTTTTTCCCTTTTCTTCAAAAATTCTTCAGTCTTTCATTTTTAAATCATTCATTCATCAATTCTGTTTTTGCTCTGAAAAATATGTGAAGGCATTTTCGTGATGAGACGTGCAGACAAAAATTATTAAAATGTATTCAGTTTCAATCCTTTGCAATATTTATTTGATATGCTTTATGGAATTTGGGGAATCTCCCATTCATTTTTCTCTTTTCTTCATTGCTAACAATTCTCAAAAAAAAAAATCCTGTCGTTCCAAAATACAAATGTCGAAACCCAGTAAACTCTTTGAATTCACACTCAGAAATATAAAAGAAATTATAGACAGTTAAAGAAACAACTAATTTTTCATCAAAAATCAATGTAATTAGCGATTTAATTCTTTAAAAGCATCCTTTATTGCTTTTAACATCTAATTATAATTTAGAGAACATTATAATAATAGTCATTAAAAATGGAAGCTGTTTTTCGTTTCCTTGAAAGCAAATTATCATAATTTTTCTTAATTGTGAATTATTCTTATATTATCATTAAAACACTACATTGACAGGAGAAAATAAAATTATAGACGTTAAACGTATGCAAAGAGATGATCTCATCTTGACCTGTTTCCAGCAGGTGGTTTTTAAATGAAGTCTGTTCGAGATTCACGAGCTAGTATAGACAATACTGTTTTTATTCTTCATCTACTTCGCAATTCGTCTGTTTATCGTTTCCATTCATAAGCTAAATTAGAAATCTGCTTCTTTCTGTTTAATTTTATAGGAAGCTAATCTACTGCAATGTTATTTTTTGTTCATTTATTGAGAAATTTTTCACGACATGCTGTGGTATGTTTTCGTAATTTGGAGAAGCTGGTCTAATTGGTATTGGTTTTATAAAAAAAATGATTTTCTAAAACAAAAATTGACTTTTTTTTCAGATGAAAAACTATTTATGTTTGTTTTTGAAACACGCTAGAAAGTAGATAAGGGGAAAGAATTAATTTTTGAAAGGAAATTTTAAAAGTTAGTGCCTATCGGAGAGATTGGGGACGAATTTTGCAGATTCTGTTACGTTCTTCTCTTTAAAATTCAAATTTAATTCAATAACAACTAATTAAAATACAATTAATAATTCAATAATAATTAATTCAAATACAATTAATAATTCAATACCGTCTATTCAAATAATACGATTAGTGCCTATCAGAGTGATTGGGGACGAATTTTGCAGATTTTGTTACGTTCTTCTCTTTAAAATACAAATTCAAATAATAATTCAATAACAATTAATTCAAATACAATTAATAATTCAATAATAATTAATTCAATTACAATTAATAATTCAATACCGTCTATTTAAATACATACGATTAGTGCCTATCGGAGTGATTAGGGACGAATTTTAGATTCTGTTACGTTCTTCTCTTTAAAATACAAATTCAATTAATAATTCAATAACAAATAATTCAAATACAATTAATAATTCAATAATAATTAATTCAAACACAATTAATAATTAAATACCGTCTATTCAAATACATACGATACAATTAATTCAATTACAAACAATAAATTTTCCAAAGACTGAATAATTTATTATTGCCTAATAAACTAAATATATACATAAACATTACACACTTTTGTTTAGCTTAACTTGTTTTATGTTTGTGTACAAAGAATTTTTTCATAAATTCTGGGTATACCTCAGCAGGTACCAGAGTTCTAAAGTTTTGTAAAGTCGTGTGTTTCTTATAACAATATAATATTTGAATATTTCTTGAATTAAATTATCAGTTGATCAATCGATTAATTTTTATTCCATGAGAGGTACCATATGGTAGCGAATTCGAGAAAAAAATTACTACAAGGCTGCATAATATTTACTGACTGAAAAGTGGAAAATAATGATAATAAAAATGTTTATAAAGACACGCTTTTATTAGTGCACTAAAAATTAGAAAATATTTTTTGTTATAAAAAACGGTGGTTAAAATTTAATCATAAAGCGTGAGACATAAATTTTACTATAAAGAAACTGAGCCACAGTGAATACATAAGAAATAAAATTCCTAAACAGTCATTAAAAATTTTAAAAATTCTAAATGTGTGATTAAAATTCCAGTTTATTTAAAGCATTCCTATCATGTTTTTTGAAATTTTTTTGTAATTTTGTGTATAGCTATTAAGTTTCATGGCCGTAATATAATATAATACTATTTTATTGTAAAGGAATACAACACCAACACGCAGCAGCCAGTGGATTTTGTGTATTGACGAATGTCGACAAATGCCGTCCAGCGCTATGTACAGGGGGGCGGGGGGGGGGCTGCTTATATTTTTAATGAAAAGGTATTTTCTAAATTTTGGCACACGAATAAAAGCGTGTCTTTACAAACATTTTATATTTATTTTTATTAATTTTACTTCATCTCACAGCCTTACTTTCGAATATACGAGGGTAAATCATTAAGTAAGTCACAAAAGATAAGAAAAAAAATAATTTACCATGATAATCACTTGGAAATAATTTTATTTTTCAACATAATCTCCACCAATGTTGATGCACTTATTCCATCGTTTTACAGCGCCCCAATTCCAGCTGCATAAAATTCTTTCGGTTGCTCTCTCATCCACAGTAGGACTTCGTGTTGAACGTCGTCATCATCTGCAAAGTTTTTGCCTCTAAAATGTTGTCTTAGTGGAAAAAACAGATGAAAACTCTGGTTGGTCAGTGCTACAGCATTCACCTTACAGCCCAGACTTAGCCCCAAGTGATTTTCATCTGTTTGGTTCACTAAAATAACATCTTGGAGGCAAACACTTTGCAGATGATGACGACGTTCAACACGAAATCCTACTGTGGATGAGACAGCAACCCAAAGAATTTTATGCAGCTGGAATTGAGACGCTGATAAAACGATGGGATAAGTGCATCAACATTGGTGGGGATTATGTTGAAAAATAAAAATGTTTCTAAGTGTTTATCATGGTAAATTATTTTTTTTTCTTATCTTTTGTAATTTACGTAATGACTTACCCTCGTAAAAGGCATGCAGTTGTTGAACTTTCACGCTGAACCTACTCTGAAACTATCTTTCTCTTCACTTGTATTACCGTTTATCAAAGCTTTGAATTCAATTTCCATCTCATAAGCTGTTATTACCTCTCAGCAGATAAGCAGTAATAGTTTTCCTTTTCCATATGCCTTCGGGCTAACTCAACCCGAATTAAAACGGGAGGTCACGACACAGTCAGGGTTCTGCGATAACTTGACTATTCAGTTTTCATCTGGACGCATCGCCATTAGGCTTGTTTCTGTTTTTAATATCACCCTCCAGGCTGCTCTGATAGTATAGCTCGTCTTCATTCAATAACGTGATCATTGTGATGGCGAAATTAAGGTCATACGGATGCGAAATAACGATTATGCGCTTTGGGAAAATTCGCGCATAATTCACATCCTATAATTTGCGCAAGAGAGCTGAAGAAGTGTTTCTTGCTGTTGAACAATTTCAATTATTTTGGGTTTTTTTCCCCGCTGATTGTCAAGGGTCATGCACCTATTGCTGTAATAAGTATGCAACTAGTTCTTTTGTTTGAAGAGACGAGCAAGTTCTGTTTTGGTTTTAAAATGTCTCAACATTCCAGTGAAGGCGTTGTTTAGACAGACGTTTTGGGCGTTGCGTTTGCTCCGGAATACACAAGAAACTTAAATATTTGAGTCTGAATATTAATTTAATTATTTTTCTAAGTGAAAAACGGTTACAAGTCTTACTTTCTGGAATGTTTCGTTTCGATATTAGCTTTTTAATTTGGATCTAGGATATCCTGAAGTTTGGGAACTGCGCAGGGGGGAACGGACCTGTCGGGGATGCTGTGCCCCCCCCCCCGCCATCGGGAAAAATTTTTATACCCCGTTGCTTGATTGGGGTATTCAACTAGTAGATAAATAAAAAATATGGCGAAAATTTGAGACAAATTTCATTTCACTCCTCCCCCTGTACAGCAAGTCATGCTCCCCATGTCGGGGAGACCGTGCCCCCCCCGTCGGAGAGACACTAGCGCCACTGCTGGAACTGTAGCAAGTAAAGTGAAACATTCCAAAAGCAGTTCATGATTAGCCTTTTCTGTCATTAAACAATTCAAGAAGAGTGTAGTGGTTACAGTGTCATAGTTTATACAACGTTCTTGGATGATTTGCATTTCATTTGCAAAATCTTCCTTTAACTCATTTCAATTGCAAGCAAAAGACGTCCAGTTTCGATTGATTTTACTGTAAGGGGAGTCAGTACCCTCTATACCACCAATGTTAAATTGACCATTTTCTAAGTCCCTTTTATCTCATTCTATTATAGATACATGTTTGAAATCTTTTATACAGTTTAAATAGACATTTCTATCTATACTGAGGTAAAATTCTTACATAAATATAGTTTGGTTGTTTTTGTGAAACAAATTGACTGAATGTCTTTATGAATTTTTCAAAAAATGCCGTTTTCTAACACGAGATAAGCACTATTAAGGTATCCGACTGTGTTCGGAGACATTTTTTGGAAAAATAACTTATATATTTTTAATGTTATTTTTCAACTGCATATGTTTTAAAACTATGAAAATATTGTAAAATCAGGCTTTCAAAATAATATTTGTTTTAAAAAAAATGAGAAATTGAAAGAAAAATGACTAAAATATTTGCCTTACGCTAACAGCCATAGACAAAATCGTATTCTAAATATACATAAATCTGTGTAGGAGTACATTTTTATGACAGTTATCTGCGTTATGCTCTAAAATATTTCTTGTACTTCAAAATAGTTTTGAGATATAGCTGAACATAGTTACTAAACTGGTAATTTTTCATAAAAAATGCTTTTCGTTTGTATTTAAGCACTTAAAAATAACACTTTATTTTAAAATTGACCTTAGTTTTTAGAGGACAACATCAAGCATATTACAGAAAACAATCTCAGAAAATTTCATATCAATACTTGAATAACGTTTTGAGAAATCTTTGTTACGGTCGACAGTTTTCCTCAAAAATATCATTTCTCAGAAAACACATTTAAAGTTTTCTTGCAACATAAAGTAATGCTTGCAGTTCGGTAATAAAACAGCTGTAACTCCATTTGTAATTCACGTAGAGTAAAAAGTGAGACAGTTTTAGAAAGCTGGTTTAGCAGGCTACAAAATTAAGTCATAAATTTTTTTGATAATTTCATCAAAAACGACGATTTTAAACCAGTCGGATACCTTAAGAATTATTTTTGGAATATCAAAAAAAATTTACCGTCAATATATCCATTTATATGGATAGAATAGGTGGAATAATTTCAAGAGCATGTGTAAAGTAGATTTTGACAAAAAGGTACACGCAGTTTCAAAAATACCATTTTAAGAAAATTCAAGTTAAAGGTAAAACTTCTGTGTTACATTAATCTGTTTACATTTTTTAAAGTTTATTTTAACTTACTTCTAATATGAACACAAGCAAAAGACTTATATCGTTAGAAAGGTCTTAAAATGGAGATTTCAAATACATAAAAATAAAAAAAAATCGAATTTTTGAGAGTTTATAGGGTACTGATTCCCAATAATTATAATCAAATAAAGTTTTGATTTTTGTTCAAGAACGAAATGCATTGTTTTAAAAATCATGTTACCTAAATTTAAACAAATAATCAATTGTTAACAGCGTTGTGCTCGTGGGATTGAATTAAGATTCTTGCCATGCTAATATACGAGCGTTTGAATACGTATATAAAACTATAACTATTACATATTTACCTGGTGTTTACGTAGATAACAAAAACTTGGGGGACAGAAGGGGATTGTTTGTTAAACAAATCCTGAAGCAAAAGAGAAAAACTTTTATAGAGAGAAGATTACTTTCGAAAGAGCGCTCACAGGAAAGATAGTAAAAAATAAATATTTGATTTTATTATTCCAAACGTATTGAATTTCTTATTTTTTGAAACTTATACAGGGCTTTTAAGTTTGTCAAGCTAGCGGCTTGGGTGGTCATCTGACTACGGTCCCAAAATAGTCTGCTTGTAGCTTCAAAACGGTACAGTCATGTAATTAAGCTAAATTTATCTTTTTTTAAAAATCTTTTTGTAGAATAATTGCCTATCTTTCATTTATATTTTTCTTACAATTTCAAATGCAACCTTTCAATAAAAATCTTTTTCCCCATACTTTACCCAAAAAGTGCTTTGTCATTAATAGACTAATTTTGTTGAAACGATGTCAATGTGGCGTACGAAATCATGTTTAAAAGCAGGCACTACGTAGTTACAGTTAGAGAACACGTGTTTAGGTTTAGGTACCACCAATAAATTATTTTAACAAAAGACCAAAAGCACTTATGCTGTTTGAAATTAAGTAACAAAATATGTCATTACATTCTCAGATAGGAACTTTAGCTACAATTTACTAAAATAATTTTATTAAAATTGTTTAAAAATAAGGTTAAGGAAACTTTTTGCTGTTTTCCAAAGGTTGCCTAGATTGGACCACATATGGTGGCCTAAATTAGACCATTTAAATCAATGGGATATTTATCTTAGCTCAGAAAACACTTTATCGCCAATAGTAGTCTTCATAAATTGGAACTGAAACCAGCCACAGAAAAAAATAAAAGAACACTAAAGCCATCATATGTTGGATCAAAAAGTCTAAAAACTAAGGATATGTATCATTTGTGAGGGGAAAAAAGGAGAAGAGGAAGTGATACAGTGCATAGAATGGCATACTTGGGTTCATGCATTGTATGGTGATGTGAATGTGAGAATCAAAAAATATTTTTGCGCTAATTGTGCTTAAAGAAATTGGTGACCCAATCTGGACAACCATTGGCCCAATCTAGGCAAACGGTTTCCTCGCAAGAATGGCGCTAGAGTTTGCCCGAAGCGGGGGAGATTTGCCCGAGAGGGGGGCACGACCTGCTTTACGGGGGGGGGACGAGTGTAATGAAATTGGTATCAAATTTTCGCCAGATTATTATTTATCAATTACAGTTGAATGCCCTGTACAGAAATTTTTCCCGACAGGGGGACCTGGCCCCCGGTCCCCCTCTGGCGCCACCCCTGTTTCCTTGATTTCACCGATGACACATTTGTTAAGTAATTTTTTTTAATTTTAAGTGTATTTCATAAGAATTTAATTACACTGTTCTGAAGATATTTGTTTTTTAAAGCAATTACTTCTCCATTACTCTACATTAATAAATGTCCAGGTGGTCCAAATTCGGCGACTCATCCCTATATCATTTTTTGCCTAGTCGTTTCAACAGAATGTCTGGATTTCATAGACTGTCGGTAACACACGCATAATAAGTTTTTTTCCTCTGTTTTAATACAGGTGTGGATTCATATCAATAAAAGGGGTCAGCTAGATAAAACGCGTTCAGAGTTCAGAAGCGTTCACCAAATCACGATTCCCGAAACCAGAACTAACCCATTCGTTTTCTCTCTGCCATATTTAACTTATGTTGACGGAAGAACCGGAGCAGGCCGCGTGACAGGCCGCCATACATTACGCAAATGCGTCTGCAGAATTTGTACCAACGACCTTCCATAAATTCGGCAAATACTTCGAAATGCAAAAAGACAGAACTCGTTTGTTCATTTCCGAAACGTAATAACACGATTGCTAAAGAATAAGCTTCAAAACACAGTCTCGGTTATCCTTGATCTAATGAACTATTAACTTCAATGTTTGTCCTTTAAACTTATCCTCTCATTTAGTGGTTTCCGTTTTTCTGTGCAAAGTTTCCATCTCGTCGCTTTTCTTCTGCCAGATGGCCCTTTTATTTGACATAAATGTTAGAATAATTTCACGTTCTGTTGATAAATATTTTAGTTGTAACACTGGAAATGGGCGTTGTATCCTAAAAATTAGTTGTAATCTGTTGTTTGCATTCGAGTTTAGATGTTACGCTCATTCATTTGGAAAACGAATGCAACATTCAAAGGTTAAAGATATAGTATCCAATGTTGAAAGCCGTGCTTTTACAGAAACATTTTGTTTAGTTCACTGTGCTGTTCTTGTGTTATACTAAAGAATAAATATACACAATATATTGGTGGAATATACTAGCAAGAATTAATGTACTTTTGTTTATTTAAAAAAATAAACAATCGGCAATTATTCTAACGCAGAAATACAAAAAAAAATATTTTATCTTTATTTCGTAATAAAGCATTTGCTTTTAACCTCAACCCATTATCATTTTGGGACTCAAAGTTCCTTGCGACACATGATCAAAAATGGCCAAAGTATCAATTTTTATTTTATTGACTTATTTTGTTCATCTTATCTTTCTACTTAATGCATCAAAATTTCATATT
>BGPR01001026.1:222019-232093 GCA_013235015.1 Araneus ventricosus | reverse complement strand
AAAACTGTTGTTTTCTTTTCTGAAAAGAAAACGTCTTCGTAAAACTCTGAATTCACTGGAATGCATGTTTATCATAATAATGAAATTAAATGAAGCAACAGTTTTCAGTTTAATTTTTTTCCTGTTTCACACAAAACTGCTTGAACGTCACATATGGCACATCTAATTTGTGGTAAAGACTGTTGCGTAATAGCAACTCGTGATCCAATTCTGAATACTTTTCTAGAATATTAAAAGTATATTATTTGTGCCAGGTTTTAATTTTTTTAAAAAAAAATTGCATTGTTACTGAAAGGAAGTTAGAGTGAAACGTGAAAGTTTTGAGTAAACAACTTGAAAGTGAATAACCAGATGTTTTGTGATTGCTTTGTACACTTTTCCTTTTGTTTCTAAAATCAATTTGGGTCGTAGTTGTTTTTACAGTTCACTCTAAAGAATATTGCTTCCTCACTGATTCTTTGCATTTCTCGGTACTTCTTTTAGCATGATATTGTATTTAGGGCGGCATTCTTTCTATAAATTTTGTGATGTAAAAATCGTAAAGCACGGAAACAAGGGGTGATGAAATATTTATTGATTAATTAACACAGCTAAAATTTAATTGAAAAGCAAGAAGCAAATCAGATTTTTATCATAAAACTGATAACGCGGACAATACGAACAAAAAAATCGACGGGAGGCTGTCAAGGCGAAAGGCCGCTGGGACTGAAGGCCGTAGACTTACTTACCTTACTCAACTGTGACTAAATTAGCTCTATGTGACTATTAACTCTATAGTCTATAGTGACTATTAGTCTAGTGTGACTATGCGACTCTATATATGTAAAGTTCTTCGTGATTTTTACTAACTTTGGAACTCGACTGTGGCTAAACCGTAATAACAAATTTTTAAATTCTTTTTGGAATCTTCATTGTCTACCTTTCTCTTTTAAATGAAACTAAAACCAACTCTCTATATTATTTTGTTACAGAGCTATAAGCGTTTAACTTGAGAGCGAAAAGCGTTAATTTTTCCTTTCCCGACACACCATTAGACCACTATGGAGAGACGCAAATATACGTCAAAAGTAATTAACAAAGTCACTCAAAATTTGAGTGAACGAAGTTTAAATCTGTGTTTTTAAAAAAATTTTCATCATTTTTAAAATTGGTCCTAAAGCATTATAATGCTGCGATGTTTCGGTCTAGATGTTAGAATTTCCAATATGATATATATTCTGAACGAAACTTGTTGTAAGAGTGTTACATTTTTTACTCTTCATAAGCTGAATTCGTTGCCGATTCCAAGAGAATACTCCCGTTGGTTTCTTTTTGAATGCTCACTTTGTGAACTAAACTTGTCGTAAGAGTGTTACATTTTTTAAGCTTCAGAAGCTGAATTCGTCGCCGATTTCAAAAATTCACTCAAACTGATAGCCCAAGCAATCTTTTTATCAACCTTGATTCATGATATTGTGCTTTTGCCAATTTTTGTACTGTTGCTCCTCAAGAAATAGTTTTGAAACTATCATTTACTTACAGGTATTTAAACTTAATTTACGAACCTTGGAAGTGTTTTCTCATTTTCGGAAAGTCATTTCTGATAAGAGAAAACATTACACGCTTAATTTTCAAGCACGATTGTTTTAATATCTCGTGCTGGTTGATTATAAATCAGTGCAGTCTTCCATCTAGAAAACTTCTGTATGTGTTTATTATGATGAATGGTGAAACTATCTTTTTTAGAACTAAGATGAAATGCTTCTGACCTTCTCGAGTTTCTTCCTTCAAGTCCTCACAAACAATACTTTTCATTGCCACAAACATATTAAGTAGCTACCACATTGTGGCACGTGATATTCACATTAATAATTCGTACATTTAACCTCAAACGGTTGATTACTGGCCGATCATTTAGTAAATTTCGAGATTGTTGTTTCTCTGGCATGTATTGAAAGGACCAAAAGCACGTTAAGTTTTACTAAATTGCAGCAATTGTCCTTCAACTAGACTCCACTTTTCTAACGAACAGAACATATATTCTTTTAGTCAAATGGATAGCATCCAATTTGGAATTTATAAGACCTTGCTTTGTCTTTCATAATATCTTTAAGAACTCTTATAACAAGCAACAAACTCGTTTATGTGCGTTATGAAATGCCAAGAATAGAATGTATTGCAATTGTCAGAAAATTCTTGGAGATCTGATGAATCTTTAAGATTTAGATCACATTGTGCAAAAAAATAAATAATTCCACTCTAGAGACTAGACTCCACTTTTCTAACGAACAGAATACATGTTATTTTAGTCAAATGGATAGCATCCTATTTGGAATTTAGAAGACCTTGCTTTGTTTTCGATAATATCTTTAAGAACACTTGTAACAAGCTCGTTTATGTGCATTCTAAAATACCAAGAATAGAAAGTATTGTAATTGTCAAAAAATTCTTCTTGGAGATCTGATGAGTTCTGATGAATCCTCAAGTTTTAAATCACACTGTGGAAAAAAATAAATAAAATTCTGTCTGTCTTTCTGTGAACACGATAACTCAAAAACGGAACGATCTAGACAACAAAAATTTGGTTTGTGCTGTTTGCACCAAAATGGTAGACTTCTATCGAACTTTGGACAAAATCCATCAGAAGCAAGTCTGTTCATGCATGTGCATGCGAACACAATAACTAAAATATGTAACAAACTATAGGGATGAATTTCAGTATGTGATATTTACTCAAAAATTATAGATCTGTGTTAAATGTTGAACCAAATCCGTAAAAGGATATAATCTCCCTCTGTTTCTTTCTCAGAGTAATATAAACTCGGCAATGGGATAGTTAAAAGAAATTTGATATGTAGTCCTTGATTTCAAAACTGTAGACCCTAAGCAGTTTTGATTACCCAGCCAGTCAAAAGAAAAAAGTCAAAAATGAATACTCGATTCTTTTCACTATATGATGAAGCTAAGAAACTAAATAGAACGCACCGTGTCGTGTCTTTTTGCAGCGTGCGTACTGTGTCTATTGTATAGCAACGGATTCGGAAACCCTCCGCGTTTTTGCGCATGCGCCGGCGGAGTTACTTCCATCAAAATAGGGGGAAAGTGAAGAATGGAAGGGTGATGTTTACATTTTACTGAGCGTGATCTAACAAAGAACTCCGGAAATGCGCCCATATGACTCATCGTCTGTCACCCCTCTCCGGTGTGAAATCGTCCAAAAGTGGTAGTCTCGGAAGCCGTTGCTGAACAGTATTAGTGATGACGGTTATTGCGAAAATAACAGGTTTTCGGTTATTCAGGATTTTTCATCTCCGGTTTAACCTGTCGGTTATAAGCGCTCAAAATAACCGGTTTTCGTTTGTTTAAACGCCGTTTGTAGACACATTTTTTTATAAATATTGTTTTTACAGGAAATCAATCCATTGGCCAATATTTATCTGTTCTTAAAGACTCTTTCAGTAATTCGCCAACCAACAGACGCCTCGAGGAAGCGGTTGTCGTTGATTGACCTAAGATGATGAAATTCAAAGCTTCATAACCTGGTAAATTTTAGTCTGATCGAACCTAAAATCGAGCCTATCTTCCGATCCGGTTTTTTCACCCGGTTATTGGATTTAAAAAATAACCTGTTATAAACGGACAAAAAATAACCGAAAAAAGAGGTTAACCGAAACAAAAACAGGTTTTCGGTTAAAACCGATAGGTTTTTCCCGTCCCTGTTGTCTACAGCATGTGAACGCAACTCAAAAATGTAACTACTTAGATAATAGAATAAACAATTATAAACAAATAAATTTGACAATATTTTGCAAAAATAACATGTAACAAATAATAAGAAATAAAAACATATTTGTAATAAACATATAATAATAAACACAAACAAATTTGATATTTTGTCTTTTCGCCAAAATTTTAGATTTGTCTCAAACTTTGGACTATATTGATAAGGGTATTGATAGAAGGTAATAAAAGGTAGATAAGATGCCCACAAAATGCACCTTCGCTTTTCTTCACTGTCCAAATCATGGCATATTGCAAAACTACAGTAAAACTTCGATTAACCGTGACTTGTTTAACCGTTAGTTTCTGTTATCCGGCATCGTCTAAAAAAATTTCATCAAATAAACAGACATCTATTAGATTATCCACGAATTACTTTCACACCGTACTGTATAAAACTGGAAGTGATTAATGGTCGGTGGCGGAGGAATTGACATTGATCCCATCACTAACCAGTCGCTATTGTATTATAATATTACAATGTACAGGGTTCCCACTTATATCTGTAACACCCTCCCCCTTAACTTCTAAACGGTGACAGCTTAGGCCATAAAGTTGGTGCCTAGGTATAGTAAAAAGGCTATGTGCTACTCGATGAGACAACTTATAACGCCATCTATCGGCAAATTTTGGAATTAGCGGTTATATCCCGTAAACGGTGAAAGATATGAGAAAGAAGTCAATTAGAAAGTTGTAGAACATTCTCGATTTAGTACGAAAAGATACCTTGCGCACATTAATACTCAAAACAGAATGCAAAAAATTACATTCGTTTGGTCACGATTTCGAAAATTATGTCATAAAGAGTGGAAAAAAGAAACTGAGACACGTCCCTGTCGTCTGGATCATTTATTTATATTGCTCAAAATGCTCTCCGTTAGCCTCTATACACATTTGCATTCTGGACTGGATTTCTCGCTTCGCTCGCGTTTCACGACGCCATAGTGCTGAAAATCACAATCAAACAAAAGTTCATTTTTTACATTCTGTTCTGAGTATTAATGCACGCAAGGTATCTTTTCGTACTAAATCGAGAGTTCTCTACAAATTTCTAATTGACTTTTTCCTCGTATCTTTCACCGTTTACGAGATAGGACCGCTAATTCCAAAATTTTCCGATAGATGGCGTTGTAAGTTGTCTCATCGAGTAGCGCATAGCCTTTTTACTATACCTAAACACCAATTTTATGGCCTAAGCTGTCACCGTTTAGAAGTTAAGGGGGTGTAACGGATATAAATGGGAACCCTGTATTCATGTATATTACTACTCTTTTATTGAAGTTTAAGATGTTTCGTAAAATTAAATACAACATGTATGTACTATTCCACTTTTAAAGTCTTTTATTTTCAATTTCGTCCCATGTCATCAGTGTAATCACGTTACTGTACATACCTATTAATGAATCCGTCAGAGCCGTGGTCATGACGGTAGCGGTTAATAGAAGTTACGAGAAAATCGGTAGAAGACATTCCCACTGGTTAACGCATATTGGTTTTATTTATGAAAATTTTCGATTTTAAAACAGGAACTTATTTACATTATTCGAACGAAGTTATTTTTAAACAAAACATCACCCAACCCGTAACCTACTCTCGATCCTTCTCTTATCGACGAGCTGTAAATTCAGCTGCGAAAACTCCGATGACAATGCGCTGAAAAAATAAACATCCGAACATCATCTGATCACGACTGGTTTCAGAAACAGGTAAGCATCCTGTAATGCCAAACACTCACGACAGCTGTCTGACAAGCGTGGCAGATTTAACGATTTAAGAATTACAAAACGTGGTCAACGAACGGCTTCTGCAATTTGCCTGCTGGAACCTGCGACAGAAAACCGATCCTTATTGAGGTTACAGACTGGGCACCCTTTTCAAAGAACATGAAAAAGAAACGCCACTCACGTTGGAAATGAATGGAGATTCTCAATAGGTTTGCTGTCAGAATTAGCGAGATAAACACAATTAAATTTCTGACAGCCAATTGAGGGGGAAGGTATCTTAAAAGGTTAATTATTTGACAAGTATTTTTAGAACTCATTCCATTTAAACTTTGAAAAACATATTCATGAATACAATTAGGAAACCTCTCGTTAAAATGGAGGGGGAAATGCAAAAATGAGGTTTTAAATTATTAAAATGGTTTATATATATGTAATAAATTAATTTTATCCGCGCCTTTTTCAAAATCTGATTACTGTAGTTTCATTGTCTGAGGTTTATCAGCTGTCCAGATAAGCATCGAGTCCCTTTTAAAAATATCGAGTCAGCATTCTTTCGGGTATTCCCCGTTTCGAAAGCATGAAAGCTCAGCCTTTCATTTTGGCTTCCACTTTTTTACGATTTGACACTTACCAATAACTCGCGCTACCTTTGCGCGTAATCTTTCAGAATTGGTCATAAGATGGAATCATTTAAAAATTCTACTAAAAATATTCCTAATAATTTATCTTTGCATTGGTTTAAGAATGTATCAAGACTAAAATGAAAAATATTTTGAATATGTCGGATCAAATTCTTCAAAAATATTCAAAATTCGAAATGCTAAAAACAATGCTAGTGCTAAATTTCTTTCAGATTTCATTCCATCTTCGGATAAAATTACAAATACCAACGAATCTTCCGTCTTCTAATAGAAAAAAATTGTGACGAAGTAAATTTATATATTACTTTGATTAAAGAAAACTCCAATTTTACAAAAATTTAATTAAAAAATCATACAAAATTTAATTTTTGTATATCGAAATGAAAAATCAAGTTTTCGTGCAGGCTTTTTTCCCATTCTGATTTATCCCATAATATGAACACTTTGTGTTGTTTCAAATGATCCATTTAGATTTTAGACACCGTATGTTCACAACATTTTATAATAATTATTATTTTAAAAATATTCTAACCAAAGGGAAAGCTTCTAATCTTGAGCGGAAGTAATATCTATTTCCATTCCAAACTAAAATATGCAAGAGATCTCTGAAATCCCTAGTGCAACTTCAAAAGGCGACATTAATCCCCAAAATAGTCTTTCCTAGACTATTAATTCACTTTTATTATTAAGCCTTTCTTCAACTTGATGTGTTTGCCTTTCCTGAAAATATTGCCTAAAGAAACCCTTTTATGGCTGACTGAATATTTTACAAGCTATCTATTTCAAAATCTACCTTATATCCATTTGTTTTTGTTCTAAATACCGAATCTCTTGCATTCTAAAAATAATGAAGGAAAGTTAAGTTTTTTTTGTCTTCGAATTTACGAAGAGTGCATTCTTCACGCGAAAGTAGTCGTTACTTTCTTCCACGAAGACATTAGTTTCACAATGGACGAGGATCCGGCTCTAGGGCAACATAACTTCCCAGCTTTCTTTTGTTCATCGTCGATTTGAACAACTTTCCAACTCGACAACACGATGGACGGGTTGTTAGGTGGAATCTTCTTTACTATTCGGATACTTAAGGCTCCTTGTTTTTTCTCTTACGTCTAATAACCTATATTACAAGCATACTCCTGGCCCAAATCTGCTTTTTTTTCTATCCCTTCATTGAGCGTGATGGTATATTTCTGTCCACCAACCACTCTTGCTGGCCATCTCTTTAATAGTTCCAAGAGCAAGGTTTGTTATAATGCCAGATGCTATCTGAAACGATGCATCACTTGTGTTTTGAAGTCTAAATGGGTTTTATAACCTTTCAGGATGCCTCTAAAACAGTCGGTGGCTTCTTCCCTAATGCCATGCTTATTGTTTCGGCTTCGTGTAAAACAGAGTGAAAGTCTTTTCTTAAAGATCACGTCTTGCACATTTTGGAGTTCACGTGGCGATGCTAAGTTTTCCCACATGCTTTCAGTACGAATTAGTTTCTCGATTAGAAGTTGGTATGTCATGAGGTTTGACTTCAGATTGTTATTTGACAGAAGTTTTGTAGTGCACTAATACATGGTTCTTGACTGTTTATGATGTATATATTATTATGATGTAATGGTAATATGGTTATGACAATAAACCAGAAGGGAATTTCATGCTGTAAATCTGGTTTTAACGTAGGACTACGTTCCTCCCATTGGGGTCTCAGGAAGGAATGTGATTCACACGCCAAAACGCCACAAAAAACGTTGTATGGGAGATCCTCGATATCTCGGTAACTACATGTGTTAAAAACATAACTACTTATTTTAGAGATAAAGGGTAACAACAAAAGTTTCAAAAAAAATTTGAAAATCGGAAAAGAGTCACGCGAGTCAAGTAGTCCTACGCCTTTAACATCAGAGGCTGTTTGAAAAAGACAGCCTCCCGTCATTTTTTTCCCTAAGAGAAATTGCAATTAAAACTCTATTACCGCTTTTGTGCATGTTTTGCTTTCTCTTATCAGATCACCTCGAGATCACAATGTTCAGACTACCCAGAGTCTGAAAACACAATTCATGAAGTTTTGTTTGTCTAACACAGAGGATCCTAACCTGTGGTACACGAAGGACCATTTGAGGGTACACGAAGGGCCATTTGAAGGTACACGAAGGACCATTTGAAGATACACGAAGGACCATTTGAGGGTACGCGAAGGACCATTTCAGGATACGCGATGTCAAAGTTGTTAATAACGGAAACAAGAAAACATAAGGGATTACAAAAGTTAGAGAATTTTATTTCTCCAAGTGAATACTTGCTATTTAATTAATTTTATTATTACGAAGTGTAGTTTTTAGCTCTCCTTATAAGATTATGTGAAATAATAAAGATACTGGTTCATTTGCTTTGGCGTTGAATTAATAATATTGTAAAAATGTAATAAACTGCAAAAAGTCAAAAATAAGTTCTGCAAATATTTTTAATTCGAGTCATTTCATTTTTAAATTAACTTGAACTAATCTTAACATTGTTGATAAAAACTTCTTTGCATCGACGGATGATTGGGGGGGGGGTTGACAGTGGCGTAGCGAGGGTAAATCGCGCCAGGGCATAATTTGATTTTTCCACCCCCCTCGTCCTTCATCATCAGTGACTTTGCTTGCGTAAACAACGCCAGGGGGAAGGCATTTTTTCGACCCCTCCCCCTCATAGTATTTGACTTTAAAAAGTTACACAAACATATTAACGTTTTGTTACCATGGACACTGCCGTATTGAGAGTAAATGACTCCTAGAAAATATTTTTACTTTTTTTAATCCCGGTCGTCATTAGTAGCTTAACTAGTATAAATAACGCCAGGATATCATTTTTATGTCCCTTCATCATATTTTTTTTCAAAATGGCAGAAACTCAGTAATGTTTTGGCTCCATGGTGCCCCCTTTAACTTGGCACGGGGCATTTAAACCCCCCTTGCCCCCCCCCCCCGTTCGCTACGCCACTTGGAGTTGGATATAATAGTAGAGGATACGCGAAAATAAAAAGAATAATCTAAGGGTACGCGAAGGAAAAAAGTTTGGGAAGAACCAAAGTCTAACACAATATTTGAAAACCGCAACGAGCTAGACGGCTGAAATGTGGTATGAGGTTTTTACACCAAAATTATAGATTCCTGTCAAATTTTGTACAAAATCCGTCAATGGGAAATCTGTCTGTCCGCTCGTGCGGAAATGAAAAGATAACTCAAAAATTCGATAAATGTGCGGAATTTGGCTTATGGTTTTATCAGTAGAATTATAGATCTGTATCAAGTTACACACCAACTCCATCAACAGGTAGGTTGTCTGTCTCTTCTTTATCCCTTTGTGATTAAACGCGATATAAATGATAAACGCAATGAGCTAGATAAATGAAATTTGGTATGTAGTCTTGATACCGAAACTGTAGACCAGCTGCTACCTGAATCGGACCAAATCGGTCAAACGGAAGGGCTTCAAACTGCATACGCGATTATCTTCCCTATACTACGAAGCTGAACACAAAACATACCATATTATGTAAGTATACGAGAATGTCGAGTCTCCCACTTTCTCGAACATTCCCACTTTTTAAAATATTTTATTCTAACTGGGCGTCTTGAACTATCCAAAAATCCTCTGAACTTTATAATTATACTTAATTGGTATAGTCATTCGTGTTAACTGATAGCATAATTTTGCAACATGGTTTGGTAGTATTTGTACTTGAGAGTTCAAACACTTTTCATCTTTGTGGCACATTTCCACTTCTTATCTCTTCTCGAGAAAGCTGCTTTGCTTATATATCTGAAACAATTCCTGTTGTTGATATTATATGCAACTTAAACACCTTTTGCGCAATAAATAAGTAAAATAAAAGCTCTCGAATGTGAATAATATTTTAAAAAGTTAGACCATTTGTTTTAAATAATATTAATTGTTATAAATAAGTAAAGGAAAGG
>BGPR01001026.1:209440-219962 GCA_013235015.1 Araneus ventricosus | reverse complement strand
CTTAAAAAGTCGAAAATAATTAAAATAAAAAAAATCTGTTGTTTAGAACATTAATAAAAGTGTGTTTTAAAAAATAGTTTTGATTAAATTTTCTATTAAACCTCTCTCTGTTTGAATAGATGGAATTTTGTACTCGCTTCCTGATGTACTAGAGTTCTAAAATTTTGCAAGGTTGTATGTTCCAGATGACAGTACAGAATTTTAATATTTTTATAACTTAATTATCAGTTAATTGATTAATATAATTAACTTTTGATTCCATACGCGTGCCGCCATTTGATAATGAATTTGGGTAAAATTCTATTACAAGATTCCACAATATTTATAATAATGAATTATACATCAAAGACTTAAAAAGTCGAAAATAATTAAAATAAAAAAAATCTGTTGTTTAGAACATTAATAAAAGTGTGTTTTAAAAAATAGTTTTTATTAAATTTTCTATTAAACCTCTCTCGTCTTTGAATAGATAGAATTTTGTAACCGATTTCTCACACACTTCTTGATGTGCTAGAACTTTTAAATTTTGTACAATTGTGTGCTCTCGATAATGATATCATATTTTAATATCTTCAGAACTTAATCATTTTAATCGCTTAATTGTAGTTAAATTTTCATTCCATATGACAGACACTATTGGGAATATTTATTATTATTATATTTCAGAAAACAATTATTTTAAGATCCCGTAATAATTAAGATAATGAATTATGAAATGCATTAAAAAATAAGAAATATAAAATATTCAGTAATAAAACGAAAAAATTCTCTTATTATTGTACTGAAAAGGGAAAAATATTTCAAAATTATTCAATTTTAAGAAAACTTTGTAGGTGAAAATAAACATAGAAAAATGCGGTTCTGAAAATAATATAAGAAAATAAGGCGACAATGAATATTATGCGATGGAAAATTTCTAAATATCCATTAAAAATTAAAAGAGATTATTAAAATGATTAAAATTTCAATTTACTTAGATTAACTCTGTCAGTGTCTCACGCCTTTACGGTTTTTGCTTTCAACTCCATATTTTTATTAAAAATATATTTTCTACTTTTCAGTGAACGAATAAAATTGTTCTTTGTAAAGAATATTTCATTTTATTAATAACTAGCTGAAATACTTGGATTTGTACAGGATGAAGATATATGTCTGATTTTAGCTTGGTGAGACGCTAGCATTAAAAATATATAAACATATAAATTTATCCCTTCAAAATTAGGTTTTATTTCTTTACTATTGTAACTTCTTTGCTAAAATATTATAATAAATAAAATCCTGTTACCGTCTGCAACTTTATTTTTTAATTACAATGAGAATATCAGTTGCAACAAAAAAATTATGATTACAGAAATCTCGTTAAAAATTTACTTTACCTTACTTACTTATTATTATTAATTACGTAATTTCTTTGAATAGAAATGGGAACACTAAAGATAAAATATTTTCTTTATATAAAAGCAAACTTCTTAATTAAATAAAAATAACTATTTAATTAATTTTCACAAAACTGTCACTAGAACTTTTCTTATGCTTCATAGTATTTGTGAGCAAAATTTGAAGACAATCTATTCAGTAGTTTGGATTTCTATAGTTTGCAAATATATATAAATCTTCACTTTATTAATACAGATTTTTCCTTTCAAAAATTTTATCTTTGTTTTCTTTCGACGGATTTCATATACAACGGGAAACTAGGGGAAACAAACAACAAAAAAGTCCTTCTCATTTCGATAGAACCACGCGTATCGCTTTGCATAAGACGACTTTTAAATACTTTCTTCACGATCTTGAAATGAATATATTAGCCTGCGGTTGCAGACAAACACACCTGTTTATCCTCCTGCAGACGACATTTTATGCATTGGCATTCTTTCAGCTGTGCGTGCTGTTTTTTTTAAATATAGTTTTATAATTTTTTTTTCTTTTGCGGAAAAACACTGTGTTGCATGATACGTGATCACATGTGACAGAAGTAAAAAATTCCAACGTTAAAAAAAGAGTGAAAGATAGGAAGAAGAAAATAAATCTAGTTCCAAATTTCCGTCACTTTTTCCTCCTTCGGTTTTTTTTAATGTTGCCTGAAGAATAAAATCAGAAATAGGTGTTCACCGTGACCTAGTTCGGGTTGGAAATATGCAGAAGCCCCTGCTTCGTTAAGAGCATTTAAAAGTGTGGCGGAGGAAGTTTCTGAAAGAGATGATCTCCTGTTGCGGTTGTACTTTTTTTTTTATTCTTTCATGATTGTAAAACAAAAGATTTTTTTGTTTCCGTGAAGTTTGGGAACGGGTCAAATCTGGTGGGAAGTCTGCAGAAGTTCATTAAGATGTATCAAGAATATTCCATATGTTTTGAAAACTGCGGGGAACATTTTTTGGCGGGAAGTCTGCACAAGTTCGTTAAGACAGAATGAGATCATTCCATCTGTTTTGAGAGGTATGCAGGACCGTATTTGCACATTTTTATGCCCTAGGTCAAAGTGCCTAATTTTACCCCCCCCCGCACAAATATTGAAGAATTTTCAGTTTGATATGTGATAGATGCGAAATACAGCGAATAGAAGGGACATAAAATACAAAGGATTTGCATCGATTCCCATTTGACATTCATACAAATTTTATTGAAATCTTTTGCGGAACAAACTATAGTCCGTGCTTGTTTCATTATGTAGTAAAAAGTTTAGCCTTATCGTGTAATTATGCGAACAGTCTTGTTATTTTTTCTTCTGTTTATGGCTTTCAGGCTTAGTGTATAAAATTCAATAACAATATATTTTAAATACCTACTAACAGTAAACGCGTAAAAGACAAGAAATATGATATTATGAATCGCTTATAATTACTATTGTTCAACAAAATCTGAAATTTTTCCTTTACCCTGAGTGCGAGTGAGAAAAATAATACAAGCGTTTTACTTGTGAATGAGGAAGCAGCGGAAAGTGTCGAGTACCGTTCATTTCATTTAATATGCATAGATGTAAATTTTAAAAAACCATTTTATGTGACGCTTTCAAAATCATACTGAAATTTTGTAGATGTATGGTTATTTCTTTGGTATAAATGCCCTTTCTGACTGCTGCGTCCTAGGCCGTGGCCTAGGTTGCCCTTGTTGGAAATCAAGCCTTAGAGGTATGAACGACATTTCGTTATTGTCGCTCATTCACGCCATTTTCACACTAGCGCTGGGTCCTAGTAATCCTCTAATCCGAGCTAAACGCGTTTCCACGCTACACTTATTTATTACCTTGTATAAAGCTAATTCATAAGAATCAGGCGCATGCGCCTTCACTGATACGATGACGTCACAGGCAAAACAAATACTATGCGACAAACTCTTACAGATATGATCTATCCGTTGTGGGGTCAACCATTCTTTTCGCATTATTAGTCTCGTAGCTATTAGCGATTCAAATCGGACGGTATTTTGTCACACAAGAAAGTTCGACCGACGTTTCTACGTCAAAACGAATACCCAAACTATTATCAGTTTTCAGTAAGATATCCGTGCCTCACACTGCAGAGAGATTTCGCTATTAAATATACTTTTTTATAATAATTCATTCATCGAGATTTCAAATAATCCAATACGTATTAATGCTTTTTTGATATAAATAGTGGCATATTCTTGAAACTTACTTTACATATTTTTTAAAAGTAATATGGTTTATGGCCTGGATGCTATCTGTAAATTGCGTGGGGTGTCTTGCAAAAATCTTTCAAAAGTCTCGAGAGGGCACACCGTTGCACCTAAAGCTACCAAATTTGGCATATAGTTACTTTCTGGATAGTAGGCGCTCACGAAGTAAAGCTTCTTCCAAAATTTTCAATTAAAAATTAATCGAAAGTTTAACATTTTTCCTCAATAACTTCGAAGCACATTTTTACACAGCTTTGAAATTTTAAAAAATACCTTCTCAGTGACAACAATTTTATTTCTTTGAAATTTTTTTCTTTGAGTTTCATAAATTTTTCAAAATTGATTTTAAACATGATTTGTAACAATGCTTTAAATTATTGTAATGAAATGCTAATTTAATAGTTTCATCAAACCTTTCATTCGCGTGCTTTTGCCAATGTTAACGCTTATGATTAAAATAAAGTGCTTTCATTGAACATCATATTCAAAGCCGAATTTTCACTTTCGCTTTTATGAACATGATAATGTTTCTAGGCGGCCATTCTTTCAGTAGATTGCGTGATATAAAAACCTTTAAGCACAGAATGCACTGTCTGATGCATTATTACATTACACTACACTACCTGAATCCCCGTGTTTAGAACCATTTGACTCCTTTCCGGTTTGAACGGATGGAGGTGAATTGGATGGTGAGATTCTGACTGATGCAATCAAGCCTAAAATATTATCCTGATACGATATTTCGGAGTAGATGTTCGAATTTAAGGACACTTTCTTACATTGATTCCACTTCTCTCTTTGTCACTTTGTAGCGCAGTAGACGTTAATGGTGTGTTCTACATTGAAAGGTCAAAGAGATTGTGGTCTAGCAATCATTAATCCTTACGATTTATCTCATTGTTCCAATCATTAAACGTTAATATAAGTTGAGAGAAAAGCAAAGTATTTGCGTCATTATTTTTTGTCAGTACAACATCGTTTTGTTGTAATCGCTGATTATACCGCAGTAATTTTCAATTTATTTTGTAACTGTTATTATTGGCAAATTTGATTCAGAGAGCAAGCTAGTATGAATTGGTCACAGTTATGTAACTGAAAACCAACATATTTTGAGATTTAGCTGTTTTCGCAAAGTACTACAGAAAAAATTCTCAAACTACTTTTTCTCAAAGCTAATTGTTGCATTATATAGGATGCCCACTAAAGTCCCTTACCACCCCCTTTTAACTACCGAATGGCTGCAGCTATCTTCATAAGAGTGGTGTCTAGGTATGGTAAAGTGACTATGCATTACTGGATGCAACCACTTACAGCGCCACCTGGTGGAAAACGGTGGAGTTAGCGTTACTATCTCTAAAACGGTACGAGATAGAGGAAAACGTTAATTACAAAGTTGTAGAGCATCATCTATTTAGTACAAAAAAACACCTTGTGGACGTAAATGCTTAGAACAGAACGCTTAAAACACGTATTTGTTTGTTCGCGATTTCCTACACTGACACTTGACAAAACAAGCTAAGAAAGAAAGAAAAACGACTAGTTATCACAAGATACCTTTATTTTCGATGTTCAAACTTCTCTCCGTCAGCTACAATGCACATATGGACCCTTGCTTGAACTTCACGTTGCACACGGTGTAGTATAGTTTCGTGACGTCACAGTTTCAGAAGCCGCAAACAAACAAATGTGCATTTTAAGCGTTCTGTTTTTAGCATTAATGGCCATGAGGTGTCTTATTGTACTAAATCGATGATGCTCTACAACTTTGTAATTCACTTTTTTCCTCTATCTCGTACCGTTTTAGAGATAATAACTCTAACTCCGCCATTTTCCACCAGGTGGCGCTGTAAGTGGTTTCATCCAGTAGCGCATAGTCACTTTACCACACCTAGACACCACTCTTATGGAGATAGCTGCAGCCATTCGGTAGTTAAAAGGGTGGCAAGGGACTTCAGTGGGCACCCTGTATGTATAAGTAGTTTGTTGTGTAACGAATTGGATTTGGTTGCATAGCAAACTATACACTAAGATACAATTTTCAATAGTGACCCGAAATCCACAAAATGTTAGTTGGTTTCTGAATACATAACTACAGCCAATTAGTGTGGTTTCTGTGACGTTCTATGAAGTTGTGTTATGTATGTAGAATACAGTTCCAGATTTTTATTGATTTTTGTTTAATTAATCCATTAAACGTAAAAGTAGTGAAAGGAGAGTTACACAGTATTTTTTTTATCGATTTTTATTTCTTACCTGTTTTATGTTTGTAAAAATGGAATTTTGTAACCGACTTTTCACTCTCTCCCTGTTACGCTAGAGTTTGCGATTATGTATTATGTATAATGTATGTATTCTTATATATTATCTTTTATGTATTCTTGACGACAATACGCTATTTTAATATTTTACGAACTTCATTATTAGTGAATCGATTAATTTAATTAAATTTTAATTCCGTACAAGTGGCGCCACCTGGTAATGAATTTGGGAAAATTGATTTCGTGATTTAGTAATATTTATGATAAGGAATTATGAATTAAAGGCAAAAAAATAGCAAATAATTTAAATAAAAAAAATTCTACTTTTTCTTACACTGATTAAAGTGCGTTTTTAAAAAGTAGTTTTTATTAAATATATTTTCATAACTCTGTTATGCTTATTGTTTTCGCTGCAAAGCTTACTGTTATGGGCTAGAAAGTATTGTAGTCTTCGAAAAATTCATGCTAGAGATTTTGGTGTATCGCCACGATTTAAACCTCCTCGAGTCCGAAAAAGCCATTTTTGGAATTAGGTCTGTCTGTCTGTTAGCACGATAAATCTAAAACGCAATGAGCTAGAACGATGAAATTTAGTATGTGACCTTTCTTGAGAGGTTGTCATTGAAGCAAACTAACTGCCTTTAAAATTTCAAATTACCTTCTGAACTATTTCAAAATTTTCACGTTGTCGGTGTGTTTATGTGAACTACTAAATCAGAAATAAATATTGAAATCGATTTAAAATACTTTTGAAACCATTCAGCGTTTATTTCTTTAAAAGTTCAAATGTATTTTAGATTGAGTATTTACCCCCTTAAATTCGATAATTTTTTAATAAAATTTTCGAATTAATGACGATTGGATTTTTATTAATTAACATCTGGGCTAGAACAAGTTAATTTAGTCTTTCAACGGGTATTTTTTTTTTACCCAGATATTTATTTTTGTGTCATTGAAGGTAAAAGTGAAAATTCTTCACTGACATAGATGACATTAAAAAATAAAATAAATGAAAAAGTCGGGGTTTATCGGGGCTAATTTTCAGACATTTTATAGAAGATAGAGTGTAGAAATGATTTAAGGTAGTCTCAAGGTGTGCAAAGGTGTGCAATTTTTTAAAATTCAATTTCAATTTGAAAATTTAGTGAAAAAAATTGCCTTTTAAAATATAGTATAAAAATAGGGAAAATACTAAAATGATGAGCTAAAAACGGTATCGTTTACTTGCCCTGGAATCCAACATCATGAAAAATCTAAAATTAGACAGATAAAGAGCAATGTAGGACTTTACAGAACGAAATCCGAGAGATCACTGAAACGCGACTCAAGTGTACGAAAGACATTCTTCTACTTTAACCTCCGTAAAACCTCTTAAGACTACATGTTTATAAAAAAAACTTTATGGCTTTCAGGGTTCCAAACGGTTCTCTACCAACTCCCAAAGAAAATAAATCCATTTGCCGACCTCTAAATTTCGATTTTTGTCTCGCTACAACCCGATACTGGCCAACTGTGAGTGGCCAAAACAAAATATCGCCAATGGGGTCCTATATTGAAGCTTTTGAAAAAAGTCGCCAAAACAAAATTATCGCCAGTGATGCCGGATATCATTACCGAAAATCCTGTACTCTTGTCGGTTTTTTTTAATTCACATCTGTTTTCTATGCTTTCGGTGTGAAAAAAGTGACTTTCACCTGTAACTTAACACCTGTTCTGGGTATGGCATTCGCGTAGGGCCTGTGGTGGAAATTGTTGTACTCATCCACCCTGCACCCACCCAACTGGTTAGATAACCCTTAAGGTTATAGTCACCAGGGGTGTGGGGTGGCGTCATGTCATGTATCTTAACATAACACTCGAAAGGAAAATCAGAAATAAGTCGCAAATCGTGCCAAAAGAAAAGGGAAGGGCAAATTAACATGCGACATTATCTGTAATAAAAGGATTGACCGCAGTCCCATAAATATCCTTAATTCTAAAATAAGGATGAAATCTTACCTTATCATATTTCCTATTAAGACCTATTGGATTACCAGAACCAGTTTCATGTAAAAAAAAAAACAAGTGAAGAATATAATAGATGTTATAAATGAATACATGTAAAAATTTTGATGGTGAATGAAAATAATAAATGGCTGTAAACAAAATAATAAATGGTAAGATAAAATGAAATGCAAAATACCGAGTTGAAGTCGGATTATCTTCCTCAGACTCACCCCACTAATATCCCCCAATATAAGGAATAGCTGATAATAGATAAGTATTTACAGTAGCCGCTCATAAAAAGACATCTGTTCCCAAGGTAAAACAGAACCTGAAAAAGTAGTAGCCATTGATAAATGTAAAATAGTAACCCCTATTAATCAACTTTTGTTAAATCGACAAGAAGCATATTACAACCCCCGTCCTAAATGAATGTATAGGTATAAGTAAATAAAATGATAATAAAAAAAATTAAGATATGAGCTTTTATTCGTCTAGTGGTGTTGTTACAACCCTACTTAACGTGAGGTTACCACCTTCCAAACTTTATCGCCCAAATATAGGGCTAAAATTTTAATATTATTTTGTTAGGTTTAAAATAGGCATAGATTGCAAATTTTTTTGCATAATAGTGTATTGTCTCCGGAAACCCACCACTATGCTAAATTTCAAGGCTGTAGCTCGATTGGAAGTGGGTAAGAAATCGATCTCAAGTTGAATAAAAGCGTATTAATAACGCATAATTAACATCATAATTAACATTCTATCAAATAATAAAATCACTATCCGAAAACTGTGGAGATAAAAGTAGACCAGTAACTTTCCGAAAATAGAAAAACAAAATTCAAATAATGACCTAAAGTTCCAAAAATGTCCCAGTCTAGAAAAAAAAAAAAAGAGACGTTAAATCTACTTATCAACCATTTACAATCTTTAAAATATTGTAAAGCTTAAAATGTGCGAGACTAATGCTAGTAATTTTTTCTAGTTTCACGATGGTTTTACAAAGTACAATTTTTGAGATGAAAACGATTTGTAAGAAATCTATGGGATGCTTTAGCAAGACTGTAGAAATATAAATAATAAACTCAAAAATTAATATGCTTTAGGTAATTATTTATATAAATTAGTGATCAAGTCATTCTAACATATACTCCAGCCGTAGTGGCCTCCCCGAAACTTTCTCGCATACGACAAGTAATGTGGGGTATTTACCCAAGGTCTGGTTATTTTGAGAAAAATATTATGAATGGTGATTTACAATGAAACATATAAAATTTATGAATTCCCAAAAACTTAATATTTTGCAAAAAAAAAAAAAAATTGCGTATGTTCACAATTTTTACACGCGCTGAGGTACCACAACTTTATTTAATCTTTTTGAGTACGAAATCTTACTATAAATATCACACAAGATTTCACCATACCTCTGGTTAATCACAGGCATCCATCTGGGGAATGTCAGAACGAAGTTTTCGTTACATGGAGGTTGCCATAATTTCCGAAGCGCGTGTTTGCCGCTTGCTACAATTTACTTCGTAGACCGTCATGGTCAAAAGCCAACCATACTAACTTGAGTAAAATAAGCGAAACGCTCGCCAACACACAGTCGCAATGTGCATTTTGAATCAAATATGCAATTTGAACATCTTTTTTTTCAACGGATTGAATTGAAAATGGGACACAAATCTACAATTAAGATTAGAAGGCCACAAACCAAATTTCACATATCTAAGTCATTATCTTAAAGAATTATTGTGTTCACAAGTTTGCGATTATACAGACCGACAGACAGTCAACCCTTTAACGGATTTGGGCCAAACTTTTATACGGACCTACATTCATGATGATAAAATTGTGTACCAAATTTTATCCATCTAGCCTATTCAAGTTTTTGAGTTATAGTGTTCGCATGACCGCGGACAGACAGGCAGACTTCCCGTTGACGGATTTTGTCCAAACTTTGCTAGAAACCTACAAATTATGTGTCAAGATCACATACCAAATTTCATCCCCGTAGCTCTAATAGTTTTCAAATTATCGTGTTCACAGACAGACACACAGATAGACATTATTCTAAAATTGTATTTTTCGGACTCAGGGAGGTGTAAAACGTGGAGATTCGACAAAATCTCAAGTTCGAATTTTTTGACGATTACGATACTTTCTCTTTGTATACTTCGTTTACGAGAAAGTAAAAAAGAGTATGTACCTAAGAACCGCTGCGTCCAATAAAAGCCGTATCATAGCCGTGTATAACAAAAGGCTAGGAAGGCGATCACGCTCAATTTTGCGATCTTCTCTGAAACCCTGGGAGATTTTACTGCGATTATAGAAAAGTTAGACCCATTCGGAATTACATAGCTTTACTCTTAAGTGTTCCCCTCGAAAACAGGTTCCTATGTTAAAAAGAATCGGTAGAGTTCCTGATCTGAAAAAATAAACAAGCGAACGACTTCCTAAAGACTTGCAAATAAAAACTCGTTTTCCTCTCAATTACCTAAATACGATTTTTTTTCATTGTATCATCCTTCATTACAATGTAACTCTTTTGTCAAAGCAGGCAATTAAAGGTAACTTCGTTCAAATTACGCAAATAGCAGATACTGATTGTTAAGAAATAACAAACTTATAAAAATTATTAT
>BGPR01001026.1:197173-209430 GCA_013235015.1 Araneus ventricosus | reverse complement strand
TCGTTTTCCTCTCAATTACCTAAATACGATTTTTTTTCATTGTATCATCCTTCATTACAATGTAACTCTTTTGTCAAAGCAGGCAATTAAAGGTAACTTCGTTCAAATTACGCAAATAGCAGATACTGATTGTTAAGAAATAACAAACTTATAAAAATTATTATAAATTGTAGATTCTGATTTTAAAGACAATCTAAACAAAATTAAGAATCATGCGCATGTAACTTTTGGGGACGAGAGAATATCAAAAATATTTCCAAAACCGCAATGCACGCTCATTTTGGCAATAGCAAGAAATATCTCTACCCGGAAAAATCTATTTCCATTAAAAAATTGCCCAAATCTTTGTTTTAGCGTGACAGTGCATCATTTATGACTATGATGCAGATTTCTTGTAATCTTTGATATTTGGAAATCACTCAGGCGTGGCAAAACTCTTCAAGAAGTTGAAAATTGCTTCGTTTCTTTCTTTGTCCGAGTGCAATATCAGGTTTTTTCACCTTTTTTATGTTTTTTACCGTGCTGATGCGACGGAGGAAGATTGTTTTTACCTTCTCTTAATGAATGTGATTTTACGTCCCTTTGATTCTCAAATAAATGAACCTTATTATGACCCGTACGTCTGGCTTACTGTCTGTCTATTTCTATAAATCAGTATATACGATTAAGCGCTGTCCAAGCAAATTGTACAAGCGGTGGCAAATTACAGGATTAGAAAAGGTTTTTAGAAAGTACGCCGGTTCACACAAAATTTCGGAAACAAATTAGAAGATAGTTACTTTGAAAACTTTTGTTTCCTTTTCAATGGCGCACTGAGTGAAGGTGAATATATTGCATTACGCCAGCTTTATTATTTTAACGTAGGACTACGTTCCTCCCATTGGGGTCTCAGGAAGGAAATTGATCCACACGCCAAAACGCCACAAAACTTGGTATGGGAGATCCTCTATATCTCGGTAACTGCACATGTTAAAAACATAACTAATGTCTTATTTTAGAGATAAAGGGTAACAATAGAAGTTACAAAAAAAATTGAAAATTGGAATTGTAGTTCAGCGACTACTGAGTCCCAACGTTGGGCAAAAATACGCATGAATTGGTGACGCGATCTCATCTATATCTCGGTAACTATACATGTTAAAAACATAACTAATGTCTTATTTTAGAGATAAAGGGTAACAACAGAAGTTACAAAAAAAAATTGAAAATTGGAATTGTAGTTCAACGACTAGTGAGTCCCAACATTGGGCAAAAATTCGCATGAATTGGTGACGCGATCTCATCTATATCTCGGTAACTACATATGTTAAAAACATAACTAATGTCTTATTTTAGAGATAAAGGGTAACAACAGAAGTTACAAAAAAAATTGAAAATTGGAATTGTAGTTCAGCGACTAGTGAGTTCCAACCTTGGGCAAAAATACGCATGAATTGGTGATCTATATCTCGGTAACTACATATGTTAAAAACATAACTAATGTCTTATTTTAGAGATAAAGGATAACAACAGAAGTTACAAAAAAAAACTTGCTTAAACTTAAAAACTTACGAGAAACAAAAGAGTCACGCGAGTAAAGTAGTTCTACACATTTAACATCAGCGGCTGTTTAAAAAGACAGCCTCCCGCCATTTTTTAAAAGATTCATTCGAGGTTTCATTTGTATTATTTGTCGCATACCTTCAGCCACTTTTTAAATATATAAAGAGAAAAAATTAAAATCTCCAAACAAGTCAACATCGAGATTTTAATTAATCTTCACATTTCGCCCTGAGCGCGAAAAAGCATTTTTGGAATTAAGTCTGTCTCTCGGTCTGTGGACATGATAATTCGAAAACGGAACGAGCTAAATGAATGAAATTTTGTTTGTGTTTCTTTACACCAAAATTTTATACCTTTATTATATTTTGGAAGAAATCTTTCTATGGGAAATCTCTCCATCCATCTGTTAACACGATAACTTAGAAATAGAATAAGCGAGATAAATAAAATTTGGTATACGGTTTTCCCACCAGAATTGTATATGTATAATTTTTGACTGAATCCGGCTAAGGAATGTAGAACTGTCTATTGATATGTCTGGTGCGATAACTGTTAATAGTTGCACGAACAGGGACATGGGGAGGCGTTCTGTCTATTGATATGTCTGTTGCGATAACTGTTAATAGTTGTACGAACAGGGACATGGGGCGGCATTCTGTCTGTTCATATGTCTGGTGCGATAACTGTAATAGTTGCAGGAACAGGGACATGGGGCGGCGTTCTGTCTATTGATATGTCTGGTACGATAACTGTAATAGTTGCAGGAACAGGGACATGGGGCAGCGTTCTGTCTATTCGTATGCATGTGAACGCTATAAGTCAAAAGCTCAACAATCTAGGTTGATGAATTTCAATACATCATCTTTATACCAAAATTGCAGATCTGTACCAAATTTTCGAAGCAATCGTTCGAAAGCAAGAAGTTCAAATTTCCTACTCAGTTCTCTTTACGAAGCTAAACCTAAAACGCGCCGTATGGTATAAGTATACGAGAAAAATCGAGGGAAGAATGTTCCCTCTGGTTTTTAACTAATGTTTTAACTTTTTATCTCATCTTATGTTTATCTCATTCAGAAATCGTTAGAATTTACTACATTCACAAAACACGAACATATAAACACATTTACTATAATGTCGAACAATCAACAAAGGATTTTAGGTGAATCTGGAGTTTATGGTACACACCTGTTTCTCGACAATTTTTCTTGGCGCAATTTCATTTGCCGTCGCCAAATACTGTTTTGGATGTACAGTGAGATTTTTATTGCTCTCTTGCGCATGCGTCAGCTGAAAAGGAGAGACTGAACACGCAATGCCAGAGGCATTTCAAGCGTGTACATGGCAATTTTTTTTAACTTAAAAAAACATCAGTGGCTTCGCTTTCAGCATAGCAGGAAACTAGTAGCTTCGCTTTTTCACTGAACGTTAGGAGTCTAGGTTTAAAAAAAAAATTCCGAAAGCTAGAATTCCCGCACGCAATGTCTGCGGTATTTATTTCAAGCGTATATTGGGCAAATTTTTTAACTTAAAAAATATCAGCGGCGTCGCTTTCAACATAGCGGAGTACTCGTAGTTTGGCTTATTCATTAAAAAACGAAACACACAGAATAACATACACGGTACTGAACCGATGTTCAATCCGAAGAATTCCAAGCGAATTTATATTCAAATTCGAATGAATCGGCCAATCACATCGAAGACTTGAACAAAACAGTCCAATCGAAAAGTGGCGCAATATAGCCTGATACGCAAAACACCGATGAAAAGATCAATTTGTGCGCATGCGTGCTTGTCACTCGTTAAAAACATCTAGACGCATCCAAAACAAATGTTCTCTCATCGCTGTTCTTGGCGGTAAAGAGTTGGCGATCCTAAGAGGAACGAAGTAGGCGGGCACCGTAAACTCCAGGTTAACCGGATTTTAGTTTGGGGGCTTGGATGCATGATCATTTCTTGCTAGCACGGCTCAGTGTGCATTTGTCACATGCTGCATTTTCACAAAATTAAGTGTTATATTAGAGAAAACAGGTAGAGCGCCTGATTGGAGTTACTACACTTTTGCATAGCAAATTACGCTCACTCAACAACTATTTGTAAAATTGAACTCGCAATGCTTGAAATTGTTTTTGGTTGCTTATTGCAGAACTGATATCTCTACTAATAATAAAGGAGAATGTGTGTGTCTGTGTTGGCGCTCTGCAGGGCACACTGCTCGAGCTAGAGCTGCGAAATTTGGTACAAACATACGTTGGAGGGTGGGAATGTGCACCTAGGAGCCCTTTTTTGAAATTTTAATTAATTAAAAAATAAAACGAAATTTCGGCGTTTATCCTTAATAACTTGCGAAAATATTAAACCACAAGAATTTTTTTACACCACCTGAAAATACCTTTTCAATAATATCAACTAAGTTGTCGTACGATTTTTTTCTCTAATTTTAATAATTTTTTAAAAATATTTTTCGCATAATTTGCAATACTTTTCATTCTTGCAACGCAATTCAAACCGTTTTCATTGTTTAAAGAAATATTTATTTGCGTGCTTCTCTTCCATTGTTGAAAGCTAAGGTAATATTTTTTATGTTTAATGATATGTTTTAATCAGCATATTTTCATTCAGCTAACATGCTGCTGGAAGTAAAATGTGCCGCGCCATTTTAAAGTTAAAATCACATGCATATTTTCAAGAGGAATAAGAGAGTGAAGATGATTTTATTCTATGATATATAACACAGACAGTTACTGGACTCCATTAAGGACGTTTATGCAGACAACGAACAGAATAGGTGGAAGGCTACAGAAAGAACATGAGTTAAATGTCTATCACGATTTGGAATTTAAAATTACTTTCTTAAGGAAACCATGGATATCAAATTATAATTTGATGCAAGAGATTCAATTGAAATTATATTCCCTATGAACAAGATGGTTGCCTAAGGTGGCTAGTATATATATATATATATATATATATCAGTTCTGCAATATGATAACGTAATGCGTCCATTTTGTTGTTTTAAATTTGCTTCTATGACACCATTTCTTGAATATTTAACCCAAAAGTGGCATAGTGTCTTAAAGCATGGTATGAGTGTGGAACATAAATTGGAGAAAGATTATGGGCTCTATATCCTTTGGCTGTATTCTTAACCATCATTACTAAAAACCTAGCTGAATGATGTGGGTTTTAGCAAAGACACCTGTAGGAGTTGTGCTGACTGCTGGAGAGTTTTCTACAAGCGAAATACAAATTCCCTTGAAAATCCTCCAACATGGCAACCTTTTCCCATATACTGGAGTTACGACAGACTTCTGTCTAAGCCTTCGAGATAGGTGATCCAAGGTCGCTTTGACCAATAAAAGATGCCAGACTTCCCTTTATCATGAGTCCATGGTTCATGGACTTATCTAGATATGCTACCCCAGTAGCACAAAGATATTATACGATATTGAACAATATTCGCAATATTGTATAATGTCATATAATATTATACAGGGTTCCCACTTATATCCGTTACACCTTCTAAACGGTGACAGCTTAGGCCATAAAGTTGGTGTCTAGGTATTAAAAAGGCTATGCGCTACTAGATGAGACAACTTACAACGCCATCTATCGGTAAGTTTTGGGATTAGAGGCCCTATCTCGTAAACAGTGAAAGATACGAGAAAAAAGTCTATTAGAAAGTTGTGGAGCACTCTCGATTTAGTACGAAAAGATACCTTGCGCGCATTAATACTCAAAACAGAATGCAAAAAATGAACATTTGTTTGGTCACGATTTCGAAAATTGCCATGTCATAAAGAGTGGAAGAAAGAAACTGAAACACGCTCCTGTCTTCTGGATCATTTATTTATATTTCTCAAAATACTCTCCGTTAGCCATTATACACATTTGCACTCTTGACTGGATTTCTCGCTTCGCTCGCGTTTCACGACGCCATAGTGTTGAAAATCACAATAAAATAAATGTTCATTTTTTTACATTCCGTTTTGAGTATTAATGTGCGCAAGGTATCTTTTCGTACTAAATCGAGAGTGCTCTACAAATTTCTAATTGTCTTCTTTCTCGTACCTTTCACCGTTTACGGGATAGAACCGCTAATTCCAAAATTTGCCGATAGATGGCGTTGTAAGTTGTCTCATCGAGTAGCGCATAGCCTTTTTAATAACCAACTTTATGGCCTAAGCTGTCGCCGTTTAGAAGTTTAGGGGGTGTAACGGATATAAGTGGGAACCCTGTATAGTATCGAACAATACTGTGCAATATCGTGCAACATATTGCGCTACCTGGGTAGGCCAAGTGTGATTAGAAACATCACCTTTTCCGAAATATTTGATATTTTTACTTGACTAAACTCTAAATGAATTTTGGAACAAGAATGTATACTCCGCATCTGTTTGAATCCAGATATTATATCCTTAGCCACATTTCGAAATTTTTCCCCGGTCCACAATTTTCCGATTTGTTTAGTCACGGAAGTTGGAAATTGGAATCGCCCTTTACATAGATGTGGTTTCCAGAAACGGCCCGAGGTAGCTTTACTAACCGGGCAAGTCAACAATATGGCGACCCTCCCCACATATCAAACGTATATATTTAAAATTTTATAATGCCCGTATTCTAAATATCAAACAAGATTTTACTTAGAAATATGCATGTTCCACTTGTATATATGACTTGATACTACTGCGGTGAGAATTTTTAAACTTCAGATATAGTTAAGATTATATAGCGGTCATTGAAGAGAGAGAGAGAGAGAGAGCAAAAATAATATATTCAATAAATTTATATTAAAAATATATGACTTTATTTCTCAAGTTTATTACACCATTTTATTCTTCACACTCCCGCTTCGACGCCATTCCGAACTTTGGCGCCATGGGCAGTTGCCCGGTTTTTCCTGGCCCCGGCTGCCCTGGTGGTTTCTTTCTTACACCACTTTGTTCACTGTCCATTTTGATTATGTCATACTCTTTTAAGATATGGAATACGAAGAATAACAGAAAAAAATGCGACCTTCCACTTCCAAGCTTTACCTAAACTTTCACCAACATCCCGTATCTTACCAAGCGTGAATATCACCAGATCCCCACATTTATCTCGGACGGCTGACTTTTCCCCCCCGCTCTTTGTTTTCGGAAGTCTTTTATGTTCCTGGCATTTTGTTGACCGCGTCCGCCTTCACCTTTTGTTTTTCATTCGGTAGCCGCTTCAGTGTAAAAAGTAGAGAATCGTTTCATTTTGTTTATGTCCTGTCGGGAAGAGGGAACAGAATAATTTGTTTCCAAAAACTGATGTTAAATGACGCGAGATTACGTGAAGACTAGTACCTGAAAAGGAAAGAAAATCACTTCTGATGCCGAGTAAAATTATTGAGTTGATTATTATTATTGAATGAATATTTTATTTTCCATATTTAAATATATCTTCCTGTAATATTTTGAAGTTTTTCTGTAATATCTTTGGCATCTTCCTGTAATATTTTTTGGCATTTCTGTAGTAATTTGGAAGAATAGCAGTTTGTCTGATATTCTACAGTTTTTCGAGTTTGCGTAAAAGATACTTCATCAAAACGTATTGAACTTGACTGAACTTGAATTGAAACTGGCCTCTCCCCCCCACACACACGTGCAATCCGAAAAGTTAATAAAAATGGGGTGTTACGAAAAAAAAATTGACAGAAGGGGTTGTGGTGCACCGTACTGCCACCATCTTACTGTGATGTTTATAAGCCAATATCCACCTCTGGACATTGGGAAATTCTTTTGTCTAGTGGTTAAGATGTTCGGCTCGGAACCCAAAGGTCCTCGGCTTTATACTGCCACAGTGGTGACCCGGACGCGATGAATTTGTAGATACACACATCACGATACAAAGTTACATCCGCTAAAGGAAAATAATGTTTTTCAATTACACGATTTGTAATAAAAAGCTTCTGAAGTTCAGAATCGTTCAACTGTGAAAGTGAGATTTAGTATGCCTTCGAGTTTTAGAACGCTGACAAGATTGAACAGAATCTTTAATAAATGAATTCATGTTAGGCCAAAAATAACGTTTAGTAATTAATTTCCTAGTTGCTCGAATGCCAGGATGGCAAAGATTATGAATATTTTCAAAAACTGTTGAAAGAAAAGATTTAGGAATGTATGGACGTGGATAAAGTATAAACTTTCCTAATATTGGTCAAAGCGGTCAAGGATATTTTCCTGAGAATGCATAAAAGCGTGTATGCCTCTGCAGCTGCAACATTTCCCCGCAAGAATTGTTGCAGAATGCTCCAGCAGCTATTTTATACCATACCCTGAAACAAAGAATTGCGTTAGTGAGAAAGTATTTGGTGTTCGCAATTTATTAATAAATTGTACTCAGAGCAGCCAATTATTTTTGGACTCATTATCTGAAAGGAGTCAATTTATTGCTCACGTAACGAACTTTATGCACATTCCAATTTAAATTTAGAATCCAGTAGGTGGTAAAAGAACGTGACAGACAACGTGCAGTTAGAAGTTACATAGCATGTGTAATTACTTTTGTCATGTGACGTCACGTTAATTGATTCGATTCTTGACTAATTATATTATTAACGAAATTCTTTCTTGGAAACCCATTTAAGCATTTATTACACTCGGACCCAGTTGCCATTTTCTTAAGATGCGCAACTTCGTCTATGCGCATCAGATTTTATAAGAATACCCCAAATGTCATATTTCGTGTGCTATAGAAATGCATATCTTTCTTCGAAGGATATATTGAGAGAACTAGATTCTGTCCACCTATTCTCATTCGTATAAATTTTATGAAAAATATAAACGTTTTATTAATATTTTCAGTGGCTTTATAATTTGCGACATACCTTATGATTACACTCTAGATCTGTAGAAACCATCAATCGGTTTTACGAACATTTGGTATAACTTAGCCAGATCTGATTTCAATTAAATAGTTCATCAGTCATGAGAGTATGCATATGGTTTCGGAAAAAATGTACTCGTGGCCCATTTTTAAAACAAAATAAGTATCATCTGTGATTTTTTTTTCAAGTTGGAAGAACTTAAAAGCATTATCGACAAGTCTTCGACAGAAACTACTGAGGATTCCATTGCCAAAATTGGCACCAGATCCAGCATCTGCACTAATTGCTCTACAGCATCTGTCTTGCAATCATTGTTACCATTTAAAAACTACAATTTTGATTTAAGAAATTCTGTTAATAATATCGCGCATTAATCAAAGTAAATTTTTCCCATGAATTTTTATGCTGGTTTTAGCTAATTGAGACCGTTTTTGCCTTTAATTTTCCCCATGAATTTTTATGCTGGTTTTAGCTAATTGAGACCGTTTTTGCCTTTAATTTTCCCCATGAATTTTTATGCTGGCGTTAGCTAATTGAGACCGTTTTTGTCTTTAAACAGGTTGGAAGGAACTCTTCACAATGTTGAAGCTCCTCCTCAGCCACTGGCAAGCTCACAGGGAGCCACTGCCCTTCGTGCTCACTGATGATCCCCTTTACTGCAGTCATCTCACCAAATCTCCTTTTCCCGAAGTCTATTCAGTCAACAGAGTCAACCCTATCTTCGAGGATGATGAAATCGAGGCTCAGAGTGAATCCTCCTACATCCACTTAAAAAGATCTCTCAGCGAGGAACAGCGAGAAAACGAGACTCGTGCCTCTGACGACACTGGCTATTCTTCCAGCACCCACTTCAAGAGCGTCACAACCGCAGACAGCCTAACCGATGATGTGGGGTCGCTGGAGGCTCGGCACATGAGCTCAGACTCAGATGAGTATTCACAACCAGAAGAAGTTATCGTGTCAGTCGATGTCCATAGGGTGTCCTATCCTGAAGACGTCATAGTCCTGTCGTCCAATTCCTCAAATTGTAGCCACACCTTCAGTGCCAATTCTTATAGTAGCAACTGCGAAGAGAGTAGTGACATTTCGCAAGAGCCATTTGATAGTTTGACTATGTCCAGTACTGCAGACGATAGGTCAAAATCTGAAACGAAGAGGCCCAATTCACTTGTTAGAGAAAAATTGCAAAGACTGCTAGAGAAAGGAAACGACCAATCTGCAGAAACCTTCTTAGACTCCCTCGACGCAAAGCCCGCGGTGGAGCGCGAGATGGAGAAAACCAAAAGTGATCTGATGAAGTCCCTAACAAGAGCTCTCAACAACAAAGTGCCAAACAGAGACGAAAGACAGGAAACTGTAACTCGAACAGACAGCGCTCTGGACGTCCAACAAGCCGGATCTAAATCCTTAGACGGCAAAAGCATTTCTAGTTCTACTTCGCCAAAGACTTTATACTTTTCCCAAAACTCCTCTCAGAGAAACAGCGGTGTAACACGGCAGGACGAGTCGAGCAACTCGAGTTTATCTAGCTTCGTGAAACCGAGAAAGCATCGCAGCAACAAACATTCATCAGAGAAGGAATCAAAGAGAACTAGTACGACAAGTAATCAAGAATCTTTTGACACTAAGAAATCTCACGAATCCCACAAATGTAAACTATGTGAAAACGCTCACAGGCCTTTAGCATTCCACCAGTTGCTACCGGGCCATTGGAGTTACGATAATGTATACCTTCCTCAAATGTCGGGCGTGTGCTGTTCCTGTATGCACCATCACGTCAATTCCATGCTTCCTTCCTCCGATGATGATGTCTTCTTTCCCATGTACTATCACCCGCCAGATGTGGCCAGAGCCAGGCATTCTTGGGCACCTTACACGAATTCGCGAGCTTTGCCCGATAACCCTCCAAAACGCAAGAAGTCATCCGAAGACAAAAGTGCCTCGACGACCCTTAAGACCAACAGCAGGGAATCATCGAACGCAAAGTATGGCTCTGATGGAAGTTCACGAGGAACTGACAGCTCGGATTCGAACCAGCTGAAGAAGTCTCTATCAGAGAGGCGATCGCTTAGAGAACCTAAAAAGTGCAAGTGCGAACACTGCTTGGCATCAGCGCTGGACAAAGACGGAGTCCATTTAGGAAGTCACACATGTCCTTGCCACTGTCTGTCCCACAGAAGAGTTAAATTTGCCTCCGACTCGGATGTGTCGCAGCACAGACACATGCACTCGGTTCCTTTTCGCATTGGAAAAGACGGAGAGAAGCTCATCAATGGCGATCCGATTAATGCAGCATTCGTTATGAGCCTGCCTCATCTGAATGGTCACGCTTTAAGCGGTAACCAAGGAGTCACAGAAAACGGACTCAAGTCAAAAATGTCTACTCCTATCATTCCCAGGGGATTAAAAGAGCCTATTAAAGTAAGTTTGTGCTCGTTGTCTTTCTTATTTCCCATCTTATCTTTAAGGAGCTTTTATGTGTATACATTTGTGTTTATTCTAACAATAAATGAATAATAACAGTTTGTGCCTCATCCATAAAACCAGACGGTTGAAGGGAAACTTCTGAAGTAGTTGCTGTCATCTATGAAACATTTTCTATTACAGCATTTCAAATTCATTAAGTCTTTGAGACGTTTCCATTTATTAAACCATTTTTCTTCCAAACGAAAATTTATTTTCGGTTTGATTTTCAGATTTCATGTATTTTTAAAATTAGGTTTCGAGTTTTTTGTATTTAAAAAAATTAATATATTAAATATAAATTTAGCAAAATGGTATTGTGACTAAGTGGTCAATGGAAATGATTTAAAGAGGCTTAGGTCGCTGCAATCTACCTGCCCTTTGTACTTTCCATTTTCATTCGGATTTTATTTTAGACGCTATCTAAACTAAGCACAGTCATATATTGAGGTTTTCATGGAACGTAATTTTCAATGAACAGCAATAAATTACGAGCATGTGGAATGTATGTTGCAGTTGAGGCTTTTAGAAATTTTATAGAAAAGAACAAGAAAGCTTCTGGAAAATAGCTTAAGGTTTACGTTTGGTCTTTTTCGTCTATTTCTTTTTAAAAATTTCAAATATTTTCAAAGACATTTTAATTAATGAAATTTAGAACATTAATTGTTACTTTTTTGCAATATTAGTTTCGAAATCTACTACTTTGAAGCCTATAACGGCTGAAAAATTGAATATTCTTACGACGTCACGAATTTTTCTTCTTTGCTCGCAACTTGACAACATGTTCTTGTAACAGACATTATAATATTTATTTTCATTATTCCAAGAATATATTCTGGAATAAATTATTATTAAATTCATTTAATATCGTTTTAAGATTTAACAGTTCTGAAAATTGATGTAATTATACTTAACTTAATGTTTCAGTTTGTATCATTCCATTCGTGGAATGATGAGAAAAGTGAACTGATCCTCTGCTTCTTCCCTTTCAGATGGACGAACTCTACCGATCGTACCCGATCAATTTCCGAGAGTGGGAAGCTCACTACCGAAGGAACTTCCTCCAGAAGAGAAGGAAGAGAGCCCTCAACATGGTCGGCATGGCCATCGGGATCATTCTGGTGGTCGGAATCGCGGTGGCACTGACTTTTGTTTTCCTCAGGATTAGAAGAACGTGATGACGGCTTTGGATAGGTTTATGAAATATTGCTACAACAATTCCCAAGCTTTGAGCGATGATATATAAATGCAGTCAAACCTTATTCCATCCCTATTAGCACAAGATATTGTAAGATATCTCAACGATATTGTTCGACAGTCTGAATACCGCACAATATCGTGTGTTCGATATTCTAAATGTCGCACAATATCGTATGTTCGATATTCTGAATGTCGCACAATA
>BGPR01001026.1:141915-197163 GCA_013235015.1 Araneus ventricosus | reverse complement strand
AATGTCGCACAATATCGTATGTTCGATATTCTGAATGTCGCACAATATCGTGTGTTCGATATTCTGAATGCCGCACAATATCGTGTGTTCGATATTCTGAATGTCGCACAATATATTGTGCTAATAAGGCAAGGTGCCGAATTTTTCGGTCGACACATCTAGTCCCATCAGCTCCAATAAGTATCACGCAAAATACATAAATGCGTCCAAGCATTTACAATAAATGATTTCTCCATCGCAAACACTTAACACGTGAAATTAATCATACAAATTCATATTCATCAGAGGATTGAAAATGTTTTATTTTTTCCCTTAAGGACTTGCATCGAGACATTAAGCCATTTTTAATATATGCTGCTTTATCCAGAACATAATTACTATTCATTCATTAGCACCAACAACGGTAGCTACCACAGATATTTGGTGCACGTCTTGACCACCAGAACGAGGGAGCTGTATCACTAACTTTGCCGAGAATACCTAATACCAAATAGGTAACTCCGACTATCTTCAACAAACAGTATAATCACACGAAATGGGTAATGAAGATTCTTTACATTTCAAATCTGTACGTCAGAAATAAACTAGGTAAAGTAACAATTTGCAGGAAAGTCAAAAGCTGCTCCCGAGTGCAATTTATTTTTTGAGAGCGGTTATCTTTTATTCTTTTGGACAAACAGCTACGACACTTTATCCAGCCGTAGAAGAAGTCGAGGAAATGCAAATACTGTAGAACTCCGTTAATCCGAACCGATTTTATTTTCGAAAATTATATATAATTGAAAAGATTATCTGAAAAGATTTAAATATACATACTAAAAACAAAAAAAGGACATTTTTAGCATGTATAAATTTTGTACACATTGAAGAAACTAATGCAATTCGCCGTAAGATAAGGTCACTTCATACAGGAGCACATCCATTATTCTAATGAAAATGGGAGACGTATTATCTTCCTATTGCTTTTGAATAAAAGAATTCAAGAGACAGTAGTACTGAGTACTTATAACTTACATTTTTTTTAGCACACATCTTTTTCTTTTCTATTTTTATCGGAATTTCGGGTAATCCGAATTTTTTGTAATCGGAACAGGCATCGGTCCCAATTAGTTCGAATTAGCGGGGTTCTACTGAACAATAAAAACATCAAAAGCAGCAAAACTGGATTTAAGATAGTATACATCTCGGATATAGAAACAACCACCGTCTATGACTGGAAACCCAGCCCGCTTGGGCACATTTTCCTATTCGGGGAAATTAAAATTATTTTTTCACTTTCACTCATCATACTCCTTTAAGATAACCAACTCGCTTCTTCATCTGTTCCATGGCAGTACTTTTTCAATTATTTATGCAAACTACAGCGTTTTGCAGTTTTATATTCAAGCTTTTACATTTACTCCGATTTGGGGATAATCGTAAGGACTGATAAATTTTCGATTATAGTGCAATTTTCAAGAGTATCGAAACAAACATCTAATTTCAATGTATTTCATTTTCCTTGTTCCATAATTTCCCTGCCGTATAGAATAACACCTGATAAGGAAGAGTTATTATTTTTTTTCAGTGATGAACTCCATAATGCACTCTAGACAATAGATAACAAGCAATCTTCAAATTAACTCGTTCGCTACCAACCGTCATATATATGTGACACAACCATTTCTTACCAGAGCCTGACGTCACAGGCATAAAATCTATTCCAACTGATGTCACACAATCCCAAAAAACATCTTGGGCTGTGGTGGACGTTTTTCCCAGAAGATATTGTCCCCAATGACAAAAACGTTAACATTACACTGGTGTTTGTTTATGGCTTTTGTAATTGTTAATCTCTTTAAATGTAATTTTCACTTTCAAATGTGGTGTAAAGTAACATCCATACTTATAAAAGGCAATGTTTGTGCGAGTGTGTGTGTCTGCGATGCCCAGACGAATCTATCGCACTTACAGCCATGAAATTTGGCACACAGGTAGTCGTAATGGTGACTGAATGCACCTCGAAGCCGGAATTTTAAAATTTAATCTATAAAATTTTTTATTTAATATTTTGTGTTGTTTTGGGTGATTTTTGGCACTCATTTCTCAATAGCATGGCTTCGAATAATTGTACGAAAACAACAGTTACACCATCGGAAAGAACGAACGATTTCCATTCTAATGAAGTTTGTTTCGTACGTCTCACGTAATTTACTGAATTTTGAGAAATTTTTGAAAAATATTCACTTTTATGGCAATTTTTAATAAGGACTTCTTCAAATCCTCGCATCTGACGTTCTAACATCTCTATAATTTTCATTTTTTTTTCAGCTTATAAATGGAACTTTTCTGTCGGATTTAAAACTAGAATGGTTAAAATATCTTTTTTTCGTTTCTTTTAAATTAATTTTTCCCTGATCAGTTCAAACAGTTTTTTTTTTTTGCTAGCGTGGTTTAACAGCGAGAGTTTCTCCGCACGATCCCAGAACGCATTATTGCAATTTCATTGGCAGGTGACGTCATATGCTTTCATTCCAACATGCATTTCTACAATCCGATGTGTGTCTTTTGTTTTGATTTTGTTTTCAAAGCTTTTTTGTGTCATTGTGGGCATTTTTCCCCCCATTTTGTTAAAGTCCTGATTCCGTGGGCAACACCATGTTATATATATGGGAAAACTAGATGGGACTAGAAATAGCAACATGGCACTGTAAAGCAGTTACCGAGTTTATTGGAGTAAGGTTTGACTGTACCCGACTAATTTTTGGAACCCGTCCAATATCAGATTATACACATTTTCCTTCTTGAGGTTTATTCTGCTAAAAAATACGATAAAAGCAGAAAAAAAATCCAAGAAAAAAGAAATCTGCATAATCATGTAAGCATTGCAGGTTCAATGTAACTTTGAAAATGCCTAAGAAGTCCTCTATTTATTCAATAATTTCTTTTGTGAGTGAAATTATTTCAGTTTGTTTGTGTGCTATTTCAAATTTGAAGCATCAAAAATCATGCAAAATGAAAACCTACACTATATAGTCAATGTGTTTTTTAAATATTTTAATAAATAAAATAGTAAATAAAGCACCAGTTCTGCAAAGTCTGTGAATCTTTATTTTTACAATAATTCACACAGGTAAATTCAGTTTAGAAAACACTTCTTAAGAAGGAAACTAACATCTATGGAAAGAAAGATGCAAGTTCCATATGAAGGAAAATGTTTTATTTTACAATTATCCTTTAATGTGGAACATGGAGCTTGCATAATATATAAATACTGCGAAAAATATTAACAATTCATTAAAATTATTGTATTAATATTGTATAAATATTATTTAAAATATTTTCTATAGAAAAGATTACTTGTAAATCTTTCATATTTGAACTGAATAAAGAATTGGGGGAGGAACAGGACACAAATAGAACCACAATAAAATTTATTATAACTGAAAGTAGATTTTTTAAAAAATTATTGAATAAAGAAAGTGTTATGCAAATGGTCTCATTAACAGTAGCCAAGGAATGAAAATGAAAAATAAATAACATGCTAGCATTGTTATTTGGTATCTGACTAAGAAAGAAAATGTTCGAAGAAGAAACCTAGCTACGGACTTTTTAAATACTATGAAAAAATCTGATTATTTCGAAGTTATTCACCGTTTGAGTGCGGCTCAAACGGTTAAACATAAGAGATAAAGTCAGAAAAGAATTCTAATAAGGAATTTACGGAAATTCATAGGTAGGAAAAAGGTAACTTGTGATTCACTTTTTAAAACAAAAATAAATAAAACAACAGACACTTTTCAATAATGAACTTCATTGCATTCTTTTCGATAAATAATGAAAAAAGGTTCATGTTTCATTTCAGATTATGAAAAATAATCACAAATGTCATGGTGTGAAAATAATTTTATTGACAAAAAGTTTTACTTTTTGCTTGCTAGATAATTGCAACTTTGCTTAAAACAATTTTAATAGAATGATAACTTACAGAAACTCATACGATTAATATACTTCATACAATTTCATAAATGCACAACAAACTATGACACTCTGGTGCAGTGGCGAATCCGGGATTCGGGTCTTGGGGGGGGGGGGGGGGGGGGAAAAAAAAATTTTTTATTGTCGTGGCGAAAGCCAAACCTCATGGCTTATGTAAACCAAAACACTTTAATTTCACAGACTTTCCTCACCTGACAATAAGAATCCTCAAGAAAACTATAATATTTTCGATAATTTAATAAAAAAATACAATGAAATAACTGTCCAAAAATTGTTTTCGACAGTGTCAACGCTATAAGTGGAATGACTAGAAAAGTAGGAAAATTTTTCAGTCTGTCAAGCCAGAAAGCAACGTTGTCACGATTTTATTATTTTTTTAAAAAAATGCAAATTAGGAACAAACAATTGCAGTGATTTTAAATAAAATCAAGAATTTTGGTTTAGCTCAGGGGGGGGGGGGGCTGTAGCCCGACAGCCCACCCTGGATTCGCCACTGCTCTGGTGATAAATGTTTCATGATATACAACACAATTTTGCAGATAAACAGAAAAGCTGTTTAATAGCGTCAATTCATAATCGTGTGATATAGGTCTAATGGGTTAAAATAAAGTTTAAGGTACGGAGCCATTTCTCCACACTTTGCATCGCCAACATTTTGACGCCAAGAGGAAGGCGATTTGGCAATGTATTTACATTTGTTTTGGTTCCGCAGTGAAGATTAAATTAGTGTCTGGTGCGCGCATCATTAAATTGGAGTTCTGAGCTTCGAAGCTTCGTCTTGATTGGTCAGCTATGCACTAATTTAAATTTTATTGGACGATTTAATAGAATTGGCATAATATTTCGTTTGGAATTTAACGGTTTTAATTTTGAAAGCTCACAGAATTTTTTAAAAGAAGGTAGATTCCTAACCTTCAGTGAAGAAACAAAGCTAATAGTTTCCGGCTTTGCTGAAAGAGAAGCCGCTAATATTTTTTGAAGTTAAAAAAATTTGCCCGGAACCTACTCGAAGGCATTGCATGCAGAAATTTTGGTTTTTGAAATCTAAAACTAAATACCTAGATTCCTAACATTCAATGAAGAATCGAAGCTACTAGTTACCGGCTTTGCTAAAAGCGAAGCCGCTGAGGTTTTTTAAAGTTAAAAAAATTTGCCCGGTTCACGAACGCAAGAAAACAATAAAATGTTCACTGCTCACACAAAACAAATGTCCTCACATCGCCAAACCATCTTACCCTTGGCGACAAAAAGTTGACGATACAAAGCGAAGAGGAATGGCTCCGTACCATAAACTTAACTTTTACCCATCTAATGCACTATGCCAATTTAATTTTGGAATCCATTGTGCATCTATAAGGAGTAAAAAGGATGTGACATCACGGCATATGATAACCTGCAGTTAGATGGCATGTGCAGTTATGTTTGTCATACAAAATATGACATCATACGAGTTAACTCCATTACATTATTGTACATCATGACATATATTAAAGGAAGTAAGGCAAATAAAACATGTATTAAAGGAAATAAGGCAAATAAAACATGTATTAAAGGAAATAAGGTAAACATAAAATGAAGCATCTAAAGCAAGCATTTAAAAAAAATGTTTGTGCTGAACTAAAAGATTCATTTTTTTAGCAAATAAAATATTTAAGAAAAGTTTTTCATGGGGAAGGGGTGGAGGGGGACACCTAAATAACACACTTGCATGCATAAGTTTAAAATAATGGAAAGCAATCTGAATGGTGAATTTTCAATATAATGTTAATCATTAATATACTCTGTTATAGCAATATTCTTGACTTGAGGAAGATAATTACAATTTTTTAATAACTACAGACAGTGCTGTCATTTTACTAAATGTTGAGATTTTCTTTGTTCAAGTATTTAAAATGTATACTGATTTTGCATATCCTAGATAAATTAATTTCATTATTAAAGCAATCTTTTCATTCAATTTTTTGAAAAACATTTATAAAATAGTTTCATAAATTAGCTTCATTTTTATTTGTAAACAATGTAAATTGAGCAAAAATATAGTGAAATGCAATAAAAATACTGAAAACAGAATGCATTCTGCTTCAGCTCATCATCATTCTCAAACTCTCTCTCTCAACTCTTTAGAAAGGATTCTCAAGGAAAGGTCTAATCTACTATGACCCTCACATAAAGATCAGCTAATAGAAATATAGTTAAAATCTTAATATTTTTGCATATACAAAATACATTTGAAAACATTATAAAACGTCAATTATCTCGGAAAAAATGTAAATTAAAACATAAAAATTTCATATAATGACAATCACTTTTGTAGAAAAGTCTATAAAAATTCACATACCAATGACTTGGATCACAACTATATCAAGTCCATAATTTCCTGCTTTTTACAAAATATTATCAAGGGAAGATGTCACCGACTATCATCCTCACATGAAAATCAGCTTATGGAAATATATTTACAATCTTAATATTTTTGCACATATAAAATACATTTTAAAACATTACAAAACATCAATAATCTTGAAAAACTGTAAATTAAAATATGAAAGTTTCCTATAATTACACCACTTTTGTATAGAAGGCTATAAAAAATCACATATCACTGACTTGGGTCGGAGCTATACCAAGTCCATAATTTTCAGCTTTATAGAAAGGATTATCAAGGAAAGATCTCATCTACTATCATCCTCACATAAAAATTAGCTTATGGAAATATATTTACAATCTTAATATTTTTGCATATACAAAATACGAGGGATGTTTTTAAGTAAGTACCATTTTGAAATTTAAAACACAAAAGTGTACGTTTTTTATCAATTTTATTTTTACATGAAAACCTGTACTTTAATCTACTTTTCAACATAATTTAAGGCATTTGTCGTACCCGACAACCAGCTTTTGAATTCCCTCATAGAAATATACTACCTGCCCATAATGAGTACAACTTACAATGATTTAGTGTTCTGTCATAATTCCATAAAGAACACTTTTTGAAACTTGAGGAAACTCCTTAGATCAGGGGTTCCCAACCTTTATTCCCTCACGTGACCCTTGATCAATCTTTATATTTTCGCAGACCCCCCCTAATGTCATATCCTTTCCTCCCCCTCCCACCACCAACCATCCATCTATTCAAAGAAGTTTTTATCAATAACTTTAAGGGCTTATGTTAGTTTAAGAGTCAAATGACTTGAATTATTAACATTTGCTGGACTTATTTTTCATTTTATTGCATTTTTAGAGTAGTATTAGGTCAATGCCAAAACAAATGAAATCAGTATTGTAATAATTTCTCATTAACTTATAAGCATGGCTAAAAATTACACTCCGTAATAATCAACTATTCAAGTGGTATAATCTTAAATATCAAGTATTAACTTAGGAAAACAAAATTCTGTAATATTTTTAATTCCTTATGTTTTCTTGTTTCCGCCATTACCAAGTTTGAATTCGTATACTCCTAACTAGTCCTTCGCGAACCACAAGTTGGGAACTTCTGCATTAGATGAAGATGAAATCGTAAAGAATCTGTTCTCTCGAACTTTTCCATCAACTTTCTGCACCATAGAAGGTCACCTGCTTCTTTCCTCATCATGCACATTTATGCGGCTGTCTTTAAATGCTCTGACCCATTTTCTTACCGTTCCTTTGCTCATAATGTTTTATTCATACACTTCACTGATCTGCAGATGAATTTCAGCCACTTTCACATCTTTTGAATTAAGAAAATGAATGACAGAGCATATTTCCCAGTCGGCGGGATTTCAATTGAATGAGGCATTTTAAATACTCACAAACAGACTTACATATGGTCGAATTCTTTGGCAATATCATCTGTGGTTAGCCGACAGACATAGATACTCAACGTACATGAGCGGAACATTAGCTGCGGCGCTGTAGCGGCCGAATTTCAAAACAGTACTTACTTTTAAAAAACATGCTTCATACATATAAAAATTATTATAAAACATCAAGCATCTCAAAAGCTGTAAATTAAAATATAAAAATTACCACCATGACAACCATTCTTGTAGAAACGACTATAAAAATTCACATATCACTGGTTTGGACTGGAACTATACTAAAACCATAATTTTCAGTCTTGAGTTAAGCCTCTATAATATTTGGGTACAGAGCTATTTTAAGCCCAGTATTCAACAAAGGAGAATTTCTCTTAAAAAGTTAAAACTATTCTATAAACAATTTACTTGCAAAAAGAAACTTTCACAAAGCACTCCTTTAAAGTAACGCATTTGTGCTTAGCATAGTTTTCATCCAAGTAGGGATATTTGCTAGAAAATTACTAATTATGGTTAAGATGTATGCAAGTGAACATATGTGCATACTTAAAAAATAGGAACTTAAACCAGTGGCATGCATAACATACAGAAATATGTTTTAACCCTCTGAGCTGTGCAAACGACTTTTTATGTTTTTCATGTTCAGTTCAAAAGCCGATAGCTCATATTTACATGCATATTTTCTTAAATAATCATGGATAAAGTATTCTTAAGATTTCAGAGATATAATTAAATTAAAAAAAGATCGATTCATTTACTTTAATTTAAAAGCTAAGTTTTCTAACCTGATAGCTAAAAGTTCGAAATAGTTGGGTGCTCAGAGGGTTAATATGCATATAGCCATTAAACTCTATAATCAATAACAAAACAACAAGAAAAATGTGTATCACTATTTGGTAAAATAATTACATTCAAAGAATGTTTACTGTTCATTCAAATAACAGTAAATTTTATACAGACTTATTTTGTGGAATGGAAGAGAAATAGGTTAAATGGTTTGAAATATAAATTACTACTGATTTTTTTAGAAAGCACTGAAAACTCCATTTCTATATTTTTAAAAATATACTTTTACATTGACAGCATCAAATTCTTTTAGTACTATAACTTTTTTCCAGACAGTGTTACAAAAATCAACAATTTGTGAATATACTATAAATTCAATGTTGCATTAAATTCTTGTGTATTAAAAACAATATAAAAAGATTTTCCTCATTAATTTCTTATTCAGGATAAATAACTTGATCAATTAATACATCATGTTCACTGACTGGTATACATGGCACAACCTGTTCTTGGAAAGCAAGGGCTACAGTTGAAAAGCGACTGCCCAATTTTTCCTTGCACATCTGCAAGTAACTATCGTAATATCCTTTGCCATTTCCAATGCGATGTCCTTCTTTTGAGAAACCAATACCAGGGACGATGATTAGATCCAAACCACCTGTAAATAACATATATTGACATTTTTATATCAATAACTGTAACCACAACAAATATTATATAAAAATAAAATATTTCAACACACAAAAATAAAAAAATAACTAACTCAATTACACAAAAATAAAGTTTATCTTTCCTAAATTTAAGTAAAATAACAAAGGTATGAAAATAAAGTGAAGCCTGCTCAATTTTTGCAATTAACATTGATTAAAAACTTATAAAAATAAATGGAAATGGTTTTATTAACTATTTCCAGCAGATTATTATACTGGTTTTATAGTTTAGAATAATTATCTTCATCCCTTCTTATGTACTTTTTTATTTTTTAAAGTTTTATAATATTAAAAAAATTAATTAACATGAGAAGTTAAAAATTCTCAGCATCTGTAAGCAAACAAGTTAGATATGGAACAAAATGACAATGAATGGCACATCAAATGTCCAATTAAAGACACACATTGCAGGACATATGCAAATAAATTTGTAGAACTCTTAAAATTTAGTACAGTGCAGAATCTCGATCAGGGCCATTATCAATCAAGGTCTCTGTTCCCCGATCCAATGACAGAAAATCAAACTGCATTTTTCATTTATTAATAAAGTCACAAATTTTTCAGAAAAGGGTATCAAAGTTGGCATTGGAGTCAATTTTCACAGTGTGAAAGCAATTAAAATGTCATTGTTGAGTGTAGATTTTTTTTATAAGTTAAGAAGTTAATTGGAGGAAAAAAAACACAGTTCCATTTTCAAGCACTTCAATAGTTATGTGAACAAATTTCAATAAACAGGGATGTCAAACTCAAATGCTAGCACGAGCCAAATAAATAAAGTTTTAATTTATGTGGGCTGAAAAAAAACTTCAATTTTTACAGAAACATAGGCTTATTTTGATAACACAACATAAAAAGAACAAGTGTAAATTAATGTTTTCTTCCCGACTCTTGCCATCTCTTCTCTAGTACCATCTTTCCTATTTCAATGGATATCTCGTCTCCAGTGATTACTTTCAAAACTGATCTGAGGTAAATGTCAGTAATCATTAATCTGACGGGAGACTTATTTCCTTTCATACGTGAAAATAATTGCTTGCACTTATCAGTACTTTCAAAATATAATCAATAATTTCATATGCCAATTTTCAAATGTTTTCAAACATGGCTGGCAAATATTTCTAAATTCAGGTGTCTCAACTTCATTAATTTTTGCCTTCATATGTGAACAGTATTGGATCTAGATTACTTCCCTTTGCATATGATTAAGGAATGCTTCAATATCTATGAAGAAAATTGAAGAAAACAGAGACAATTTTTCTTCCAAGGTTTTTAACTCCTCAAACATTGTTACAAATTCAGCTCAAAGGCTTAAAAGTTTTTTTGTGTATTTTTGATATGATGTAGTTTCCCCTAAACTTGTTGTGGGTGAATATTGTGATTTGTTATTAATAAGTATGCATAATTGGGAATTTTAAAAATGAAGCAACAAAATTTTTCCCCCATACTGTTATATTTGGTGGGTAATGAGTTTGAGATCCTTGCCCTTAAAGAAACATTGGGAAAATGCAAAGGAAACAGCAAAAATCAGTAACATTTGAAAATCTTATCAAAAATGTTCCAAAAAATGAAACTAGAGTTTTTAGTTTTGATAACTAATAAAAGAGTTTGTTAAAATGTTAATACTTGGTAGTACTTGTAGACTTAGTTTTATTATTTCAAATAAACAATTTTGGAAAACCTTGTTGGAAGAAAAGTCGTGATTTAAAATTTAGACTGTATTAGTTAGGTTTTCAATTATCTGGGGTGATTACAGTCCCAATTAGCTCAAATAATGAAGATTCTACTGCAGTTTAGATCAATCATGAATGTCTCCAAGAAAATGACAAAACAAACAAATACAGTAGAACCCCACAAATCCGAAATTCCATATAATCCAAACACTTTTTTTAATTTCCTAAAAAACTTTCACAGAAAATGAAGGAAAAATAGCAATTACGAATCAGAAACAAAGCTAATGTTTATTCCTAGCTTAAAAGAAGTATTTGAAGTGGTCTTTAAGAATGAATACAGTACCTTAATTAGTAGAAACAAATTCCTTCTATTTACCCTCAACTTGTTTGCCACTGTACCGTGCAAATCGCCGCATGCTCTTTCTGTATGCTTTCACAGAGCACACAGAGTAAATACTCTACTGCATTTGGTATATCAAGAGCATATTTTACCGAATTCCCCAGAATCCGAACAGAGGTCAGCCCCAATTAGTTCAGATTCCCAGGGTTCTACTGTATAATCATAAGAAATGAATATAAGCAATTAGTTAAATAATAAGTTATATTTAAGACAACACGAACATGGAAAGAGAGGGACTGCAATTAAAAGGTATTGCATCATTTGAATTCTCATATTTAGTAACAGTAAAGTGTTTTAAAACTATTAATAAAATTTTGTCACATTAAATGCTTTAGAATTAATAATAGAACTGTGTGTTCTTATCTGATTTTAATAACTTGGAAACTGGTACGGTGCTTTCTGCTTACTTTTTTGTTACATATCATATTTCCATTAATCAATGTTTCTTGATGAAAATAAAACTTATAGTTTTCATCATTCTTTTTGACATTGAGTTAAGGATTTTTGTTTAATAATCAAACAAACAATGTATTTGTTTGCATATGCTGCTATATGAAAAAGTTTTTGCTACCATTTGATTCTAAAAACAAGACAATAAAAAGGCACTGAAATTATTTCGAGGGAAAAAAATCCTCTTTACCTGTGGTTAAAGCATCTTGCAGATTAGTGTCAGAATAATTAGGCTGTTTGATATTCCACGATGTAACAGGTAAACTTTCATAATCTTGTAAAGAATTAAGCTTCACCATATCCATTGCTGTACTTTTAGAACTGAAAGGAATAGAAATGCTATAAATATGTACCTGCCAATTAAATATGAGCAAAATAAACAATTTTTGTTTCCATCACTATAGTGGATTAGAAAGTAGATATTCATTTGTACAAAAAAAAAAAAAAAATTAAAATTGCACCGGCTGGAAAGAAAGGGGATTAGTGGTCCAACAATACTGATTTGAGAATTTTTGCAATGTTTATACATTGAAAACCTTGTTTACGTGGAATTGGCAAAATTGGTTTGAAACTAACAAGGCTTTAAATACGTTTTTTTTTTTTTTTTTGCATACTGTATTTTACCTACTAACCCCCTTTCTTCTGAGTCTGTCACAGATGAATGTAAGGAATCCATTTCTAGTCACAGTTAAAAATACATTTAATTAATGATATCCAATATCAGAAGAATAACATTTAGACTTTTGTAAATGTTGAAATTCCGATTTAAAAAAAAAAATTACTCAAACTCAACTCAAAAACTGGAATTCCTACTCAAGAAAAAAAAAAGCCAACAGCAACTAATAATGTAAATATATATTATTATTCACATATTTATTATTATCATCACAGAAAAATATTTAAAGAAATTATGACTATGAAATCTAGCTCTAAATAGTGAAAAACAAAACTCGTATTGTAACATCTCAGACACTATTGCTCACAGAAAAAATAATAATAATAAAAGAAAATGCCAGATTTACATATAATACTGAATACAGTTTGAGCGTGGTCAGCTAGCGTTGTCAGTTCATTACTGTAAATTTATCTCATGAATTCCATTTCATGTATGCCCTGTTGAGAATACCAAGAATCAAATCAACATCTCCATATTAGGTTATGATATCTGCTCTGAGCAGAGTACTAAAAACTGCTTTTGTAGTCTATTTGAAAGATCATAATCTCCAATTTATTAACCATTTACTCTAATACAAAATTAATTTCAAAATTATTAAAACTGTATCCTGCACACAAAACAATAAAACACAAGAAAAAGTAGTAACAGCTTTGAAAAACTCATTAAAATCAATATGCAACAGAAAGCCTTTTAGAATTATAAAAAAAAAAATAATGCAATTAAGTCGCAGAAATTATAAAAGTATTTTAAAGTAGAAACATTCAAAACACAGAATCAAACAATACAACTCTCTCCCCCACCAAAAAAAAATATATATATATATGTGATGTTTTAATTTTTTAACTTCTTTAATTCTTAAATCACTTTTAACGACACTTCATTTTAGTTACTTCTACTTCTATCATAATAAGCGCACTACAACTTTCTTTTTGAGTCATGTGTCTTTTGCGGGGAAATTCCCTTTTCTGGGTACTTAAACTTTGTGCGCATTCCTATCTGCCCTTTTTCACGCCAACATGTAACCGAATAACAACGATGCGCTGCTTGCGCGTTCCCTTTTTCCAATCTGGTCATGGATACTCGTATAATATAATTATTTTAACTATTAAAAAGTAACATACTATTGTCTACAATGGAATAAATGAAGATTTAACAACTGCTGCCTTTTCCTTAACATGGATTACTTCACTTTTAAAACCTGATGATACATATATATAATTTTCTAATTGGTATAATTTCTTGTAATTAGGGGGACCTCATCAGTAATAGGAATCTAAATAATCCCTATCAAATGCTTTCATAATCTTGATTTGATAATTTTTTCTTTTCAGAATAACATTAGCTGCTAATTATCATATAGATCTTTGCTAACTTCCAACTTAGTCAATACCATTAATACATTGTCAACCAAAATGATGTACTAAGTTCTAGTTGTATATGTAATGGGACCAATCCTCTACCTTTAGCGAGGATAGTCCTTCTTTTGTAAGTTCCATCCTCCCTCGAAAAGTGTCTTCCTTTTCATTATTTGAAGACTAATATAAATCTCTGTATTCGATCAATGCTGATCTGATCCGTTGTACTCATTTAAATAATTAATAAGCACATAAGCATAATTACAATATAAAATGTTGCAAATGTTTTTATCATGCATAAAAACATTTGTAATTATATATATTCTGTTATATTATAGTATATTTTGTTTTATTATTGCAATGAATAAAAAGTTTATTTTTATTATAATATTTTTTTCTTCGATTTATTTGTGTTTCCTTTTTCATCGTAAAAAAGTTGGTCACCTCATGTATATATGATATCTACCAACAAATAACTAAATAATTTAGTGTATATAAAATGACATCTTGGTTTTAAAATTGTTTAATACTTCTGTACAATGACACGCAATAATGCTAATAAGATGAAAGAGTAAAACTTAAAAGTTTTTGTCTGCAAATGCTCAAAATGAGACCATTTTGTGATGAACACACATCAGAATGAGGTATATTTGGACTAGTGGAAGCAACAGCTATTTCAATCCTCAATGTCAAATGACTAATTACCAAGTCATAGATGAAGATGCACATTCCTCGTGATTGATGATTCATTTTAAAATCTTCAAAGAAGAAAATCGCATCAGTTAGAAAAAGAAGAAAAAAATGTATGGGTTCTTTAACCCAATTAATTATTGCAATTAACATTTTCTTCATAACCACTTTTCTTTCTTATATACAGACATCTGGTAGCTTCAAAAACTAATAATACTGAAAATTATTTCCACATGGCATTATATTAATTACTGTTTTAATTAATGAAAACATATACTTTTTGTTTCAGTATATATGAACCTTCTTTAAAATGTTATGTCATTATGAAAAAAAGAGACTTCTTTTCTCCTACCATAATTTCTTAAAAATAATAAACATCAGAATTACAGAGAAATTATTATATACCACAATTATTAATTAGTTACCTATGTCTAAATCAGGCATAAAATTAAAAATATCAAAATTAAAAAAGATTTTTTTAAATGAAAGAATATGAAATGTGGAAAACATCAAAATGGTTACAATAGTAAAAATATTTTTTGCATAACTACAATTTCCAAGTACACTTTAAAATACATTACAAAACCTTTTAGAAATTAATTAAGGTTTCTTTTCCCAGTAAAACCAAAGTGTACTGTACATCCCTCGACAAGATGGCGCCAAATCATAGAAGACTCACCAAATGTCCGCCATTGGGTTACCACATTTGGCGATTTGTCGCCAAAAAAATCCAAGTTTGGTGCCGTACCGTACACTTTGGTTGGGCCAAGATGGTACTTGAATTGATGGTGATAAATTGAATGAATAATAAAGAAACAAAAACTACTTACTCATATCTTGGAATGAAACATTCTTTTCCTGACCTAAATATATCAGCAAGTACAGCTCTAGTATCAATTTCTATATCTCTGCTCAAATAAACACTTATTCTTTGACTTTCTTGGTATTTTTTACTCTGAAGAAGCTGAAATTCCCAAAATATCACTAATCAATCACATCATAACACATACGACCCATAAAAGAGCCCTGAAAATGCAGAATAACAAAGGTTTCGCCTTCTCTGAAATATTAATTCAATCAGATTTTTCACTTCACAGCAAATTCAATAATAAAATGACAAAAGCTTTTATAGATTTATTAGAAAGCCAAAAGCAAAATGAGAAACTTCACCAACCCCAAATACATATTATAAATTCTGATAAAAGTTTATTAGTAAAAAGTAATTAATAAAATGTAGATTAGACACTATATGAAACAGAGAAAAACTAAGGTATATTTGTGATGCTGCATTTATATTATTTTTATCACTTAAAAAACTATTACATAAAAATCAATTAACGCATTAAATAACAATTAATTTACTTTCTTCTAGCTTTTGTGATTCCGAATTTCAATCTGAGCTTTTTGAATTAAAGTTTGCAATACTCTATGGTAAAGAATATATTGTAAAAGAATATAGTGTAAAGGAGAATGAATCAATATTTAAAATACTTACTTTACTAACTACTATTTCAGATTGTCTAGCTTTTTCTTCATTTGGTAAATTTTTCAAAATTTCTTTCAGCTGTGATCTTAATGCTTTCTTAGCAGCTTGCAAAGCCATCTTACATGTATCTACAAATGGAAAACGATTTGATAATAGCCAGAAATAAATATGCAACGATGTAATCAAAAATATAAAATATTTTTTTCTTCTTTAAACTGAATAAGAGGATAAATTTATAAAATAAAATAGTCTGATAATAAGATAACATATAAAGAATCATAAAAATAATTAGATGAATATTTAGTTTTTGAACATATGTTATTAAATGCCATTTATGGAATAAAACCATACATATAATAAAAATGCATATTATAAATACAATAAAAAGTTAAATATATATATATATGCTAAATAATATAAATACAAAAAAATATAAAAAGTGAAATAAAAATATAATGTAATAAAGAAACTAAAAGATGAAATACAAAAACATAATGCTATAATGTATAAGCATTAACTAAAGCTTTAATAAATCAGACCATTGTATCTATTATTTCATTTATTCATTTTTCATAGCACTGCAAAATGTTTTTAAAAAGCCAGAAAATGTGTTGCTTTCATAGTTAAAATCTTATATAGGTATTCATAAATTTCAAAAATTATATTATTAGTAGGCTTTAACACAGAATATTAAAATATGAGTGAGCTATTTTAAACAGTAGAAAGATACATTTATTCCTTTGTTTGACATAGCTATCATGTATTAAAATTCTATTAAGAGAAGCAACTATTTTGTATAAACCATTAATCAAAACTAGTCATGATTGAACTGATGGCAATCAAAGACTGAATTAATCCGTCTCAATATGAATATTTGTTTACCTTCATTGAGTACCAAATTAATTCCATATAATGGGAGCTTATGTGTATTATTAAGTATTTTTGAACACAGCAATGCACTGCTCACTGCTATTTAAAACAAGATCCAAAGATTAATATTTCAAAGAATTCGTTTCGAAAAGAAATTTTTTAAAATTAATAGACTTTATTCTCAGTCACCATGAATAGAAGTTATCCAAGACTTTAAAATAGAAAATAAAAATAATCTTCAGATGTTTCATTAATCTCATCAGTAAGAAATATATACATTTCAGCAATCAATAACAAAGATAAATCAATAACAAAGATAGCAAACAAGCGTGAAAAAAATTCTTTGGTGTAGTCTAATAAATAAGAAGATTAATGTAATAAAATTTGAACTAACATTGGTGCGAATGGTATACAACAAACTCAAATTAATGTTCGTTATTTTAGCAGGAAAAGGAGCCTTGGCTTAAAAAAGTGATTCAAAATATTCCCCAGTAAGAAATTCTATAAAAGCAACATTAAACCAATTTATTCAATAACCCGATGATTCAAGGATGAAGAGTGTTTCTCCGGCGTATGCTCCAGAACTGAGTTCATAACCCGATGATAAATTATTTACATAAATCTGATAAATAATTTCAAAGAGTAACTGTCTCTTTTATCAATACACGTGACAATGTTTATTTACTACATTTTAGTTAAGGCTACAGTTATTTGAATTTGCTTTTGATTACGGGGATCCTAAATAATAATAATAATAATAATAACTTCTAATTTATTTCCCATCTATTTCAAGGAATAAGACCTACTAAAATACCTACTCTAAATACCTACGTCTCTGATTTTGTAATTCAATATAGATCGTAGACATTGAAATAAACTCGGCGATATATATTAATTAGAAATCATAACTTTCAAAAACTGAAATTTCTATTTAAATTAATATTTAAAACATCAGCAAATTTTTTAAGAATAAACTGGCACATACACATAATGCATAAAAAAAAGAAGGAAATGGAGTTCCCCATCCATAAAGGAATATGAACTGAAGTTAATTTGTTTTGTTTTATTGTTTGTTTGTTTGAGCGGGAACAGTTTTGCGCATAAAAATTGCATGAAATAGAAAATACAGTAATTTTATTATATTTAGGGAATTTGTTAAGGTAAGTGCATTTGAATAAGTTCAGTTTTATCTTTTTCACGAATCTTGCAGTTTTTAGTCTGTAATTGTTTCTCTTACGCATGAAATTAGTACTTTGTTGGAGTGTCTCTCTTTTTTAAAAAACTTACACAAATTCTTCTGATTGTGCTTTTCTAGTTTTCCAAGTCGCTGCATAAACGGGAATGATAATTATTGACTACAAATATTCTTAGTTTTAAAAACAAAGCAAAAAATGATGTTGCTTCTTGTATTAGATTAAAGTTGTGTTTCTATTGGAAATTCAGATTCCTCTGGTCAAGATTTTTCCATTATTATTACTAAAACTTCTTTCGGTCAGAAATTTTATACGTATTTTTTGACAAACATTGGTTTTAAATATGAAATTTTGGTATTTACTAACTCAAATGTTGTGCAATTTAGTGTTTACTAGGCAATAATAATAATTTTGCACTGGGTTTTTTTATCTTTAAAATCTTCTGTTTCTCAAAAATTAATTTATTACCAAGGGGTGAAATTGTATTTCTGTTTAAAATAGAAATTAATCTAAGTATCTATATTTGTAAATTTTTTTCCAGACTACTTAGAATATTATATGTTGTTCCTGACAGATATAATTTATAGCTTCTAAATTCTTATTCTTCTAATTCTCAGATATTTTGTAGTTTCAATATTCTAACCTTTTCCTGAAACTTTGGGTGTCTTGTATTATCTTTATAAAAATTAGCTAATTTTTATAGTTTGTTTTAAAATGTTTTTTTAGTCTAAATTAGAGAATTACTTAAAACTGTTATGAAAATAAAATTAAAGCATTTTTTTATTTTTACACAAATTAGGATCTATCTTACATTATATATGAATTATTGGAAATTCTAAGGTTAAAATATAAAGAAGTTTTCTTATCCTGAGATATAAGTGATGACGGAACAGCTTTGATATACGACATCACTGGCAATAATCTTGTATTGGCGACTTTTTGTCACCTAACCGAACATCGTATCATTAAGTCGGCAAATCAAAATATTGCCAATGGGGTCCTATATTGAAGCTGTTGAAAAAAAGTCGCAAAAAAAAAATTATCGCCAGTGATGCCGTATATTAAAGCTGTACCTTGATGACAATATTAGTAAAATGAAGTAGAATAGTTATAATTTACCCTTAAAGTTACAAATTTGCTTATTTATTTTTTGTGTACCAGGAATGTGATAATATGCAAATTGTCTTGGCTAAAGATATTCAAAAGTAATGGCATGAAGATATATATAGGTCTGAGAGAATTACGCATGATAATTAAATTTAAGTGTAATAGAGAGGACATTTTTTTTTTTTAGAGAAGTTTAATGGGAGCATCATTGATGGTTTTACTGAGCCAAATGATGATCAATTTCTTGCATTTTAATAATGTTGGAGATATGATTGGATGTTCATTCTTAAGGCTGCCGTGTACCTAAACAAAAAACCGGTGTCGATGAAAGCGTCCTCTAACGATGGGGGTGAAGAGGCAGTCTTAAAATCTTAATTGACAAGCCGTATCACAGCCTAGAAGCGAACTCGCGGACTACGGATTATTTTTTTGTGGTCGCGGAACAGAGGAAGGGGCCACGAGGTCATGCCTTGTCCCCCAAAGACTCCCTTTACGCCTTGTAAGTGTAATCTGATACCCGACTCGCTAGTCAACCTACACTCCAAATATTGGTTGAGAACGGAGAATGAATTTCGAGACGGGTGTTTGCAAATCATTTGACGAGAAGATTCCAAAATCTGTGAAAACCATTATTTCAGATTTAAATTTCTTGTTAAATATATTGCCGGATAATTATTATTTCCCCAAAAGCAGACAAGCGGTTGTGGTTGTCCCAATTCAGAAACCAAAGCTAAGATTTTTATTACATTAGAGAAAATTGTATGAAGTTTTTATGAATTTAATATTGTAATATCTGAACATTTCTAATTCGTCCCAAAAAATTTTGAGAACAGTCTAATGGCTTCTTAGTATTACAGAAGCCTACATTATTCTGCATACAATAAGCAGAGAATGAAAATGTATATTCAGATCAATCCTAACACCGCACGAGAGGTTAATTTCAAACAATATATCATTTACTTCGATAAAATCTGGGCATCTGGAAAAAAATATACTAATTTAATACTATTTCATCTAATAAACGCACGTACGTTTCTCATAGGATTACCAAAATTGTGAAGAGTTGGGGATGTGACATTTAATTCTTTCACTTTTATTATAAACAAAGAATTTACAAGAAAAACTCCAAATATACTCTCTGGTTTTACTTATTTTTTGGGGTGGGTGTGTCTACAATTGATTTAGAATTTTTTTATGAAAATAAAAATTATAATTGGTACTACCTAACAATAATAAATAAATGCACATATCCATTAAGAATTCTTTAAATAGCTGAAATATTCACAGATAAATATGTTTGATTGTGTCAGCACTAAATACAATAAAAGAATTTAACCATTTAATAAACATGTAATGCTAGAATTAACAGCAAGACAATATTTGGGCCATTCTCATGAAAAGTACAAATAGCTAAAAAAAAATTTATTTTACAAAAGTTTATAAAAAATTTTAAAAATTGCATGGACGTTCCTATTCAAGCTTAATAAATAAACTTATATTAGTGGTCAAGTTTTCTGTTTTATTTTTCACTTTTTTTAAAAGTTTTAAAATTTTTAACCTGTCTAAGAAGGAGACATGATAGTCAACGGAACTTTTACATTTTAAACGAAAGCATAATTGACTAATTATTCGGCAGATTTGGTACAGGTTTATTTCTTATACTTAAACAATAAAATTAGTTATTAAAAATTAGAGCAAGAAAACTTAACATTTTAAAATAAATATCACTCTTTAAATAATGGCATTGACTGTGCGTTTGTTAAATAATATTTACAAACGCATCTTCAGGAATTTTTTATATACATCTGAGCCGAAAAAAAAAAGAACTGGCTTTCATACTGAAATTTAACAGAAAAAGATTTTTGGTGTATTTATAGAGCGTTTTTAAAAGTTTTTTGATACATATTTGAATAAAATGACCTAATATCTCGAATTAGCTGGGAATAATATATTCTAATATTGTTTTATAATTCTTAAACAAGGCCTAATCTGACCCTGGGTCGATTTGAAACAATTTATATTACTTTACTTTGGAAAAATTTGCATCCAACAGCAATACTAATTTGGTGAATATCAATTCTTCATAAAATAAAACTGTTACATATGCAGTATAAATAAACATACCTATCAAGGATTTCTTAAATAATTGAAATATTTGCATACTATTCTGTTTGATTCTAGACTGCACTAAATATTTTCCTTATGTTGACATTAAACTTTTTATGGGCAGTGTTTTACAACCTAAACCATATCTGTAATAGTTTTCTCTTTGGTAGGGAGAAGCTCTCTTTTGCTGGTCTACTAGTGAAAATAAATTTTCTGATTATTAATAACGATAATATAGGCTACCACGAGTTTCTAGTCATTTTTTCTGAATTTACACTTTATATGGAAATTAGTTACAGAGGAGGGAGCGAGAAAATTTTTTGAAAAATAGAGGGACTAATAAACTTTTCTACATACAAAAAGCCTAGTATAAAAATTTATATATATAATATATTCTAATTAATCCTAATTAGGTACATTTTAAACAACATCTGAGATATAAAACCCAGGATATTTAAAGATAGAATTTCGTAATCAGAATATCCTTAATATCCTGTGGTTTCCCCAATGGGGAACTTCAGCATTTTTTAAAAATGTGTGAAAGCAATCCGTATTTATAGAAAAAATCATTTTAATTTCAAATATGCAAGTGAAACCAAAAAAACCAAAATTCAGATTTTCATTTACACCAAAATTATCACTCAGTATATTTGAAAAAATGTTTGAAGTTTTTATGAATATAATATTGTAATATCTGATCATTTCGAATTCATCCCGAAAAAATTTGCAAACGACTCACTGGCTTTTTAGTATTGCGGAAGCCTGTCTTATTCTGCATCTGAAAATGCATACAGGGTGGTTATAAAATATTGAACCTATTTCAAAAATTAATAGAAGAAAGAATACTGTTACAACAACTGTTTTTTTTTTTTAAATGATAGAGTATTTTAATTTTTTTTTCAGCTAGGTAACTCTTCGTTACGATGGTCATAATTTTTTGGATGGCTCCCATTTTTGAAAGCCATTATCTGTGAAAATATCAAAGCTAGAAGATAAGTAAGAGCATGCATTTGTAGGGAAATTTACGCTCTTTAATTTGTTAATTCACATGTAGTGTGAAAGCTAAATGTTTTTCGATATTTTCAAGAAAAACTAAAAAAGTTAACCAGAAAACGCGCATCGGCTTTTGACGATCTACAGCCTTTGTGTATGGAATTCTCTAGCTGTAACAAATTTAGAACGCCGTAACGCCACGTTACCTATCTGAAAAAAAAAAAAAAAAAAACCTTTTTTATTTGCTCTCTCATTTAAAAAAAAAAAAATGCAGTTGTAACAATATTAGGTTGCTTTTTTTTTATTAATTTTTGAAATGGGTTTTATATTTTATGGCCACCCTGTATATTCTGATTAATCCTAACGAGGGTCATTTCAAAAAATATATCATTTACTTCGATTAAGTTTTCGCATCTAAAAAAATAAACTAATTTACTACTACATCGTATAATAGACTCACAAATGTTTCTCTTATGAGTATGAAGATTGTGACTAGTAGAGGTTGTGACACTTTATGGCAGGGGGAGAAGGGGGTGGTCTCTCACTTTTTGAGGAAAATATTAAATTTTTATTTCATTTTAGCTGTCTAGATCATCTAAAATATATCTAAAACTAGGGAGTATTTGCAAAACAACAATGTCTGGGAAAGCTAGCTAATTTTGAAACTAAATTTTAATATTTTGTTGCATACTCCCTATTCTCTGGGTTCCTTTTAGGTGTTTCTACATTTTTTGCCCTTCCTTCACACCCTTTCGCCGCGACTGCTTTATGGTATGAAGAAAACAATCTCACTTCTATTATAATAAGTAGGCAATGGTATTTTTCCTCAGAAAAATAAGATGAGCATGAAAATCTGATTTTAATCAAGTACACATTCAAATAACTCCGAATAAAAACACCCGCAGGAACAAGGTTTGTGTTTATGTGTGAGCACTCTCAAAAACCCATTTTCGAAGTATTTCTTGAACTACACAATTATCTTAATCACTAAAATAATATCCGAATTTGAAAAGGTATTAATTTGTCATGGTGGGTTCAATAAAAAAAAAAATCAAACTGAATCTGTTTTGAATTATGGAATAATCTGAGCACAAGTTTTAGAATGATCTGAATTCATAAGCAATCTTCTGTAAATACTTTATGGAATAATTTTTCAAAAATTTCCGTTTTGTATACGACTTTATACATCTATAATTTCTAAATGAATAAAGAAATGAGAGATAAAAGGTTTTGGTCCTTCGGGATCAAAATACCAAAGGGTATGATGCGTCTATTATACTGATATGAAGATTTAATTATTCCATTTCTTGTTTTTGTCATTTGCTTCTTGGTTAGTGTTTGGTTTGAAGCTCAGAAGCTACAAAAACTTTCCCTACTGCCATAAAATAAAAGATACTGCCGGGAAGTCACCAGTCCGCGATAAGGGGGAAGGAAGGGGATTCACCCCACAGTCCTCCAGAAAGGGGAGATCGGAGCTAGGTGACAAATCAAGGAGTAAAAGGAAAGCTTGTATCCTTCCGCAGGAAGGCGGAGCTTCACAAAGTGGGGGTAAATTGCAGAATTTCTTTCAAATTTTTGCTCAAACACAGCTTTTATATATTTTTTGAAAATTTTAAAATGTGCATTGGAAAGAAGATAACAAAATGAAGGTTTCTATAAAGTTACTTTTATTTTAACTATGCTTGAGAATTTTCTAAAAATGTTTAAAACCTGAAATTGAAGTTTAGCGACTTTTGAAAAATATTTAAAAATACTCTAAGCAGTTGGGGGAGAAAAATCATTTTATAGGAACCTGCATTTTTATTTCTTCTATCGAATGCACTTGATTGCATCCGGAAAAAATGCAATAGCAAACGAGAAAAGGTGTAAGTATAAATCTCCATAGGATAACATTATGTTCTGAAATTGTAGGTGGCATGTGCACGGCAGCCTTAAGAGGGTGTTCCACTGTTTTGATCTCTTAGATCTCTGGACTTAATACTGTTTTTTCTTTTTTTTCCCTCCCCTTGAGGTTTTATTAAAATGATCTGTAGAAAAAGTTTGCTCTTGTGTAGCATATCTTTGCATCAGATTTAATAGTGTCACTTGTGAAGAAGTAATTTCCATTTTGGACTTCTGCAGGACTACTAATGTTGTTCAATCTGAACTTTATTAACCTGACTGATTGTTTGTGATTCTCTTATTATAAGCCATTACTTTTAGTTGCTTTCAGCCTGAACACTCTGTATTTTCAACCTATTTCCATTAGGGATGTAATGAATATTCAGTATTCAGCCCTTTTGCCGAATATTCAGTCTGGCTGATTACTAAATAGATATTCAGCTGAATAAATCCTGGATAATATTTTTCTTAAATATGCTTTCAACTGTATTTAAAAAAGAATATTACAGAATTGCATTTCAGTACATTTATTTACCAAAAAAATGTTCTAACATTTAAGGTAAATGCTCCAGTAGTGGGCCACTTAAGGGTATTTCCTCAATTATCATCAAAACTTTTGAGAAATTTCGCCAATCTGTATTTTTGTATGGTTGTTCAAACTTTTATCTAAAATAATAATCACCTGAAATATCAAAATAATTGTAATATAATTTTTAAAAAATTAAAAACTTAGATCACTCCTATGCACCAGAAGTGGGCATAGCAAACTTTTGATGTACCAGTAGTGGGCATACCAAAAGTGGGCCACCCAGATTTGTCAATTGTGCCAAAGAAAAAAGAATAAAATCATTATATTTAGTATTAATAATAATATATTAACATTATACACTATAAAAATGGCTTGATATAGGTGAAATCGTTTATTTATAGATTCTAGTCACATGAGATTTACATTTTTTCTCTAACAGCCAATTTTTTTATTAAAGTTATATGTTAATTATCGATCTTTCATTTTAAGTTCTGTTTGGGGCATTATGGATATTAAATCTTGATATTTTATCTTGAATAAATCTTTTTTTTCTTTTATCATCTTCCTTCTGCAGCCAGAAAAGAGCCCTTTTAAATGGTGATGGAATATTTTTCGATGGTCCAGCAATGCGATAGTTATTATTGTCTGCCTCGTTACAGAGCCCAACTAATTCTTGAATATCAGTCTTTTCCTCAACAGTACTATAAAATATTTATTATTTAAGTAATTGGTCAGAATGTTCCATTAGTGTACCAGTAGTGGGCTATTAGTGTATCAGAAGTGGGCCATGTGGCCCACTACTGGTTCTGATAAAAATAAAGCACATCTAATTAAATAAAAAGACTTTACAAGATATAACCTGCTTATTTAGACATCACAAAACAGTCTATTTGAGAGAAAGCATGTGCTCCAGTACTGGCCTCGCTAGGCCCACTGCTGGAGCATTTAGTAAAACATTGATCCAAAAGTGGGCCACCCCTCACTATCCATAAATTATCAATATTATTTAATTTAAAGATAGTTTATAATGCATTCATTATATAATCAAATAATATCAATAACAATTCATTTTAAAAACAAATAGAATGTATGCTAAAAAATAGTTGAAAGAAGAGTTACCTCTTAAGGAAATCACTAAGAATAAGCTAAAAATGCTTCTCTCACAGACCAACTTCAGCAACAAACTTTCTAACTCCTAACTGAGCAGGAAATAAAGGCTGTGCCTTTGATATTTAGTTGATAAGGGTTTCAGCCTACCACAGGCAGATATCTTATTTCATTGGAATGTTGGAATTTCTTGTTTTTCAACTTAAAATTCAAGTGGCCCACTACTGGAGCACTTACCTTAACTCAATTTTAAGTTGCGTAGTACATAAGTGTATTTAATAATGTTGCACATCATTTATGATTGTAAATCCTGAAATTATGATGCAGGAACACTAATTTTTGAGTATTTTCAAGACGTCTGTTACGTTTGGTTTCATTATATTATCAGCTTCAAAAAATAAATACTTACTATATACTGTGATTGCAGGAACTGAAAATATTTTCTTGTTAAATTTGCAAATTTGGGAAATTTTTCCCCATTTTTATCCCACCAATTAAGTGAACACTCTATTCTTGCTATTTGAAATTCTTTATTAAAATAGGAATATACTTCTAAAAATTTAATTTTTATTATTCACTGAATTTTCTTCTGGGTTTCGCATCGTCATGTTCTGCAATTATGACTCTTTTATTGTAATGAAACAATCCCAAAATGAAGAAGTTTTCTTATTTTTCAAATTAAGGTATTTAAAATGTTGTAAAAATACATCAAAGTATTAATTTTTTTTTTTTTTTGAAATTTACAAGTAATAAAAATTATTTTATTTAATTTTTTCATTTAAAATTCGAGGAATATTTTATGTGCAATCAAGAGTGAAATGTTTTTTAAAAATGAGTGTTCAGCCAAATCACTGTTTGTCACATCATTAATTTTCATTGCTATGTTCAAATTTGTGTTAGCTGTGATGCATATATTTTCATTTGCTCAGGTATAATTAAGTTTAAAATTTTTGGTTTAAATAGGCAAAAGAGAGTCATGGATACAAAACGAAAATCATTTTCGAGCAGTCAAGGACCTCCAAAGAAGGTTTTCAAGAAGAAAAACGATGATGATGATTTTGAAAGGAGTAATTTTGAAGAAGAATTGGCACTTATGGATGATTTAGAAGAGGAATTCCAGGCTCAATCTTTAGAATTGCTTGATTCAACAGGTGAATAATATTTCTTCAGAATTTACACCATTATGAACATAGGGGGTTTTTTACATAAAGAACCCTGAATAAGTTAAAGAGTTTTTTAGTATTTTAACACTTATTGTAAGTCTTATTAATCTGAAAAGAAAGTTCCCTTAGATATCCTAATTGATTTTATTTTTTAAATAGCGACTTTTAAGTTTCCATACATGTCGGAGAATTCAGATGGTTCCTTTTCACAAGACAGTTTAAATTTCCCAAGTATCATTTATTTTAAGAGTTTGTAACAAATACTTAAGATCTGAAAATGATACTTGTATGCATTCTGTATGTGTTGATATTTTTTCTCTGTTAATATTCAAAAATAATAAAGATGCCTTTTAAAAAGCATTGTATAAGTATGTAAAATGTTAATAACTATAAGCTTTAATGCATCAGATTAAAATCAATTTGCTTACCTTTGTTTATATAATAGAAAGACAAAGCTACTTATATGTAATTTTAACTATCATAGTTTACAAATTTTAATACAAGAGACATGAGATTTTTTACTGGATGTAACAAGAAGAATGGTTCACAATTTTATGGAATGATAGAACATTGCAAATCAACAACTGCAATGCATGCATCCAGGGGTCAATCCAGGTTTTATTTAGGGGCCCATTTTTGTGGTAAAAAAAACCATTTGTGTGGGAATAAAATATTTGGCGATTTTTCGCTTGGACCCGGCTAAAATGATGTCGCCAATTGTGAATCAAACGCGAGCCAAGTCACCGGGCGCAAATGTCGCCAAAATTTGGCGGAATTCTACATTATTGTTGGCATTAGAATCATAAATTCTTATCAACTTCGGGATAAATGAGCTGACGCCATCTCGCACAGTGGAAAAATGTAAACAAGCTAGTAATATGACGTCATCTGACGAGCGACTAATAAGACTTTCTTTCGGTATTTTGCAGTGTGCGGGATGGCATCGGGTATATGTAAATCGCCCAGAAAGGGTGAATATAAGTGCGTACTCTTTCTCTGTGAATCAGTAGTAGGCTGTAAGGACTGGTGTGTTTGTGTATTTTTGCCGTGAGACTTCCACAGTCCACAATGTTTCTCATATGTATATAGTTCATAAATAAATGTTTGTCATCAGTAATGTTTGTTGCCTTCTGAGAAGTCTTCCATACAAACACCAAAAATGTCTTTAAGATTCCGCTGACGCTATTAATGGTTGCTCTGCTGAGCCTTTAACGTCATTTGACGATGAGAAAGGCTAACAATTATTTGGCGATTTTTCGCTTGCGCCCGGCTAACAGAAAAGTACCAAATATTTTTATGAAAAATTTTTTTATCATGTAAAACCTTCAATTTTAGCAGTCATATTTCTATATTTTACGTGAATTTGTTTTGTGAAGGGGCCGTTTTTATGAATTTGAATTTTGTGAAGGGACCACAAAATGGCCCTAATTTTCGCCTGGATCAACCCATGGTATCTCAATCGTGAATGATATTCACTTTTGAAGATACCTGTCATGTCATAGGCTCTAAATCTAGCTTCTAAGTTTTCAAGAGAGTTAATGGATAGCCCCAAGACAATTTTTTAGACAAAACCAAAAAGAAAATTAAGCATGAGAGGATATAGGAAGGCAAAGGATGAACCCACAAAACCTAATCCATGAATTTACAAATTGAGTATTCAGGTAATTTGTTGCAAACCACTTGATTTCTGACCACACATTGTGTAACACATCAACATCTGTTTTGTTCTGTCTTTCCTATGATGTTCAATAAGTAATTTTGCTCTCGGCTACGATGGAACTGTGAACTAGTTGTGAAATGTGTTTTAAGAAATGCTGTAGATGGGTGTTAATGGAAGCATTTTAAGAAAAGAAAATTATTCGTATGAAAAAAATTTGTTTTCTGTTTTATTATTATTATTACTAGAAAATCGCCCTTCATGGTATGACGGGTGCAAATTACCTCTTCATTCGAGAGGTTTCCTGTCAAATTTGACGTATTTAAATAGATATATATGTGAGAGAAACTTTAACATTGATGAAAAACAAATAAAATAAACATATGTTTTATGACAGGATTTTTTTTTATTTACATATTGTTCACATATTTCTTTATTCAAAAAATCTCTTTGTAAACAACATTCTGGTGTGAAGTATTTTTCGTTGTTTAACAATTTTCCCTGTACTTCAGATGTCTAATTAAAACAAAGCACTTCTCTGCTTGTCAAACATTGCCAAAAAATATTATCAAATTATATCATCACAATTGCAATAAATAATCAGATGAAACGTGGCATCCAAACTATATCGCACACATGATATACCACTGACATGATTTACTACTTTCTATTAAAAAATTGAAATGAATTTGAAATATATGATTAATATAATTTAAAATTTCTCGGGAACTATTGATTATAGCGAGATAAATTTTATATCAATCGATAGCAAATTTTATTTCACTATTTTATAGCTATTAAATTTGAAATTAAAACGACAGTTACTTTTTAAAATTACTGAAATTTAGGTGCTCTAACAATGAAATAATGCTGTGTAACGTCTCACAATGCTATGGCGCGAATTTTATTGTTGGTGACATCGGAGTGTTACCGGATCAGTGAGAGACAGATCTGGGTTATTAAATTACTAATTTCTCTAATATAAGACAGTAAGATTTAAGATATGATGTAGTTTTTTGCCAACTCCTCCTTTTTGGGTATTTTAAGAATATTCAGGATTCAATTTTTCATCATGTTTGGCAAAAAATTGCCAGAAAAAATTCAAATTTGATGATGGCACCATAATCTTAAATCTAGTTGATAGGGTCCTTCAAAGTGTAACATGGATCATTAATTTTGAATGTGCTCAAAATAGAAATTTTTTATTTTTCTTCCTTTAGGAGAGGATGTTGATTCTCAGTCTTCTGCCAACGTCAAATGGACTCGTCCACCTCCTCCAGAAATAAATCCAAATTCTGATTCAATAACATTCCAGCAGCTTGATATCGATTTTTACATAGGTCAACCCGTTCCTGGTATGACCGGTTGCAAATCTGGACCAGTTCCAATCGTGAGAATGTTTGGTGTTTCAATGGAGGGAAACAGCATACTTTGCCATGTTCATGGTTTTCTGCCTTACTTCTTTGTACCGGCCCCTGAAAATTTCCAGCAATCTGATTGCGCTAAATTTAGGGTGAGTTGAATGTGTTTTGTATGAAAGACTGATGGTTTTAGTTATTTTTTAATTTTAAAATTTTTACTTTTTAAAGGAGTTTTTTTGTTAAGTCTTTTTTATAACTTTGCTTAAAACAGTATGAATTTTAGGTTTACATACCAAATAAATGTGAGTGAATCAGTCACTCTGAAAATGAAAATAACACCCCTTCCTTTTCTCCATCATAGGTTTTCTATAGATTTCCTTCATATACAGCTTTATGATTAAATTTCACCTATTCTGAAGGCTCTAGAACTGATTCTATGGTTCCAAACGAAATAAAATTTCATTAGAATGTAGAACAACTAATATACTCTTTAAAAACTGGGATTAAATTTTTATAAATAGGTGGCACTGTGCCATTATCTGAGGTGATTTTTTTATTTTTATTTTTTTTACTGAAGCAAAATTGAATATTTCTTTTTTCTTCTTTTAAGTGTAGTTAAAAGGATTCCCGAAATTCTGTTCTGAATGCATAGTCTTTCTTCGTTCTAAGTACCATTTTTGTGCAAAAAAACTGCATCATCACCTCATGCTATGTTCACTTGAAAATTTTGTATTTTTTTTATATAAAAACAAGAAAAAAAGAGTGTGAGGTGGTGCATTTGTGCGAAAGTAGGCATTAAGAGGAGTGGCCACTTACAAATGTTTTACTGTAGTAAAAGTATTGAATATGTTTGATATCAGTACTGCTATTTTTTCCTGGATTTATATAAACTTGTAAAGCCACAATAAAAAGCAATGTTTTTGTAGACCTATCAAAATACAGTGATTTTTCAGCTTGAATATAAAATTCTTTAAGGGTTTCCATTGAGAATTAAAAGTCACTAAATCTAATTTAAGCAAGTCTATGTTTACTAAGTTTTCCGAACAAGTGATCATCAAAAACTTGTAACTTTATAAAATCACTTCTGGTGTTGGTACTCATTGATGACTGTTATTAATGAACACAAACAGTGATATATATTCCAACTCGCTTCTCGTAAAGCTTTTATCAGTTTTTCTTGAAAACATTTGCATTGATTGTATAAATATAAAATGTAAGAGATTTTATTTACTGATCCTCTGCTTTGCTAGCCAATCCTGAAATAACTTATGTTTGCACTTAATTTCATTATATGAAAGAGCAGGAAATGATATAACTTTTTCAAGAAATTGGCAATCAGTGGTGTAATGAAGAAATTTTTAACAGCAGTTCATTTTTCTGCCATATTTTTCAAAAATATTTTGTTTTAAGTAAAAATTTTATAATATTTTGAAGTCTGCAAAAATAATTGGTGTTGCTCACTTTATTATTTTGGTCTTGCTATGTCAAAATTAGTTGAAGTTATGCTGAGTTTTAATTAATATGCCATACTTATCCAAGGTGTCTACAAAAGAATATTCCAACTTTGAAGGTCTGTATCTCCTCAACAAAACAAGTAAGCATACCATTTTACAAATAGTAGTGAATGAGAAACTCATAAATTTCTCATTTTAATATAAATCTTTGACAGAGTTCTTAATTTGGCATTATGGGCCTTACGAGAACACATATAGGATACAGCTTTTCCTCATGCAATCATTGAAGTGGAATACCATTTGCTGATGGATGTTCGATGATTATGACATACGATTTTTTCCCTCTTTGGAACTATATACAGTAAACTCTCGCTACAACGATACTCATTGCAACAATAAATCCCTCTGCAACAGTAAAATTTTGTGGTCCCGGTTAATTTGCATAGAACATAATGTTAATCTCCCCTCAATATAACTATATTCTGTATAGCAATAAACCTCTGTACAACAATTTTTTTTTTAATCTCAACACCATTTTTTCCCTCTGTAACAATATTTCTGTTTCCAAATACCCGGAAGTGAAAGATCATACCACCCAGAGCATTTCCCATCTCAAAAATGGATGCAATAACTTAGTCTACTTGAAGACAACAGGTGTTACTCTGGTTATTACTCGTGACTACCACGGAACAATTTAATAAATCAAATGCTTTGCTGCTTTTGTATAGCTGAATTTTCAAATTTTTGTTTGCTTTAAAAATCATTAGTTCTCTGGCGATGCATTTTTTCAAAATGTATATTGTTGTATTGTGTCAACATTAAAACAACCAAAATGTAAGTTTTTTTATATCATAATTATATTGCCCCTCGATATAACCATATATCCCTGTATAACAATGTCTTTATTTGGTCCCCAAAGTATCATTGTAGCGAGGTATTACTGTAAAGGATAACATTTATTTATATTTTTTTGCACTATCACCGAACTTTGATGAACTGAAAACATGAATAATTGCAGCCATATAAACTGGAACAGTAAACATGCAGAGAGAAGTGTGGGATGAGTTAATTGACTGGACATCATTCATATTTCTAGTGGTGGTCATATTGAACATTTATAATTTTAAAAACTTAAAATGATATTTTTGATTTAATTTGTCCAAACAGGTTTTAATTTTTTTAGTTTTGTAATTGTAGCCCTTCAAAGTTGGGGTATTCTTTTAGAAACACTCTGTATGAAAATAAGTAAATGCCTTGAAAATTATATTTCACCACTCTGATAAATAAATTTCAATTAATCTATTCTTTTATAGGAGAATTTTAATTCTGCTTTGATATCTGACATGAAGTCAAATAAAGAAAACATCCGTGATGCTGTACTTGCTGTGGAAATTGTAAAGAAAGAAAGTGAGTAATTAAATATCTCTTATATAATAGTTTAGTAATGACTGTTTATTTTGCTTTGAGTGACTTCTAAAACATATATTTCATTTTCAGGCCTTTATGGTTACGCAATAGGAGGCAAAAGACCATTTCTGAAGATCACAGTTCTACTTCCGAAGTTCTTGCCAGCTGCAAAGAATTTGTTAGAAAATGGAATTAAGTGGAATGATTCTGCTTCACAAACATTTTCCGTGTTTGAAACAAACATTAACTTTGAAATCAGGTATTAGTTCATGAGTTATAATACTGAATAAAAATAAGAAAATTGATTTCGGAAAGTTTTTTGACTAAAATTTTTAATTTTGTATGTATACAAAATATTACAAATTAGACTATTAAAAATACAGTCTTTACAACAATACTTTAGGGACCAAATAAAGACATTGTTATAGAGGGATGTATTGTTATATCGAGGGGTGATTATGATATAAAAAAAACTTAAATTCTGGTTGTTTGAATGTGGACACAATACAACAATATGCATTTGGAAAAAAAAGCATCACCAGACTACTAATGATTTTTAAATTATACAAAAATTTGAAAATTCAGCTGTACAATAAAATAGTTCACATACTTGAGAAACTTATTTATCGAAAAAATGCAACATTTTCGTTTGCTTATTCATGTATTAAACTGTTAAGACAATTAACAAGGTTTGCACAGAGTCTAATGCAAGAAAATTATCATCATTTGTGGATGAAAGGCTTTGGAAAAAATGCCTGTATGGACTGAACTGATTGAAGAACATCCTGGGATGTCCATGAAGATTGCGATGGATCTTTGTTATCATCATTTTCCATTTTGTCTCTGATTTTGGACAGAAAATCTTCTTCAGTAACTCCTTCAAAAACCATAAGATCATCATCCGCTGTTAAACATTCCTCCACGTTAATTCCAGACATTTTGCTACTTTTTTTTTCCAAGCTGAGTTAAAGACTTTTGAGGGCTTAAAAAACATTCTTCAGCATCTGAAACATCGCCATTTTTGGAATTTTCATCATTATTAGTTTGCTTATCCTCCAAGAAAAAAAGTTCTACTTTTTTCCAACAATTGCGAATTGTTTTTTTCCTTATTTTCCCACCAACTCCCAGCAGTCTTGTCATGCCCTTCCTTCACATTTATAGCTTTAAAAGGCTCTTCTACTTTATTTTCAATATTTATGAGTATCGAGTCCAAGGCAGGGTCAATGTTTTCATTTGTTGCAACTTTCAGTCGTTTTCTCTGAGGGTTGATTTCATTGGAATTTACAGCCTCTTCAATTTATTTCCTATTTTTCAGGAAAGTTGCAATCTTAGATTGCTACAGTCCGTATTTCTTGGACGTATCGACCTGCTTCATTCCATCATCAATTTTTTAAATTATGTTCAGTTTATCCTGAAAGGATAGTTGCCATCTTAGTTGAGAATTCAGATGCGAATCAAAGAATATCAAATTTTTCTATTGAAACTCAGAATCGTTTGAAATTTAAAAATTGAATAGAGCTTCCATGAAATCTTCGAAAAACACATGCCGAAAGCAGCAAAGCATTTGATTTGTTAATGTGTTCTGTGGTAGTCATGAGTCATTACCAGAGTAACACCTATTGCCTTCAAGTAGACTGTTATTGTATTCATTTCCGAGAAGGGAAACGCTCTGTGTGATATGATCTTTCACTTCCGGGTATTTGGAAACAAAAATATTGTTACAGGGGAAGAAAAAGCGGTCAAGATTTTTTTTAAAAAAAACTTTGTTGTACAGGGGTTTATTGCTGTGCAGAATATTGTTATATTGAGGGGAGATTAACATTATGCTCTATGCAAATTCACCCGGACCACAAAATTTTATTGTTGTAGAGGGATTTATCGTTGTAGTGAGAGTTTACTGTAACAATAAATTTTTAATATCACAAATCATTATCTGTTGTTTATATAAACATTGAAAAACATGCTATCTAAATTAGTAAGCTTATTTCGAAGTCACTTTATAAGATTTCTCGTCTGTCATGTTAAAATAAGTACAAGTTTGCCACTATCCCACACAAATGGAATTGGTTGAAAAACATCAATTTAAACATTAGTACAAATCTAGTTGAGAAATGTTTTTAACATAGCAATTCCTTTCATCTAATGTAGTCAGATTAAAAGTGATACTGTAAGACAATATTAAGGAATTTGTAAAGTAACGTAAGCAAACATGTTCAAAATTAGAGCTCTAAACATACAGAGCTTTCTCGATCAATCTGATAAAATTATAAATTGTGAACTGTTGCCAACATATTTTTAAATAAATAGTAGTGAATGAAAATATGAATATTATATTTTAAGTTAGTTCCAATGCATTTAATTTAGCAGTGTGGTTAATATAAATTTAATGTATTGTATTATCTTAGGTAAGTCAAAGTTTCTATATGAAATTACTTTCCATGAAAAAATAGTATTTTGCATTGTAAATCTTATTTTAGTAATTCCAGTTTGTACTGGTTTTCGATTTAACTATTTTTCTGTATTTTATTTCATTTTAATTATTCTTTCTATGATTTGTATATTTACATATAGTACTCAGACATAAAAGATTAATATTCAGATATGTTCTTAGTATTGCATCTGCACATCATTTGCATATTTCAGAAAGTATTGAACCGCTTAACTTACCAGCCCGAGAATACTCGTGCATCGAATTATTACCTTTTTGGTCTTAAAACTAAAATTTAATCATTAATTATCTTTATAATTTTACACAAAAATTACCTAGAATCCATAAACATCTCAAGTATTATATGCCTTCCGAGATGAATAAAAATGACAACCGCTTTCCAAAACAGAAGTGAGCATCTTATTAGATAGCAAAGAAAATTATTAAGTTAAGTGGTTAAATCATCCACAATTAAAGTGAAAAAAGAACTGAAAAATGTGTTGTATATTCTATCACAGTTTATTATCATTTATTTTATTAAAGATTTTGCTTTGGCATTATTTTATTATTGAAAATTCTAATATAAGAACTATTTATTCTTGAATTTTATATCACTTTTTTTACAGCAGTGTTTATATGTTTTCTGAAATTAAATGGAAAATAGATATTAAAAAATAATGAATGAAACTTTTTAGGTTTATGGTAGATACAAAAATAGTTGGATGCAATTGGATTGAAATACCTCCTAAAAAGTATAATTTGCTAACTGCTGGTGGATCTCGAACACCCACCTCACGCTGTCAGATTGAAATAGAAGTTGATTGGAATGATTTGATTTCACATGAACCTGAAGGGGATTGGTCCAAAATTGCTCCTGTGCGCATTTTAAGTTTTGATATTGAATGTGCTGGCCGCAAAGGTAATTTTTGGTTTAATTTCTATTTACTAATTTTAATTATATATTTTTAACACAAAGGCACTTTGAATGGTGACAAAATACATTGGGTGTTCTTTTTTCAAAATAATGAATTTATGCAAAGCTCATTCCCTCATACATTATCTATTGTTATACCAGTTGCATATTGTATCTTTATAATTACAGAAAGAAATTTTTGTTTTGTAATAAGATTTTTAAATATTTTCTTAATCAATAGAGATAATTTCTTTTTCGTCATTTTTTTTAATCACATGAAGTGGTTTATTTATTTTATTTTTTCATCATCTTAAAATTCAAGAAATTCATTTTTCAGTGATAGTAGTATATAGCTATGCATTCCTTTTTTTATATTTAACCCTCTGAGCAGCGCAAACGTCTTTTTACGTTTCTCATGTTCATTTCAAAAGCGGATAGCTCGTATTTATATGCATATTTTCTTAAACAATCATGTATAAAGTATTCTTAAAATTTCAGAGATATAATTAAATACAAAAAAAATCGATTCATTTACTTTAAAAGCTAAGTTTTCTAACCTGATAGCTAAAAGTTCAAAATAATTGTTCGCTCAGAGGGTTAAAGAATTCTTTAAAAATAAATTTCCCAAAAAAAATTTTCTATATAAAATACTTTTTACTGTACTGTAGTTTAATTACTAATATAATAGCCCAGATCTGTCTCCCAGTAGCGCTCTGACATCACCAACAATAAAACTTGCACCATAGCGCTGTGAGACGTTAAACAGCATTATTTCATTGTTAGAGAACCTAAATTTCAAATTTAATATCTCTAAAATAGTGAAATAAAATTTTCTATCGATTCATATAAAATTTATCACTCTATGATCAATAGTTCCCAAGAAATTTTAAATTATATTAATCCTATATTTCAAATTAATTTCCATTTTTTTAAAGAAAGTTGTAAATTACGTCAGTGGTATGTCATGCACATGATATAATTTCATAATATTTTTTGGCAACATTTGACAAGCAGAGAAGTGCTTTGTTTTGATTAGAATTTCGAAAAAGAATTCCTTTGAAATTTTGACTTCCATTTGACAGGCTGATAATTTCATGATTATTGAATTAAAATAAAATTGTTAAACAACAAAAAATGCTTCACACAGAATGTTGTTTACCAAAAGGTTTTTGAATAAAGAAATATGTAAATAAAAAAAAAAATTCCTGTCATAAAACACGTTTATTTTATTTGTTTTCAAGCAATGTTAAACATTTATCTTGCATATACATCTATTTAAACACATGAAATTTGAGGGGAAATCTCTCGAATGAAGAGACAATTTGCACCCATCATACAATGATGTGCGATTTTCTAGTTATGTTATGTTAGAACAAAGCATGTGTGTTTGGGTTTTCCATAATAAAATGTTATCTTTGAATTACAGATGTATTTTTTTTATCCTATACCTCATTTGTAGAGATTTTTATTATATTGAAGGTTTTAAAAGTGAAATTCTATTGAATGGATTGTTCTCGACTTATTTTCAATTCAAAACATATAGCATCTATACTTATAAAAGACAATGTTTGTGTGTGTCTGTGTGCGATGTCCAGATGAATCAATTGCACTTACAACCTTGAAATTTGGCACACAGGTAGTCATAATGGTGACTGAATGCACCTCAAAGCCGAAATTTTAAAATTTAATCTAGAAAATTTTTTATTTAATGTTTTGTGTTGTTTTGGTTGATTTTTCGCACTAATTTCTCAATAGAATAGTTTCGAATAAGTTTACGACAAAAATATATACACCATCGGAAAGAGCATGCGATTTCCGTTCTAATGAAGTTAGTTTTGAATTTCTAATGTAATTTACTGAATTTTGAAAAAATTTTGAAAAATAGTCACTTTTAAGGTAATTTTTAATAAAGATTTCTTTCAATTATCGCATCTGACGTTCTAACATCTCTATAATTTTCATTTTTTTTCAGCCTACAAATGGAACGTTTATGTCGGATTTAAAACAAGAACTATTAAAATATCTTTATCGTTTTTTAAAAATTAATTTTTCCCTGATCGGTTCAAACAGTTTTTTCATAGCGAGATTTAACAGCGAGAGCTTCTCCGGACCATCCCACAATGCATTGTTGCAACATGACCTTCTTCGCGGCAGGTGACGTCATTCGCAAAGAAAAATAAGTGGGAATATCAATAATGTGTATTTTTTGTTTTCAAAACTTTTTCGTGCCATTTGTGGGCACTTTTTTCACCCACTTTTTTGAAGTCCTGATTCCACGGGCAACGCCATGCACGTACTGCTAGTTTCTAATATTCCTTCATAAAATGCATATTTTTTAATGTGATAACCCCTTAATTGGTCAGTTCTTTTACCAGAAGCATTGTCATAGAAGGCATATTTTTTTGGTGCATAAATTTCCACGTCTGTTCTTTGGCGGGGGTATCTTTAACAAAAAACTGGATGTAAAGCATTTCAGTGACATGGAACGTTGAAAAATATTGGTAGTGTTGTAACAAGAATTAAAACTACGGGCAAACCAAGAAAAAGAAAAAAACTAATGATACCTGTACGCTGTACAAGCAAATCAGGTAGGGCCAACTTTGGATAGCTTGTATACCGTACTGGCAAACTGGTTACAGTGTTAATTAAAAAATGTTTATGTTTAAGTTATGTGAATATCAAATCAAAAATTTATAATAATTTCTAAATAGTGTGCAATTAATATTTATCACCTGAGATAATGGTGAACATTGATGAATACATGAGAATATAATGAAAATGTGTCAAATTTTTATCTGAGGCATCAATTTGCAGTTTTATAAAGTCCTGCAATTTATTAGATATATGTTGTAAAATGTTAACTTCATGTTTAGCATCTTGCTTGAGGCATCGATGGACATCACGAAGGCCTACTAATTATGAAGTGTTAATGGTATTTATATATTTAGGCAAATATAATGCAGTAGATGATCATTAAATTTATTTATTTCATTGCAGGTGTTTTTCCTGAACCTAATCATGATCCTGTTATCCAGATAGCAAACATGGTTATTCGCCAAGGAGAAAAAGATCCTTTCATTCGTAATGTTTTTACTTTGAATGTCTGTGCACCTATTATTGGTTCTCAAGTGCTTTCTTACCAAAGCGAACAGCAAATGTTAAAGGTTATTATTTTTCTTTTACTTTTTATTCTTCCTTTTATAAACCAAAGTTATCTCGAAATTTAAGATCTTAATTTTGCAATTTTTTTATTCCACATATATAAAATGTTATTTCTTTTTTTAGTGGAATTTACTTTTAAAAGATGCATATTTTGTATTTATCCCAATTTCTTTAGGAATGGGCTGAATTTGTACGTGCCGTTGATCCCGACATCATAACTGGATACAACATACAAAATTTTGATTTCCCATACCTCATCAATCGAGCTGCTCATCTGAAAGTGACAAGTTTTCCTTTCCTGGGTAGGATGAAAAACATCAGAACTGTTATAAAAGATTCTGTGCTGCAATCTAGACAGATGGGTAAGCGCCAAAATAAAGTGATTAATCTGGAAGGAAGGATACAGTTAGATTTACTGCAGGTAAGCAGAACTTCAATTTTTATTATATTATTTTCCTTTTCTCCTATGCTGGGAAGTAAAAGGCAAGGTGATTGTTTTCAATAGCATTGTTGGCTTCTTGAATAGACATAAATCCCCGGAGCAGAATTATATCCAGTGTTCTGCAACATGACTTCAAACAGTTGGAAATGTTCTGCAGGTAGTTTGGCGGACCAAAGTAAAATGCAAAATAGATACGTGTGTCCAAAGCTGGTTCAGTAAGGTAAATGAGCCATATTCGTATTCCAGGAACTCTGTAGTTCCAGTACATTCTTGTACACGCAGCTTTCAACGTGCCCGTTTCGGATCTTTGTCCCCAATGACTTCAGCCTGATAAAGGTGTGGCTTTCTCGTAAGCCACATGATTAAAGAGAATTATTTTTGCCATTGCTCCAATCTCTGGGGGCTGCATTGCGCGAAACGTGAAGAGAGATGGCATGGCATGAAGAGCGCCTCGCTTTGAGTGTTCTGCAGAACATATCATGTTTTTTTTTTGGTGTGTATCCGTGGTGTGTTTTTTAAAGGATGAAATGTTCTGCAAAGACCATGTTTGTTCTGCGACATATGTCACACTTTTAAGCACTTTCTGTTTCCGGGCGTGAATCCTATGAATATTACTGACTAGGATTGTATAAAAACATTGTGTGTGAGAATTTTATCCTTCATGTAAGATTTAATCATAGAATGATGCTGTATAGGATGAAAACCAACAACAAGCTATATTCGTAATTTTACCAGAAGGGGTTAATAAAGGTATTTTATTGCAATGCAATAAAGACGCTAAATTATTTGTATTCTTATGATATATAGTGAAAGGGAATGCTTTCAGTCTTCACTATTACTAATATAATAGCCCAGATCTGTCTCTCGGTAATGCTCTGATGTCACCAACAATAAAACTCACGCCATACACGGCATTATTTCATTGTTAGAGAACCTAAATTTCAGTAATTTTAAATTTAAAAGAGTAATTGACGTTCTAAATTCAAATTTAATAGCTCCAAAATAGTGAAATAAAATTTGCTATCGATTTTTATAAAATTTATCTCGCTATACTCAATAGTTACTGAGAAATTTTAAATTATATTAATCATATATTTCAAATTAATTTCCGTTTTTTAATAGAAAGTAGTAAATTACGTCAGTGATATATCATGCACGTGATATAGTTTGGACGCCATGATGCATTTTATTATTTATTGCAATCGTGATGAAGTAATTTGGTAATATTTTTTGGCAACGTTTGACAAGCAGAGAAGTACTTTATTTTGATTAGAATTTCGAAAAAGAATTCCTTTGAAATTTTAACTTTTGACTTACTTTGACAAGCTGAGAATTTCATGGTTATTGAATTATAATGAAATTGTTAAACAACGAAAAATGCTTTACACGGAATGTTGTCTACCAAGAGGTTTTTTCAATAAAGAAATATGTAAATAAAAAAAATATTTCCTGTCATAAAACATATTTTTATTTTATTTGTTTTCAATCAATGTTAAACATTTCTCTTGCATATATATCTATTTAAACACTTCAAATTTGATGAGAAATCTCTTGAATGAAGAGGCAATTTGCACTCGTCATACCATGATGGGTGATTTTCGAGTAATTGTAATAAGAATGATGAACATAATACAGCTCTGTATGTGAAACTTATAAATTTTGGGAATTCTGAAACTAATATGAGTTTGTCTTCAAATATTTTTATAGATGTTTTGTTAAACTATCATATATCAATCTCATTGCTTTTTTTTTTCTTCCATTCTTACCACCTTTTCAAATTTTGTGTCATTATAATAATATTTTTAAAAAGCATGAAAAAACATGCGAGTTTGAATAGCATTAAAAATATTGCAAGCTAGTATTGTAGCAACAATTGCCAAATAGATTGGCCAGTTGTGTGTAAACTTTATTTGCATTAAATTATTGTATTTTGAAGTTGTCATGCTATTGCACTGCTATGAGATCACATTGTAATATCATATTGGTAAGCAGGCATGTTTAAGGTCTTTCCTCCATTTTTTAATGATTATTTATGTAGGAAATTGCCTGTAAAGTATTATTTAATCACTGCAAGAATGTACGAGCTAGATTATTTAATTTGTTCGGCGATAGATGGAACTACAGTTCTGCTACAAGCAGCGTCATCTTTTCCTTAGCAAAACCAGACTGCAAGCTCAGAGTAGCAGTGCAGCCAGTTACCACATTCTCTTTGTTGGCGTTTAAACCGCCCGATCTCCCGGTCATAAATATCATGACCTGTCTAATTTTCTTCATGGCTCTTTAATCTTAACCCATAACATCTATCCCGAATTAATCTAGCTCAATTTAAAATGTGACTTCACGTAAATTCTCATTACCTTTTTGTACATATATGTCTTTCCGCCTTGTAAATTCTCCCTAGTATTTTAATAAATGTTTTTTGTATTTACTCTTGAAGTCTCCTTGTTTATTCTAAATAGTATTTTGTTTTAAGTTTTAATGTGTTAGAACCCTTAAAATCCCCTAGATATAAACCCGAACCACTGACCCCTTATTGGTAACCCCTTCTCTGGACGTTTTGTTCCTTGAATTGAGTCCCACATTTATAATCCTCCCGATTGTATCACATGATGTATAACAACAAATCTGTGTAATGGTCACTGTGTTGAGGTCCTAGCTGATGTTAGTGTAAAAATATTGAATTAAAAACTTATGTTTTTTTTGTTGTTGTTGTTGAAGGCATTTAAGAAATTTGTTCATTTTCTTATTTCATTTTAAGGATTGTCGAACCCTATTAGTGATTTTTAATATCTGCTCTCTTTTGTTCTGTAGATTCTTGTTAGAGACTACAAACTTAGATCTTACACTCTAAATGCTGTAAGTTATCATTTTCTTCAAGAGCAAAAAGAAGATGTACAACATTCCATCATTACAGATCTGCAGGTAGAAATTTCCTAATTCGAAGGCTCCTTTTTATTTAGTAGTTTTGCTTATGCTGCAGTTAATATTAGATTGATTTTATTTAAAAAATAATTTTATATTTACAGAATGGAAATGACCAAACTAGGAGACGACTTGCAGTTTATTGCTTGAAAGATGCTATGTTACCTTTGCGTCTTTTAGAAAAACTTATGTGTGTCATTAACTACATGGAAATGGCTCGTGTTACTGGAGTTCCTTTAAGCTATTTGCTCAGTAGAGGTCAACAGATTAAAGTTGTTTCCCAACTTCTCCGAAAGGTATTATTTATGCAGTCTGTTTATTGATTCGACATTTAAAAATTGTTGAATGTATCGATTTTTTTATAATTTATTTTTGTTACAATCCATTTCTACATTTATATACAATCATTTTAGATTAAATTGCTTTCTCGTTGATATAAATTCAGTTGTGTTCAATGCTTTTGAATTCATTCATTACAATTATCTGCTTTACTTGTATGAAAGTGATGATTTTAGGCATATGCTTTCTATTTATTTTCTTTCAGTGTGATTTTAAGTGACCCATTCAAAGACTACTATATTTTAAAAATAATATTGTGGCTCTGATTTAAAAAATTAATATCCTTTTTGCAGCCAGCAAATTCACCAGGAATATTGTTATGTTCAATATCGATTAAATCTCTTGTGTATAACTTGATATTCATGGTTCCGCCAATAAAGTATTTTTAGCCCTCTGAGCACCCAATTATTTTGAACTTTTAGCTAGAAGTTAGAAAACTTAGCTTTTAAAGTAAATGAAATCGATCTTTTTTATATTTAATTATATCTCTGAAATCTTAAGAATACTTTATCCATGATTGTTTAAGAAAATATACACATAAATACGAGCTATCTGCTTTTGAACTGAACATGATAAACATAAAAAGACGTTTGCGCCGCTCAGAGGGTTAATCATCAAATCATGATAAGCATATAAACTGTGTTATTTTGCTAGCCTTACATACCTGTTCCATCTGTTATGTACAGGAACATCCTTAATAAAATCGAGATGCATGACACCACATTTGCATAAAAAATATTGCTGTCCATATCTAATTGCATGTTTTCTTACACCATGCTGCAACTTCACTTTCCTATTTCTCAAGTAAGATGCACTGTTAAATTCAACATTAAAAACCTGCATGGCATATTTTACTTGTATTACATAAACAGATATAATATCTTAGAGGGCTTTGTGAATAAATCCTCAAAATAATTTCATGAAATAAAATAAGAAAGCCAAAACTCATTAAGGCTTTCCCGAATAATTTGAAAATATAAATAGAATCTTTATTCCCTAGTGTTTAACAATAAAGGGAAACATGTGATTAAATATTTGATGAAACAATGAAGACAGTTTGTTACAAATTTTGCATAAAAATATTTTTTTTTTTAAATTGTCAAATTTAGGGAAACATTTGTATGGTAATTAAATTGGTATCGATAAAGCCAGTGTTTTTAATTTTATGATAAAAAAATCATTTTTGTGTGATAATATCTCTGGAAGTGACAACTCCAGCTATTTCTTTTGTGAAAAATGGCAAATTTTCATGTAATTTTTTATTAATTAAAATTTAAACAGAAACATTGCTCCAAAGTGCACATTTCCATTCTCCTAAGTATATTTGTGCCAAATTTGGCAGTTTGAGTCTTAATAGTTTGCGCTGTAGAGCATAAACAGGCAGACATTCACTTTTGTTATTAGTAGAGATGGATTTTATTTTACTTATTGAGCTAGGATAGAAATTATCTTCTTCCTGCAACTCAAATTAGTCATTTCTCTCAATAATATTTATTGAGATAGAGAATAATAATTATACGAGACCTTTTAGATAATCTGATTTTCATAAAGGGGGTACGATGTACCTAATCCTTACCTACCCTTTATCGATGTACCTAATATACCCATATACTCTAGGCATGGAGTGGAGAACCTTATTGTACTGAAAAGTGTCGTTAAATTTTGGCAGTTGGGCAAAAGGCCACATGAGTAGAATCTTGAGTGTTATTGTTCTGTAATTATTATTATTTTACAGACAAGTGTATTATTTCATTCTAAATAACTGGCAAGGCCACATAAGAAACTCCAAAAGGCCGTAGGTTTCCAACCTGCTCTAGGCCTAAAAGAGAGAGTATAATTTCTACTTAGCACCCGAGTTGCCTTCCTGGAGAACTTTTCAGTTCCTAGAAAAGCTACGACGAAAGAAATTCCCCTCCCCCAAATAAACGCAGTTATAGCTCTCGTGCACATTTTGATTTGTATGAGATGGGTTAGTGATTATGGGTAGTTTTGTAAAGACACTAGTTGATAAGTTCGGCTAGATTTGAACTCCTGACTTATTCTCTTTGCTTTAACTTTAATTGCTAACCAACTTTTTAGAGAAGCTGACATGAAAGAATCTCCTCCAAAATACACAGTTGTAGCTCAAACATGCATTTTCAGTGGTAGTTTTCTAAAGACACTAGTTGACAATTTCAGGGGGATTTGAACTCCTTACTTTCTTCTCTATACTTGAACCTTAATTGCTAACTGATTTCATTAATTTAACATTATATAAAATTGTAATCAACACTCAAATGAAAGAAAAAATTCTATGTTAAATTGGTAAAAAGCGCAAAAAAATCGAACATGAAAAACGAAATGATTATTTATATCACAAGTAGTAAAATAAATTTGAACTTCTGCTTTATCCAATTTGCAAAAGAAAATTAGCAGCAGTCTTGAATACTTTATAGTATTCAAGTCTGCTCCTAATTTTCTTTTTTTCAGTCAGTTGTTTTAACCTTTAATCGTTAAAGAAGATTACAATGATTGTATTGTTGTTTATCATTGAAATGATATTAATATAATGAATTGGTTTATTTTCTAGGCCATTCAGCATGATTTTGTAATTCCTACTATGAAGACTGAACCTGGGGATGATTTCACTGGAGCTACTGTCATTGAGCCAGTGAAAGGCTACTATAGTGATCCAATATCAACTCTTGACTTTTCATCTTTGTACCCTTCAATTATGATGGCTCATAATTTATGTTATTCAACAAATGTGCAGTCCATTGCTGTGCGAGACCAGTTGGGTGCAGATAATTTCATTAAAACTCCATCTGAAAATCTTTTTGTCAAAAAGTCAGTGCGTAAAGGATTGTTGCCTGAAATTTTGGAAAATCTTCTGTCAGCTAGAAAAAAGTGAGTTCATAAATTTCTTTCAAGTTAATATTTGTAAAAAATGTGCATGCACATATTATGCTGTCGTATATTTGATTCTGCGGAATGCAGAAAAGTTACCAGTACCAGAAGTTCACTGGTGTTTTCTGTCTAAGATTAGAGGGCCTCAAGCCGCTTTAATTTTAACTTTGTAACGGTAGGCAACACACAGTAAACGAAATTTTTTTTAAAAACCTTTGATAAACAAATATAATACAGTAGACCCTCAAGATTCCAAACCCTGTTCATCCGAAATTTCGGATAATCCGAACATCTTTTTAAAAAAATTTCTGAAAAAATTTTTATTAACACTCCGAGCGGCGCAAAACATCTTTTTAATTTTTTCATGTTCAATTCAAAAGCCGATAGCTTGTATTTATACATATATTTTTTCAAGAGATCGTGGATAAAGTAGTCCTAAGATTTCAGAGGTATAATTAAATACAAAAAAGAGTGGTTAATTCGATTTAAAAGCTAAGTTTTTTAACGTGGCAGCCAACAGTTCAAAATTGTGCGCTCGGAGGGTTAAAAAATGGAGGAAAATAACAATTATGAATCGGGAACAAATCAAATGTTCATTCCTAACTTAAAAGAAAAATTTGAATTGGTATTTAAAATCGAATTCACGACCTTAATTAGTAGAAACAAAATCTGTTATCTTCTTTTGATGTTAGGAACTAAACACGCTTGACGACGCAAATTGCGGCCAGCTTTTTCCGTGCTCTTTCACAGAGTACCCAAAGTCAACACTCTGCTGCATTTGTTTATCAAGAGTATATATACTGAATTTTCTGGATCATCCGAATTTCCAGAAATCCGGACAGAGGTCAGGCCCACTTAGTTGGGATTCCTGAGGTTCTACTGTATACAAAAATACATCAGATATATGGTGCATTTGTTAACAGATTTTGCACGTGCCTGAAAGGAAACCTTTTCAACCCTGTTTTTTGGCTGTTAGTTGATTTAGTCTGCATTGACAGTAATGGTTGCTAGTGTCCATAATATATATACCTAGCTAACCCTCCTTATAAAAAGTTTCTAAATGGAACATCAAGATCATTTTACATGTATTTAGTACATTTGATTCGCTGACCACCATATGTAACTCTGCCGTTATAACAGTATAGAAGAAAATTTTAGTTAGCTTATGTTTAATTTTCAGCCTTTCTAACTATTCATAATCATTAATTCAATAAAATAAAAAAGGATTTGGGGAATTCAAAATGTTTGAAAAGCAAGTTTTCTTTGACTTTCTCGATAAATAAAGAATTTCTCTTAAACATAGACAAATAGAGGATTCCAATTTGAAAACAAAATTCAGTGGAAAGAGTATGTCTGAATTTGTACATGTAGTTGCCTTACAGGTTTGGAGCATTCAAAATCTGCTCATGAATTTATTTCCATGTTTGTAAATAATTATTTTAACTTATGAATGTAACTAAGTCTCCTGTAACATTCATAATTGCTGATATTCACTTTGGATCAATTTTAAGAATAGTCTTCCTGAACAAAGTTAGGAAAGATGATAACAGAGAAGAATATCGGGTGCCAAGACAAAAATTAATTTGCTATTATACTTTATTTTTATTATATGACTTTTCAATGACCTATATTTCAGTTGCCTGCATAAACACTTCATTTTAAACTCTGGCATGCTTGTTCTATATGTTTTCTTAGTATAAGAAAACATACAGAACAAGATAGTGGCTTTTTGCATCAAGCTGTCTTTTTCAAACTTTTTATTGAAAGTCATGATTAATTGTCTGAAAGTCTTTTCAGAATGTCAGAAAAACCACATGCTGTTGACAACATTTCATTTGCCTTTCAAACTTTACAAGACTGGCCATTTTAAAACCCATATCTCAGTTTGTGAAATTGCTGTGAATTTTACTAACGTTGATTAATAGTTTTATGCGTGGAGAATTATCAGTTTCTTATTAATTACACAGTTTTCTAAATGAAATCAATTTTTTAGAGCTAAAGATGACTTGAAGAAAGAAACAGACCCATTTAAAAGGAAAGTGTTGGATGGTCGACAGCTTGCTTTAAAAATTAGTGCCAACTCTGTTTATGGATTTACTGGAGCCCAAGTTGGGAAACTTCCTTGCCTTGCTATTTCTCAGGTGAATGTGATAGTTAATTATCAAATGATTGTATTATATAAATACTGATAAAATTAATTGTAGAATTTGATGAATACAGTAAAGTGTAATTTTTATGTTTCTCATTTATATGTTGTTTCATCACTGTCCAGGTTCATTTTCAGCCATTGTAATAATCAAGTTCTTTGTTTATATGATTCAAAGGAAGTGAAGTTTCAATTTTACTAACAGCACCCACTTTGCTCCACAGTGGCCGTGCTGCTCGAATTGGTACTTTTCCAGCTTTAACCGCTTAACTTAACAGCCCGAGAATACTCGTGCATTGCATCATCGAAATTTTAGTCTTATAAACTAAAATTGGATCATTACTTAGCTTTATAATTTGACACAAAAAATTTATGGGATCCATAAACATCTTAAGTATCCTATGCCTTCTTAGATGAATGAAAACGACAGCCCCTTTCGAAAACAGGAGGGGTCATCTTATTAGATAGCAAAGAAAACTATTCAGTTAAGTGGTTAATTACTGCATATGTATTAGTGGAACAGGCTATAAAAAAAAACATTTGAGTTCTAATGTTTTGCAGAACTCTGTTGTGAATTTCTGCATAAAAGTTTTCAGAACCATAAAAGCAGTATAATAACCATGTAATAATGTTTTCAGCCCATATAATAGGTATTTTGCAATATTCTTTGGTGCCATATTGATTGAAGTGATTATATAGATCAAAAATATTTTAAACTTGCAGCTTTCTGATTGCTTAAAAACCTGCAAAGTTATGAAATAAATTGGCGAAATCGGTCCAGTTCTTGAGGCCCCACACTCTGTGAAGGTTTTTCCCTATGGAGAATGCTGGATAGAGTAGGTTTTTTGCAATTTTTCTCAAAAATGGAGGGTGGGGTGAGGAGTTGACCATTGATGATGTATCTATGGTTGTGAGCTTTTACATAAAATAAAATTGTCGAAATCAGTCCAGTGATTGGAACCTGTGGACTCTGTCAATATTTTTTACCCTTAGAGAATGCATAGTAAAGTAGTGCTTTTTCGAATTCTTTGCAAACTGGCAGAGGAGAGGCAACCATTGATGACATATCGAAAGGTCATAAATTTTCATATGAAATAAGATTTTTTTAAAATTAGTCTAGTGGTTGAGGCTGGGTGACTTGCCAGTTGGTTTTGCCAATTATTTTAATTGTATAGATGCCTAAAATTCACAAATTTTCTACATCCATCTTTTTCCTGAAGTGGGGGGGGGGCTTTTCCTCCCCTACATTTCCAAATAAAGGCCTATCTGCATGCACTTAAATCATATAAAATAAGATGATTGTATATAATTACAACTTAAGATATACAATAAAGGTATGATTTTTCTCACTTTTATGATAAATGTTTAATTTTAAAATTTAATTATTGATTTACATACTAGGTAGTATTATAATACTATCTTTAAAAAAACCTTCAGGTGTCGTCCTCGTCATCTGACTGCGGTTCAGAATTACGAGGTTCCATCCCAAAATAGCCCTCGTGTTGCTTAAAATTATTACTTTTAAATGAATTTGCAGTAATAGCATTAAATTTGTAATAATCAAAATCATTTATTAAAATTTCAATTATACCTCATTTTAAGTTAGTTCCTTGAAAGACTATAAAGAGTGATTTACTGTAATTATCTTTATTCATTATAGTGTTTATTTTGCTGCCTTAAATGTGAGTTGTATATTTAATAAAAGATATGTATAAGAAAGCTTAACATATATTTTATTTAATTTTGTTACTATCTCTTGCCTAAAATTTCATGTTTAGAGAGCGAAGATCATTATGTCAACACCAATAACATAGAATTTAATAATGATCAGAGAATATATCAATAACATGGCATAAGTTTTCACACATAAAAAGGAATATGTTTGCCAAAAATCTCAAAAAGTTACTTTAAAAAAATTGAGAACAACTATTTTATGTTAATAATAGCATAGGGAAAAAGTTGTTTAGTTGCTAATTTGTTCTTTAAATTTCATCCATGTTATCTTAATATAAATAAAAGTCATTGTGGCTATGTATATATGTTCCACATCTCTTAAACCACTGGACCGATTTCAACCAATGCCTTCTATTTCAAACAAGAGGAAGAATAGTGTCAACTTTTCAAAGTGCAAAAGTTAATGAAACGTTCAGTTAACTAAAAATTAACTATAATTTTGCCTTTTTCACCAACAACTTCAAAGCAAATCATCCCACAAGAAATATTTTTATACCATCTTAAAATTCAAAGTTTTACCTATCCATTGATACCAATTTCATTTCCATGCAATTTTTCGTTTAATTTTTCAATATTTAATAAATAATTTAATAGATTCAGAGGATTTCAAAATAAGGAAATTTATAGATACTCTGTTGCTATATTTTCGGTGAAACTTTTAACTACTCTACCATTATTTTTTTTATATTTGTGTAAACATTTTTTGGCAATGTTTTTCATTGGTTTTAAAAAAGTATTCTGAAGTTTATATTAGATAAAAGTATTAGACATGAAAGTATTTTAATCCTGAGCAACTCTGAGTATATCAACTAGTATACAGTATTTACACAAATCAAAATCTGTTGTAAGTAAAGATTATTTAATGTTTTTAAATTATGCAGCTTATTGGCCATATTTAACTTGGATTTTCTTATTTGAAGAGTGTTACAGCTTTTGGAAGAATGATGATTGAACAAACCAAAGAGCTTGTGGAAAAGAAGTATACTGAAGAAAATGGTTATCCACACAATGCTAAAGTCATTTATGGTGATACTGATTCTGTAATGGTGAAATTTGGAGTTAAAACTGTCGAAGAAGCTATGGATTTAGGCAGAGAAGCAGCTGCATATGTTTCTAGTCATTTCGAGAAACCTATCAAACTTGAATTTGAAAAGGTCTGTATGTTAAAATGTGTTTGCTAAATGATCATTGAATCACATGTTCAATTATTCCATTTTGTGAGTCTTAAATGTCCTTTATTAAGCAATAAGTTATTCTTTTTTAGGTGTATTATCCATACCTATTAATTAACAAGAAGCGCTATGCCGGATTGTACTTCACCAAACCAGAAATTCATGATAAAATGGACTGCAAAGGAATTGAAACTGTAAGGAGAGATAATTGTCCTTTGGTGGCTAATCTGATTAACAATTGTTTAGAAAAACTTCTAATCGATAGGTTAGTAATAATTGTTTTACTATTGCTTTTAAAATCAATTTCTCTTGAAAATTCTCATTGAAATTCTTTTGGTGAAAACACTTTCTTTGTTTATAACTTTCATAAAATTACATTATTATTTTTTTAATTAAAAGTTATTTTTTGTTTTCCCTTGTTCTATCTGTACAGGATATCCTAATTAAAACTGTCTTTAGTTTCTTTCATATCCAATGCATCAAAAGAGTTTATATTTAAATAAGTCCATGGCCATGAACTTATGAGTGGCATGGAAGACGTCTGGCCAATATTTAATTTGCTACAAGCTTGCCTCTTTTATTGTTTTGTTACTGTCTAAAGAGCAGCTGTGATCTTCTCAGAAAACTGTTCCACTTTTTTTTAATACACCTTGTTCTTAAAGCATACCTGGGGGGTAATGTCAGCTGATCGAAAGGCGGCAAAGAATTGTTCCACTTCTTCCATTCCATCTTTGTGGGAGAATTCCTCAGTTAATCTGTTTTGGTCCACCAAATGCCAATGTAAAGAAGTTACTTTCTATCAAAAAAGCAAATGTGTATACAGTCCGACCTTGAAAATCCATGCGATTTTTTTCAACTCATGATGAGAAAAAAATTAGCTAAATAAATTTTAAACTAGAACACTTGAGGCAAGATGTGGAAATTCCAGTTATTATATTCATTTTAAACTACTATTTTTTTTTTTGTCTTTGTATCATTTTTTAATGCCTCTTTATGTTTTTATTGTTTAAAATGTGTTTTTATATGGAGTTGTTGGAATTGGCGTCAGCGTGTAGATCAGCATACATCTCAATTGGTTGCACAAACATCAGAGACATTACCAAGGCAACCACTTGCTGTTGCCTTGCAGGTCTGTTCTGAAGACATCTGCACATGCACACTTAATTGTGACGTAACTTACCTACACAGTAACATCAGAACTTTGACATTTTATTGGTTTAAGTAAGATATCTAAAATCCGTAAATTTCCAAAATCCGGACCTTCCAAACCCCTGAGCAGTCCAGATTTTCGAGGTTGTAACGGTTGTTTCGAGGTATTTTAACCAAGAGAACACAAAATGTAATAACTTGTCAAAATGTATGACACCAGATTTTTCTTATCACTGACTTCCTCAGTCTTTTAATTTATATTATTGTGTGCATTATAATAATATGAATTAATTATAAATTAAGCTACATGAAGCCTTGACCTTGGCGCTGTATCTATATTCCATGACCTCTCGAGGATATTCGAAACTGCAGATTCTCTCATTGTGTCGATCTCCATAAGTTCTTGGACAGATGTTGTTCGTTATGAAATTGTTGTTTGGTTTCATCTTGTGTAACAATTGAGTTTGTATGCATAAAGCTTAAGATGTTTGCAAAGCAAGTCACGGGCAGGTTTGATTTTGTGGGTACTGTTGGCCTGATGCCTTATAAATGGATTTCCTAGGGCTTTTTTGAAATACATCTATCTGCAATGCTTTGAATTTTTTTCTACTGTTTGTCATCAATCACTGCATAATCTTGGCCCCTGAAACTTGATCTGTCTCGAAAGAGCACAGCTCTCTCCTCTTTATTCTCTTGACATCAGGAAAGTCTCTGTGATGCATTATATGGAAAAAGTATTGAATTGCAGTAATGGAACCCATTTCTGTGCAACATTACATAGCTTCATCTTTTTCAGCATTGATTACCATTTTCAATTTTTTCCACCTGACTGAAAAAACATGTCACCTTCCATCTTCATATCTATTTCAAATTTCCACAGCTAAATTACCATCTACCACCAAACAAAATGGTCTTACATATATATTATGATTATTTAAATATAGAGAGTTCCAATTTTCTTATTTATTGGAATACATATGAAAAATCAAATTTCAATGGAGAGACAAAAGGACGGAAAGTAAAAAAGAACAGATGCTTCTTCAAGGAAAGTGAAATCCGTACTAACTATCCATACTAACCATAATGAGGTTGAGAAAGATTTATTCCATCAGAAAAAGCAAAGATTTAAAGACGTGGAGGGTCCCTCCATCCCATGATTGGTATAAGCGGAGCAGTCCTGGTGGCTCCATTGGCCTTGCCTGTGACAGAGCCGACCAGACGGCGCTGTCCAGATTTGTCAGCGGTCACCTGAGGAGTTGCTCCTTCAGCCACGGTAACAAAGTTTTTCCGGTATGCGCAAAGTGTGGAGTAGCGAGTGCGTCCCCAGAGCACATCCTCTCTTGTCTTCGCCTATCTAGGGAGACTTTTGTAACGGATCCTTTGCTTGCTCTTGATTTCTTGAGGGTGAGTGGGCTCATGGATGGTGTCTAGCTGCCACTAGACAGAGAGGGATTAGTAACAACTAAACATAAAATAATTTAATAAATCCCAACACTTTCTGTGAACAGTGTTAACTATAAGCTAATAGAACACTGTCTTCTCCCTGAGTGTTAGTATATACAAAAAGCCAAATAAAATGGACCGTTTTATGGTATGTATATTTTTAATTCTTGGTCCATTATATATATTTGAATAGTAACCATTCTATCTAAATGCAAACTTATATGTTCATTACATGTCAGTCTGCATTTTGATGTTAGCTGCATCTTATCAATCAAAGTAATTATTGAAAAAGAGTAAAATTCAGTGTTTTTGATTTATTTATGATTTTTATCTTCTTCAGAGATCCAAAAGGTGCCACAGAATATGCTAAGCAAACCATTGCTGATTTATTATGCAACAGAATTGACATATCACAACTTGTCATTACTAAAGAATTAACCAAGACCGATAAGGAGTATGCAGCAAAACAAGCTCATGTAGAACTAGCTCATAGGTAAGAATAATTGCATTTTGAATAAACTTAATTCGATGCTGTATGAAAAATGAGATTGCTAATTTGCAAGATAACATTGAAAAAGTGAAACAGTTTTATATAAAAAACATCATATTTCTAATATTTTTCATTTTTAAGCATTTTGATAACAATAAAAATGTTTAATATTTTTCGATACCACCATCCCTTAATAATTTTCTTTTTAACGGAAATGCTTTGGATTTTTATGTAGCTAATGTAAGTATGAATTGGTTGAATTCTATGTATAAGGAAGTCGCTTCATTAAATTCTTCAAATTTTGGAATATATATAGAAATGTATGTCTTTAGTTTAAGAATAATACATTGATAGATATAAAATATTTTTTAGAAATTTTCTGTTCCTTGAACTTTCTGAACTAAATAGGTTTCATAAATGTAGTGTGATATGCTTTTTTTTTAAATTTCTAATAAATTTTGAAATTTAAAACGTATTTTAATCAGAATTGCAGCATTTGATTCATTTTTATCATTGCTGAGATATTTTTAATGATTCTGTTTCCTAGGATGAAAAAACGTGATCCTGGAAGTGCACCAAATCTTGGAGATCGTGTCCCCTATGTAATCACAGCAGCAAGCAAAAAAACTGCTGCGTACTTGAAATCTGAAGATCCTATTTATGTACTGGAAAACAATATTCCTATAGATACTCAGTATTACTTGGACAACCAAATTTCAAAACCTTTGATCCGTATCTTTGAACCAATACTGGGTGAAAAAGCTGAATCTATTTTGTTATGTAAGTTATTTGAAATGCTCTTTGTGATATACAGTTTCCACATGTGAAAATCAATGCAAAATCTTCTTGATCAAGTCTCTTGACATTTCTCATTACCATTCACTTACCGCAAACATATTAAATTATCATAAAATATTCTCTTTAAGTGATAAATTGTAGTAAAATCTTCTGGATAATTATTAATGCTAACTCCTTTAACACCATAAAAGAGATTTCGACTGTAGACGAATTTTAAACGCTTATATTTCCCTTGTTTGTAGTTTGATTTCTTGTTTGTTCATTGACATTTCCTAATTATTAATAAAAAGTAAGTTCTTTTTATTCATTCATTAATTAAATGAAAACTTCATTTCTTATTTCATGTACTTTTTTTTTTTTTTTTTTTTTTTTTTTTTTTTTTTTTTTTTTTTTTT
>BGPR01001026.1:115727-141905 GCA_013235015.1 Araneus ventricosus | reverse complement strand
TTTTTTTTTTTTTTTTTTTTTTTTTTTTTTTTTTTTTTTTTTTTTTTGGTAATTTGACTATCATTTTCATGTTAGTAAATTAACTGGATATGCTTTTTCTGAAATTATAATGCACTTGGGCAACAAGGAGATCTGCATTGATTTTAAATTATTCTAATTAGTGCTGAATGCTACTTTTCTTCTTTTTTATAAATTCTGTGGTGATATACATTAATTTTCAACATGTTTATAGTTGCTGTGGATTTAATATTTATCAGCAATGTATAAAAATATCTTTGTAATTGTACTGGGCTCATCACGCTTTTAAAATTTTTTATAATGAGTGCTTTTTATAGATCTTTAATAGTAGGCAGAAAAAGACTTTTAAACAGTCATCTTGACTTAAAATTGTTCATTACCAAATAATTGAATTCATACATTTTTTTAAATATATGTATTTTCTATTAATTAATGCTTTTTTCCTTAAGATCAAAACAAAATTGTTTATGACAAAATTAGTTTATCTTTTTATTGGAAAGGGCAGAAATTGTTAGAAAGTCTTATGTAGATAAGAAAAAGGAATAAAGTTCATGGAAATAAATACAGTGAACTCTCGATATCTCGAAAACCTTGATATCTCGAAAAAATATTTTTCCCCTTGAAATTTCATATTTCTCCTAATGTTAAATTCAATTCCTATCTCGAAGAGTTTTCACTCAAAACCTTGATATGTCGAATTTTTTTCGAAGCCAAAAATATTTTTTTCCTTGAAAATCGCTGTTTAATCACATTATGACCCTCATGAAGATTTCACGTAGGGGATGCTTCCCAGAATTTGATGCAAAAGAGACAATACCACTCCCTTTACACCCAATTGGATATTCAAGGTCGCGTAGTATCGGCTGCAATGAGTGTCATTCTCACCAATTCGTTAGGCAAGCCTATTAGCTGTTGTGTTTATGTAACAGGTGATTATACTTATCCCTGAAATGAGCGCAGTAAAGGTGGTTTTCCTCCCATCTAACACGACTTCCAAGCTGCAACCTCTAGATCAGAGGATATGAAAAAGCTATTTTTTGGATTGAAAACTTAGTAGAAAAGTAATTTGAAAAGAGGTGTCGCCAGATCACTATGCTGAACATTTGAAAGAAATTCTATAAGTAGTAGTAATTTATTACAAATGCATTCTGTTTTAAAAATTTTATACTTCTCTGTAAATTAATATCATTGTTATGAATTAATATGGGAATTATTGCTGTATTCAGACATTTAACTCTATCTGGCTAAAATATTTTACAATATATTCCTTACCTTGTAATTATGTGTAATTTGTAATGCTTGGGAGGGTAACCTCGCTATCTCGAATTTTTTTCCGGGTCCCTTCGATTTCGAGATATCGAGAGTTAACTGTATATCATTGTAAAATGTCTCGCAAATTAAATTTTTACATTGTTTGTATACTTATTAGTGTTACAGGGTGGTGACAGAACAGGGAAATCAGGGAAAAGTCGGAGAATTTTATTGATCTGGAAAAGTCAGGGAAATTCGTAAAAATATCTAAAAATCAGGGAAAATTAATAGTTATTTGTTACTTGATCGCCAAAGATTTCAAAATATCGATATTACAATCTACCTTTGGATCGATTCTTAAAACCGTTATGCAAAATAGTGCACTTCATACTCCCATTTAATCTATCAATTGCACGCAAACTCAGAAAAACGAGTGGACAACACGTGAGTCGACAAAAGAACAGGGAGGCGACAGAACCGGGAAATCAGGGAAAAGTCAGGGAAATATCTAAAAATCAGGGAAAATTAATAGTTATTTGTTACTCGAGTTATTATCTATAAATTACTATCTTATGTCTAGCATTATTTGTTATAATAAATGGAATTTTTTTAAAAACTTATATTCATTTATAAAAGCATAAGTTTTTGATTAGAGCAATTAATTTCTTATGATTTGTTAAAGAATAAAGATTTGAAGTAATATTTTGGCAGTTTCTCTTGTTTAAATCTTTGCTAGAATATATATTATTAGGTACGTATAGTTATACTATTTTTATATTTATGCTGCAACATGTTATTCTGGTACTCATGCAAAGAGCACTAATTAGTTATTGAACTGTTTGAAAGTTTTGAGCACAGATCATAATAACCTTTACAATTAACATAATTTAACTTGTGTTGCAAAGAGTAGTTTTAATGTTTCTCAGAATTGTTATACGGTTTTAGAAGCAAAGTATTCTGTTAAAATTTCCAGTATTTTTTACATGTAAGAAATGTAATATACTGTTTTAATAGATTTTTTGGAGGTGTTCATTCCATTTTTAAAAAATTAAATTTCATAAAATTTAATTTTTTTCATATTAAATAACTTTTTTCATAATTTTTAAAATAATTTTTTTCATATATAATAATAATATTAGTAAAAGTGTTCTTAATAATGTATATTGTACACATACAGTGATTCTGAGTAGGGAGAAAGCCAGGAAGCTAATATAATTAGTAGCCGTAAATCAGGGAAATGTTGTAAGTTTAGTCAGGGAAATTTCTTCACAGTTTCTGTAGCCACCCTGTATTACAGTGCTCCCCAACCTTTTTATCGCCGAGGACCGGTCGACGTTTGATAATTTTACCCCGGCCCGCTGAAGGGGGACGTTGATTGTTCATATTTTAGATTGTTTTGATTTAATAATTTTAATTTAATTGTATTTAAACATTAAAAAACATTTTTTAATAATTGTTTTTTTTTAATAAACGAATATCTAAACATATTCAAAATAAAATACAGTTACATTAAAAAATGAATATAAAGTGATTTAAAATTTTAACTCACAAGGACGCTAAATCAATGAGAACCCTCAGCTTGTTTCTTTGCAACGAGATGGTTCCATCTGGGGGTAATAGGAGACAATGACACCTGAAGTGTGCTGCTTATGTTCAGTTTATTCTGTTTTGGTTGCTGTCACTGCAGAAAACCCCGCTTCACACAGATAGTTGTCAGAAATGGCGATAGGGATTTCAGTGCTCTGGTGGCAATCTCAGGGTATTCCGCCATGACTTTAATCCAGAACACCGGCAGAGTTGTTGTCTCGAACGTAGCTTTAAGGCCGCCATCATTTGCAGTCTCCAGCAATTGATCTTCTTCTGGCACAGGCATGCTAGATTCGCCTGTTTTGTTGTCACCTTACCAGTTCGTGGGTCTTTTGCGGTTGGGAAGTAGGGACTGAACTCTTTTAAAAGCAAAGACAGGTGATCGTGCACCAACTGGGAGAAGGAATGTTCAGGTTCAGTCTCGCCTTAAATCACCGCTAATGTCCGAAACATTTCCAAATTGCCTCTGTTCACGCGCCGTTCCCACAACTCCAGTTTGGCTTTAAATGCAGCTACTTTGTCTGCCAACTTAAAAACAGTTGTCATTTTCTTCTGAAGGCACAGATTGAGCTATTGAACAGGCTGAATATGTCACACAGGTAAGCCAGTTTTGCGACCCATACCTTGTCACTGAAATGTGCTGCCAGCAGTGTCTTCAAACACAATATACACATGCACCAAGCAGTGTTAAACATGAGAAAGTACCGGTGAACTGAGAGAAGAGCGATACACACCTTGTCTTTACCAAATCTACAACTCCACTGCTGCATTCAGTCACTCAGCTGCAGACACAGGCGGCTAAAATTAAGTTCGAAAAAGAAAGAACCTTTTTAACAAAAACTAAGCATGAATTAATTATAAAGAAAATAAACCACATAACTTCTATTTAATATTAATGGAGCTGCATGCCCGTCGATGAATCAACATAAAATAAATTTTAAAAAAAGAGAATTTAGTGTTTCCTCAGAGAAAAAAAAAGCAAACAAAAATGCTGACAGATTATATCTGTAGACAAAGTGTGAAATTGCTCCGAAATGGGGATGATTGACAGGCCGCGTCATCGTTACAAACTTAACGTGAAGTTACCACATTCAAAGTGTATCACTCGTTTGGAAGTGGGTAAGAAATCGATCGCAAGATTTGAAGGTGGACAGTCAAGTTGAGTAAAAGTTTATAAAAATGGAAATAATTTAATGTTCCTTGGATGGCCCGGTACCATTTGATCCACGAACCGGTCCGGGGGTTGGGGACCACTGCTATATTAGTCAAATTATTCTTTATTATTATTTTTTAATTCAGTTGCTTCTTGAATGGCTAGATATTGTAAAAACTTTACATTTTAAAAATATATCTTATACCTGACATCTTTGAATCTTAGGTGGTGATCATACTCGCACAAAAATTGTAGTTACATCTAAAATTGGTGCATTGTCTGCATTTACTACGAGAAAGGCTACTTGTGTTGGATGCCGATCACTGTTGGATAATGAAGGTAACCATCTGTTATTTAAAATTGTCTTATCTATTTCAAATTTGGGTTTGTTTTGCATATATCTAATCTTTAATGTGATTTCTTTTTCCTACTTTAAAGCTGCTGCTGTTTGTGATCATTGTAAACCTAAAGAAAGTGAAATATACCAAACAGAGGTAATTATTTTATATTAACTATTATCAATAAATTAACTAGAATACCTACAACATGATGTTTCACAGAGAAACCTAATTAAGGTGTTTCAAATTGTATTTATCATTCAACAATTTAGATGAGTTTTCACAGCTTAATATTTGAATGAATTTGTGATGTCAAGCATAATCAGTAACTATTAAAGTTTTGGCTTTTTTAAATTCATACTAATTTAAATTGTGATATATTTATTGACTGTATTTGAAAATATTAATAATGCTTTAATTAATAATTAAAAATAATGCTGAGAAGTCACACTGAACCATCAGCTCAATTGAATCGTTAGTAGGCAGAATGATTTATTAAGATCTGCTGCATTAAATATTTACAATAAACTTAATTTTATGTAATTGAAAAGTGTTTTAAGATTAAATTAGTATTAATTGTGCAGTCATACTAAATTTAGATAAATATTGTAGAGACATTATGTGAAGCAAAGATTGTTATATATTTCTTTATAGCAAAAATAAATTTGAAACACATCTTATGTAAGGTGATATAATAAGACAACTTTGTTGACAGATTTTGTTAAGTTTTGAATTTTTAAGTCTGTTTCACAAGTTTGCTTGTTCAAGGGTGAGTTATCTTATTTTTAAGTTGACTCAACCCATTAATGCCCAAACTAGTTTAAAGTATAGATTTCAATAAATTTCTGTGTAACTGTGTTAATTAATTTTTTATTTAATTAATAAATTTCTCTATATTGTGTTTCATGCTTAAAATACCAAGATTAAGTTAACTGTGAAGTAAAATTAAATTTGGAGGGGGAAAAACTTTTCTATTTTTTAAGAAAAAAATGTAAAAAAAATTTAAACTTTTTCATATAAATATTAAAGATTTTTTAAATATAGTGAAATATCAAAAAATTTCAAAATGATGACCTTTTGACCTCAAAATTTGGCTAACTGGCAGTATATGCCTGTTGACAAACTGGTAATACCTATTGACTTCATAAAAAAATGTAACAATGGAATGCATTCTGTTTCACCACGGAAGTGAAATGTAACTGTCCTATAAATAGGACACTGGGTGCTAACAGGTTAAGTTGTACAGTGATTGTAATTTTTTGTACCTTAATCATTGAGAAGGTGCAATAATTTTAGAAATTTAGTATTTTTTTTTTCTATGCTGCTATCATAAGTAGAAGAATGAAACAAGTGACTATAATAAAAATTTATGAATATTTTCAGATGGCTTACCTCAACTCTTTTGAAGAAAAATTTGCACGTCTTTGGACAGAATGCCAAAGGTGTCAAGGGAGTTTGCATGAAGAAGTTTTATGTACCAGGTGATTAGATTTGCTTTCAGTTTCTTTTCTTGTATTTGGGATATGTTTCTTTAATGTTGAAGAGGTTTTATGTACCAGGTGATTAGATTTGCTTTCAGTTTCTTTTCTTGTATTTGGGATATGTTTCTTTAATGTATAAAGTGAACAATGTAGTTGAAATTAATATTTCTTAAAACAATTTTGATTGGCTTTGTGGCATCTTTTGTTTTATTGCTTTTAAATTAAGTGAATGTATCCTCATGTTTCAGTATTATTAGACAAAAAAAATCAGCCTCGCATTTTTTTTTTTTGCTAGAAAAGTGTTATTCTAATGTGCATAAGTATTTTAATGTTTAAAACAGGGCTAAAATTTAATAAATCTTAAGTAGATGCAGAATAGAATTGTTTCTTTTCATTCTATGGTGGATGTTATCTATCTGTAAAAAAAAATTACTTTCTTCTTTATTTCTTTTCAGTCGAGATTGTCCAATTTTCTATATGAGGAAGAAAGTGCAGAAAGATCTCAGTGACCAAGAAAAAGTTTTGATGCGATTTGGTAATGTTGTAGATTGGTGAAGAAAAATAAAAATTATTATTCACTTTGAAGTGCCAGTGATGTTTGTACATTATTTGTATCAGAAATTCAACTGTAAATAAACTTATTTTTTCTTTAAAAATATGTTGTGTTATTGATGAACTATAATAATGCATGCAATATATTTTTCCTTCTAAAATTGGTTAATAAACTTGCGATTGTTATTGTAGGCAGTTAGTATCTATATAATTTGAAGGTGGGAAATTCATTTTATAATTTGAAAATTTTTATTTTTTATTACTTGGTTTAAGAAACGTCTGCAATCCAGAATTATGAGTACATATCTTTTCGTAAAGAACATCAACTGCAGCTGCTTGTTGGAATATGCATGAAAGTGTGATGCAATATGAATCAAGGTAACAATGCAAATTTTTCACGTTCCCATGGTCCTTGAGAACTCTGTGAATTTCATTTGTCTTACTCAGGGCCCTAGAAAAATACTTAATTTTTCATTGGATCATTGAAAAATAAGCAGAATGTTCATACAATATTTTTTGAGACTGAAGAGAAAACCAGTTTTTGACTTTGGTTTTGCCTTGAGAATTTTACTAGCAGAAAAAGCGTGTTTGTATGGAAATGCTGTCAACCATCACTCTTTTCTCTCTTTATATATCCAAAGACTACTTAATTTGACCATACAGTAAAAGCTACAGAGGATATTTCTCCATCAAGTAAAATAGTCCTGCAATCATCCTAATGTACTTTCAAAATAACTGATATATTTGAACAGAATTTTGTTTTTAATAACAATAACCAATTTTCTGTGTAAAGATATCTGTTTTCAAAATGTATGTAATTAAATTTCATAGATCCAAGGAAATCTGTGTTCATGTGAACACAATAAGTCAAAAACTTAAATAGCTAGATGTATGGAATTTGATACACAGTTTTATCTTTAGAATTGTAGATCTGTATCGATTTTTTTTATTTCAAAAATAAAAATGCAAAGATTAATTTGGTTTAAATTTATCATTTACATTTTTGTGTCTAAAATATGTAATTTTATGGTCCTTGAATTTTTGTCCCTCGGTAAGAGTGGGAACTCTGACCCCATGTGCGAGTCGTGATGACATAAAAATTTCGGTAACTTCTGCACATACTCTGGGAGTCTGTATATAAAATCAGGGACTAATGCCTAGTTTATATGAATATTATTGACATTATATGGATTTCCATTAACCTTCTAAACGCTTTACATGTATTTTTCCATTTCTAATCCTGAGTTCAAAAGCAGATAATTCATTCTTATATGTATAGTGTATTAAACTATCATATATAAAATATTATTAAAATTTCAGAGACCTAATTAATTGCAAAAAAAATCAAATTATTACTTTAAATCCAAATTTTTTAAGACTTTAATGCTAGTACATCAAAATAGCAAACCGCTTAGAGGGTTAAACAGCATTGGAGTGAAAAAACCCGAGGATATAAAAACTCTCTTGCAACTCTAAACAAACATTTTAATTTAGCATGACTACTGCAGCATATGATTTGTGGAATCTGACACTGTCTTGCTACTAGTTCAATTTCCATTTTTGCTCATCTTGAAACTTTTTCTTACAGGTGGCACATATTCTGTGCCAGTTAACTTTTTTCTATGCTTCCAAGTTGATACATATGCTTTACTACTAAGCTATTGGGGTTTCACTCCCCTTGTCAACCTAATCTGTTGGATTTCTAATCATCCTGCAGAAAGCATTACTCCCCTGTCCTATTGTAGGGGAGTAAGTTACAGCATGCATAATGAATATGCTTATTGATAATGAAGGGATGCAAGAATAAATAACTCTACAAAAGATCCGAGAGGACAATGGATCTTATCTTCCAATGACTTTAAAAAAGAGGAAGCTCTTAGAAGAGGATCTTCAGAAATCTTGAATCTCTCTTGACCATGACCTAAGATACTGTAATAATATTCTGCTTTTCTTTCCACATTTCTTCAGAACGGCTGATTTCTCCCCCCCCCCTTTATTGTACAGAATGAAAGTATTTTTTCTTTAATTCACTGTTGAAATTCAAATTATAAACTTGCATTTGCTTGATGGTCATTCATGCAAGAGTGCTTAGCATTATGTTGAAATGTTCTGAGCTGCATCATGACATCTAGTGTATACAGTTTTTCTAAATGGAATAAATGATTTTTCTATGCACATTAATTAGCAGCCTTAAATATGTGTTGTTTTTTCAAACTTTGATTAAGTGTTTAATACTTTTTCATACACAAAGAGAAAATATTGTGAACATCAAAAAATTCAACCTAAAGATTTGAATGAATCAGTAAGTTTCAAACTTCTCCAAGTACAAAAAAACCTCATGAATTGTCTGTCTATGAACACAACTCAAACATGGGAAGAGCTAGACTAATAAAATTTAGTATGTGTTTTTATACCAAAATTGTAATTTGTAACAAATTTTAGATGAAATCCATGAAAGGGAACAGGAGCCCAAGACGTAACAAGTTTTTTTTTAATGGATGAAATTAAGGCATGTTTTATTACTGGAACTGGATATCTGTATCAGAGTTACAACCAAATCTGTCAACCTGCAAGTGCTATAATGTAACATGTTGAATGACTGAATTTTGGTGTACTATATTTATACCAAAATTGTAGGTCAAAGTCAAATTTGAGGCCCAATGGGCAGAGATACTGTTCCTCGATTCTTTTCTCGTGAACATGAAACTTGCCATATTGTGGAAGTATATCAGAAGTTGAGGAGATAACACTTGCTTTTTATTAGTATAGCATTGCCTATTTCCCGATGATAACAATAGTGATGATCTGAACCTACATTAGGTTTCCTCCCATGAACTTTATTTAGCTCATCAGAGATCTGGAACCTGTCTACTTCTGTAAATAAAAGTATTTTATTCGCTGAAATCTCATATATTTCTATTTCTGCAGCAGCAGTAATGATTACTACACCTAGTAAAGGAAAAGCGATTGATTTCCTGTTATAGAAGCAAAACTGCCAGCTTTTATTTGTTTAAACACTTATTAAATGTTTAGTTACCTTTTTTTGTCACTAATCTGAATGTTTTAATAATTGTGTGTTATACCTAGACAATTAGAATTGAATGCCAAGGAACAAAGTACTGTCAACTGAAGAAGGTGCTGTGTGAATATTCCAAAATAATTACCATTCCCAACATATTACTGATGATATGAATGAATAAAAGCTACTCTGGTTTATTACCCAATAACAATCCTCAATACATGTTTTTTGAAATTTAACAGATATCCTACAATCGTAGGATTAAATTATAAGCTGTATTTGATAGCATCTATTTTTCATTATTATTCATTTAGTATCATAATCTATAAGAGAAAAAAAATAATTTACTTTGATGCTTATTTAAGCCAAAACTGATCCAATTTTTAAAATGCTTTATATCTATTTATAAAGTGATTTCATTCATACTAGCATGTTAATAAAAAGAAATACATTTGCAATTTTGACTGTTCCGATTTTAATTTTTATTGCAATATAAATATTTCATTTTTATTTTAAAAAACACTAACAACTGATGGCTTGGAATTAACAAAATATTAATTTCAATATTGTGAGAGTGTAATGAAATGTCTACAAGTTTATACAATCAAATTTTGTTTCAGAACCTGTTGTAGCTAATTTTCCTTCAATTTTTTATGTACCATTAAGATGTTTATATTATTATATTCCATTTAATAATAAAGCGTTACTTCATTTTATTCTAATCGCCTTCGATGATTAGCTTATTCAATGGAAATACAATTCCAATTGAACTTTTACACATAATTTGATATTCACGGTTCCTTTAACAAAGTAATTTTAAACTTCAAATTTTAAGACATTTAACCCAAGTAATTGCCCATGTCAGGTAACATCTAATTGGATGTTGGTTCCAATTTCACTATCTTATTCCTAATGCATTTGATTTCAACATTAAAATGGCACAGCACATTTTAACATACATGCTGATAAAAAGAAATAAACATAGCAACCATAATCATTCAGCTTACTGGATTATATTACTAATATAATAGCCCAGATCCTCCGATAACGCTCTGACGTCACCAACAATAAAACTCGCGCCATAGCACTGCAAGACGTTAAACAGCATTATTTCATCGTTAGAGAACCTAAATTTCAGTCATTTTAAATTTAAAAGAGTCATTGTCGTTCTAATTTCAAATTGAATAGCTCTAAAGTAGTGAAGTAAAATTTGCTATCGATTGATATAAAATTTCTCGCTATGATCAATAGTTCCCGAGAAATTTTAAATTATATTAATCCTATTTTTCAACTTAATTTCGGTTTTTTATTAGAAAGTAGTAAATTACATCAGTGATATATCATGTGCGTAATATGGTTTGAACGGTTATTGAATTATTAATAAAATTGTTAAACAACGAAAAATACTTCACACGGAATGTTGTTTACCAAGAGGTTTTTTGAATAAAGAAATATGTAAATAAAATTATTTGTTTCCAATCAATGTTAAACATTTCTCTCGCATATATATCTATTTAAATACATCAAATTTGACGGGAAATCTCTCGAATGAAGAGGCAATTTGGGCCCGTCATACCATGACGGGCGATTTTCTAGTTTTGTAATAAACTTACTATCTTGGATGACTTTAATTGCAGATTTCACAGAAAAATTGATAAAATAAAGAAAGAAAAAGTAAAAACCATTAGGATATTACCTTAGCTTTCAATAATGGAAGAGAAGAACGGAATTAAATATTTAATTAAACAATGACAAAAGTTTGAATTAAATTGTAACAATAAAAAGTATCGTAAATTCTGCCTAGAATTTTTTTAAAAAAATTGTTCAAATTGGAGAGAAAAGTGTACAACAACTTAATTGATATCACTGGAAAGATAATTTTCAGATGGTGTGAAAATGATTTTTGTGCTATAAATTTTTTGAAAATTAAAGAGGAAAAGTTAAGATGATGATAACTTATGTAAGACTACCATTACAAATGGCATCGTTTATTAATTTATAACTGCAATCACCATTCCCACCTTTTTTTTCTTTCTTATTGTCATTTAGTAGAGAGAAAATAAAAAATTCTTTTTTCAACTTAAAGTTAGGTTTTCCTTTCAGATATATAACAGGACACTTTTATCTTTAAGTGTCTATATACTTATATCTTTAAGTCTGAAATAAAAAACCAATAGACTTTTCTGCTAATTCTAACACGTTTTGAATTTATCAGCTAGTAAAGCGAACTTATATCACACTTGTAAATACTCTAAATGTTATAATAATATCGCATCTTATTTAATAAGTGATACACTATTTTAAAAATTAAAATCCAAGCGGTAGTAAATAATTGCTACTTTTGTATCTCAAAAACGAAACAATAGTTTTCATAATTTATTTTTCATTTCCAGATGCAACACAAAATAACTGAAAAAATCCAATAATTTTCTACCATTTGAATACCATTATAAAAAGCTCAATAAACTGCACATTAAATATTATTTACAAATAAACAGTTGTGTAAATACAGAGTGGTAGGCCTGGCAAAGTACCAAGGGTGCAACATGAGATGTTATAAATACATAACCATGAAAGGAATATTCTTTGGCTCAAATGTTAGATTTTAAAGCAATTGATATTTCTGCCGATATGAAAGTTATGAACCGTTTATGAAATAAACGGTACAGCTTTGATATATAACATCACTGGCGATATTTCATTATTTGGCGACATTTTTATTGTGTGGGCCATGATGCAATGTTTGGCTACACGAATAAGCAGTCACCATGTTTGTTTAGGCAACACAACCGACGCCATTTTTGTTTACGCAATAAAAAAGTCGCCAAATAACAAAATATCGCCAGTGATGCTGTATAACAAAGTTGTTCCAAATAAAGAATTCTAAATTCATTATAAAATATTTACAAAGATAAAAAAAATGAACTGAATTATTTCCTTGCTCCTTCTCAATTACAACACCCTTTAAAATCATCTAACAGTAATAAAAGAACATCATCTCAAAAAATGAATTGCTTTTCTAATTAGTGATAGTAAGGAATTTCATATTCCAGTAGTCCCACCCTAAACATTTTCCAAGGGCCTCATTCTGTCTAGTTACCTCACTGTCAATGCAATTAGCCTTGAAAAGACATTTCAATTATTAAATTTCTGGTACTTTTCTGTTCACCTGACAGAAGGTAAAACGCACGAAGTCCATTAAAAAAAAAAAAGGTGAGATACTGAAAATCAGCAAGGGTCAATGTGGTATTTATCTTGTTACGATTATGTGTGAAAATTATGTAAGACTATTGTTAGAGATGGCCAATGATATTACGTGCAGCAAAGTTGGTGTACTTGTTGAAACAACACATGTTATGACAGCTGACAAACAGAAAAGAGATATTTTATACCAACACTTTTAATAACAAACAAAAAAAAGTACCCAATTTTTTCTTTCATATTATTTGATAATCTGAAAATATGTGATTTTACAATTAGTCATGGAAAACATTTGCAATTAAAATTTCTGGTACTTTTCTGTTATCTTAACAGCAGTCGAAATGCAATCAGTTAAGCAATCTTATACAGCAAAACACTGGGTGTCAAAAAATTTATAGACACCAAAAGGTACCCAGAAATATCTGGGTAGGCAACAAAATTTAAAAAATTAGTTACAAAATTACAATTTAGTTACAAGCTAGCTTTCCCAGGCACTATTGATTTCTTATAATTCCTAGCCTAAGGCAGCTAAAATTAAATACAAATTTAATTTTTCCCTTAAAAAGTGGTTATGTGTGACTGCAGCCCCTCCTCTGAGTTGCTGCCACTGCAGAAAAGTGGATAAAGACTTTTATAAAATGCAAGATTGCTGAATTTGCACATCCTACGGTGGCTATTCTACAAACAGAAAAATAGATATTTTGTACCAATATTTATGGGTGGCAAAAAAGGAAGTTGATCTAACAGAAAAGAACCAAACTCTTTGCATCATACAAACTGGTAATGTGAAAACCTCTGATTTTATAAATATCAAAATACTATTATACTACATGAACAAGACTGATTAAGTTTATATAAGTCTTTTGTTACTATAATTATAGAAATAACTCTTCTAAGAACTCTTCAAATGCGTCTTCTTTTGACTGTTCAACTTCTTCTTGCACAGGTTGTTTCCAAATACTACTTTCACTTGACTTAGTATCATCTCCCTTTTCACTGGCCTCATTCACAGTTTTTGGTAATGCATCTGGTTCTTCAGAATCTACTTCCTTATCTCGTTTTTTATCAGACTTTGATTTCTTGAGTGTATTTTTAAGGACTGCTTTTCCTTTGTAACCATAATTAAGTTTATAAGAACATTTTTCACACAGTCGAAGTTTCACAAGTGCATTCTTTTTTTCTCCTTGTTCGACATAACCAAATAGGACTTCCCAACTATTCAATCCTGCTTTTTCTTCACAGCGAATACTTCCACAAAAAAACTGACCTTTCCCAAGAATAACTTCTTTTTCAGTTCTCCATCTCATGCCAATCTTTTTTTCTTTATATCGACTTAGATCACACAAGCAATATTCTTTAAAAAGTCTGTCATAATATTTCTTGGCTAATTGTTCGCCCCAGGTCTTTGCTTCATCCTCTTCTTCCCAAAGAAATCGATGATTTTCTCGAATGATATCTGAATCGGTTTTATAATTACTCGCGTTCCTCTTCAGCTTTGCAGTTGCTCCTCGGTAACACAACACATAGTCATTGATAAGTTTCTTGTGTCTAGTATACGCATCTAAAGACAGATACGCCTGTTGCTGAATTCTGCCTTGTTCACGAGCACACTCATCGTGAAACACTCGTTTATTTGGCTTGGAAATTTTGGGCGCAGGTTGGTTTAAAGTCAAGTCCTCTTTCGCTTTCCGTTTCTCGCCAACATCAACATCGTAATCAAAATCTGATTCGTAATCTTCGTTTACTGAGATAGCGAAAGAATTACTACCTTCTTCCATGTTACACAGCAAAAGAAAAAATTACCTTATACTGAAATAACAATTTTTTCCATAAAAAATGTATCTAGGTTTTGCATACAAATCATTTGCTTTAATACATCATGCATGCAAAATATATCTATTTAAGTTGATAGATAAACATTATTTCTGTAATTTACGTTTGTAACTAAACGGCTTCGACTTGAAATGAACAAATTCGACAGTTTCCGACGAATTAAACGAAAATCCTTTCACCATCAACTAAAATCAGAATGTTTTGTTTGTTTTGGTTTCACAACGATACGGATACAGTTAATACTGGCTAGGATTGGCTGACGGATGAATTGTAACGGAGTCGATAGACGAGATTTCTGTTTTGTTTATTGGAGGTTGTATAGATTTTCCGCTATATGAACCGACTTCCGGTGTAATGCATCGTCAATGGGAATTTTCAAAATTTCGCCACTCTGCTTCAAAATGTGAATGAATATTCAAGGTAGAGTTTTTTAATGTTATGGATTTAGTTAGTAATTTGTATATATATCAACGTCCCATTTTGAAGCAACACAAGGGCTATTTAGGAACGGATCACGTAATTTTAAAACACGGTCAGGTGACGAGGACGATACTTGAGCTGGCAGCCTCCTCTCCAACAGAAGTGGCGCCAGTAGTAAAGTCAGGGATGCTGTGCCCCCATGTCGGGAAAAATTTTGTACGGGTATTCAACAAGTTGATAAATATCCAAATAGCAATTTTTGTTTGCAGCAATCTAGCTCTGCAAATCTGCAAGCTTAGAACAAATTTGACACGACAAGAGTGCAAGCTTCAAACAAGTTTACGTAAACGACTTAGTCGCCATGCGACACGACAAACTTGTCACAAGCTTGCGGCGTCAAACTCATTGCAAACAATGCAGAAACAGGGTACGAACACAGCCTCGGATTAGAACCTTAGACCTACTGCTTCCTAAACCTGTCGCTCTAACCACTCAGCCAGCTAGACTTTGAGAGGGAGAGATAGATTGCGCTAATAGATCGTACATCTGCGATTTATTTTAAACTGTTTTCTTGATTTCATTAATTTTTTTTAAATTTTGAGTCAAGAATATGATTTGAAATCAAAGAGAGAGCGCGATTTTCGCTAATAACTAAGTTTTGCTAGTAGAATAAATTATGAAATTAGGGTTCAAAAGTAATTACTTTTAAAATGGGACAAAATGTAAGTTATTATTTTTCAACAAACATTGACTGTGTTTTAGGTCTAATTTTTTTATAAACGTTAAAATTTGAACATTAAGAAAAAGGCGATATAGTTTTCTTTAAAGTGCGAGTTCTATATTTAGTAAAAAGATGGAAAATGTTTCAAATTTTTTTTAATAAAAAAAGTTAGTTTTTTCACAAACTATTATTGATTTATTGAATTTATAAAAAGAAGTACAGTCTAGGAGATGCTATTAAAAATCGGACGTTTATTAAAACAGAGACAAAGATTATCTCTAAGTGTGCTATCATCTTTGCACCAAACTTGTTTTGCAATCGTGGTGTGAAGTTCGTCATGACATCTTCACAGCAAATTTGTTTTGCAAGTGGGTTGGTCGATTAGGCTTTGTTACTTTGCAGGAAGTTCGCTGCAAAGTTGCCACATCAAGTTCGTCATGGCAAGCTAATATCAAGAAAAATCAAACTTTCTGCAAGTGTACCCAGATAGCAATTTTAGTTTGCATCATACTTGCACTTCAAACCTGCAAGCTCGCAACAAGGTTGACACGACAAGAGTGCAAGCTTGAAACAAGCTTGCAGAAGCGACGAAGTCACCACGCGACGAACTTGCAGCAAGCTTGCCACGTCAAACTCATTGCAAACATAGCAAAAACAGGCACGAAGAAAACCTCAGATTAGAGCTCACAGCCTACCGCTTCCAAAGCGGACGCTTTAACCACTTGTCCAGATAAACTCTGAGAGGAGAAGATAGATTTCGCTAATATATCGCGCATACGATTTATTTTAAACTCTTTTTTTTTCTTTCTTGATTTTATTAATTTTTTAAATTTTGTGTTGAGAACATGATTTGAAATCAAAGAGAGAGCGATTTTCGCTAATAACTACGTTTTTCTAGTAGAATAAATTATGAAATTAGGTTTCAAAAGTAATTAGTTTTAAAATGGGACAAAATGTAAGTTATTATTTTTCAACAAACATTGACTGTTTTTTAGGTTTAATTTTGTTTATAAACGTTAAAATTTCAACATTAAGAAAAAGACGATATATATTTTCTTTAAAGTGCGAGTTCTATATTTAGTAAAAAGATGGAAAATGTTTCAAACATTTTTTTATAAAAAAGTTAGTTTTTTCACAAATTATCATTGATTTATTGAATTAATAAAAAGAAGGACGGTCTAGGAGATGCTATTAAAAATCGGATTTTTTTTAAAAACAGAGACAAAGTTAATTATCTCTTTGTGTTATCATCTTTGCATCAAGCTTGTTTTGCAAATTTACAGCAAGCTTGCATTGTAAGGAGGGGTGGCGATTCTGCATTATTAGTTTGCCACAAGTTCGCTTCAAGCTTGACGCGTCAAATTTACCATGACAAGGTAATATCAAGTCAAAATAAAACTTGATGCAAACTTACGTGCTATCTGGGTAAAGATCTGGCAAATCTGCAGTGGAATACGGTTTCGAACATGCGACCCTCCGGCTGAAATCTTGCCACTAGGCCACCATGGCCAATGTCATGGCTTAAGGATATTTTGAAAATATTAAATTTGATTTCCCTATTGCTGTTCGCTTTCCTAAAGCGTTCTTAATGTTTATTTAAAATAAGAGCCTCATTTTGTGGAAAGGCTTCCATAATTCTTCATTATCGCTCTTTTTGGCGATTTCTGAGGTTTGTCTAGGGGTAAATTTTTAACCAAATGATTTAGATTAACACGGGTGGTTAAATTTTGATACAGTACCCAAATGGATAAGGCGATTGCTTAAATTGAAGGGTTACAGGAAAAGGACCAGGGAGTGGATCTGGGTACGAAAGTTATGTGAAATCAAAACAATCAAAACAGAAAACTCGTCGATAAGAAGTATCAGAATTAAATCTCTGGATAAATAAATAGCAATATAAGGAAGGGCCTAGTTCTGCATTGGAGGCTTTAACATTTTGTAGGTAGAGCTCTTACCCAAATGTGCATGTTTTGTTAAAAATATTAGCAACTCTTCCAATTACAACTTGTACATCTGAAAGGACACTCTCATCTTTGAGGCGCTTGAAGACATATTTGAGGAATTCAACAGGAGAAGAAAGACTTACAGGTTTGGCATTCACAGAGATGTTCCCATCATTACCAAAGAAGTTATAAATCGATTTGCTGCCGAAAAAAAGAAAAAGGTTGGAATTTGTAATTTAACTGAGTAAGTGGCATAAAACCAATTATTTTAAGATACAGAGAATGCGTTTTTAAGATAAAATTAACTATTTCTCATGATTTTGTTAAAAAAAATTAAAATTGTACATCACATTTTATAATTTATTAAAACTAATTCTTTAGATTAATGTTATAATCAGTGTTCCTTTTCCGTCTTTTTTCTTTTAAATTTTGCAAAAAGAAATCATTGTTTGAATATTTAAAATATTTTCCATTTGGAATCCAAATATATTGTTTCGTGGTTATTGTTTTTATATTTTCTGAAGGGCAACAAATATGACAGTGTATTTTACATTATTATTTTCTTTTATTGCGTGTGTTTTAGATTACAAACATCGCTTTGGGAATCTTTGACTGCATTAAACTTTATTTCTCCAATCTTATTTTATATATTGATCCTGTTTCAAATATGTAGAGAAGTTTAAATAAATATTTTATGTTTCACAATTTAAAAATGTGATTTCAAAGAGCAAGGAAAGCATTCTGTAAAACACCATTCTGAATAATTGTTTGAGATACCAAAAAAATAAAATTTTGTGATGTAGCGAGATTATTTAATTAAAAAACTGCTTTTAAAAGTTAATCATATATCATCTTTGTTTTACAAAGTTGTAATATTATTAAATTAATAAAAGAGTAAACTTTTTTAATTATTGTGAATTTGGTAGTTACAATGATTTTTAATTTAATTAGTTTTACTTCTTTATTATTATAACGCTGATTATAGTGGGTCAGCTGGTAAACCTACCCCCACCCCTAAACAAATTCCTGGCTACGGCTTTGGCGTGCTGTGAGATATTCTTCTGCTACTTCCAGGCTGAAAACCTTTATTGTATCTGGATACGGCTTTGGCGTTCTGTGAGACAATCTTCTGCTACTTCCAGGCTGAAAACTTTCATTGTATCTGGATACGGCTTTGGCGTTCTGTGAAACATTCTTCTGCTACTTCCAGGCTGAAAACTTTCATTGTATCCGTAATTTGTGTTCAATCTGTGCAGCCTCGTTATTTCTGACACTTTCAGAATAAAGTTTAATTACCGAAGATTCGTTCGATTTTTCTTATTTTGGCGCATCAAGCTTAATATATACATTTCGAAAGATTCTTATAGTCTGTAGGCAATAAAAATGACTTTTGTATATTGAAAATCACGTTTGATATATTTAGTAAATTTCTTGGCTGATTTTTTTCAGTCGGCACGTTTTCTTGTAAAGATTACGAATTTTCGGGCAATTGATTTCTATTTAATTGTTGTCTTTAAAATCAGTATTGTTTGCCGACTAAACGCAATGATAATGTAACCCTGTATATGCCAATTCTAGAGAATTGATGGATATTTAAAACAGCACTATGATCTATCTGATCATCAATATAAAAATATATATGTGCAATGTTTTCATTGTCGTAGTCATTAAAAGGCTGAATAAAGAGCTATTTCTTATTTATTACTCAACTTATTATGAGAGTGGCGGAATATACGTACACATCGTATAAAAGTTTTAAGTCAAGAGCGAACAGAAAATCCCTGCATTTTCTCAGATAGGTATTTAACATATAGACAAGTGATCAAAGGGAAGGGAATATTATCTATTTTTACTAAATTACGTAAGTGTTTTAGGGAAAAGACTGGCGCCAAAAGGATGCCGAATTCGCGTTTTATGTGTGCGCGTGAAAGCGATTAAAATATTCTTTTCGTAATCAATATGCCAAAACGTGAGATTTAATATACATCCAGAGCGGGAAATAAAACGAAACTGGAGTTTCAGAAAAGTGATTTTGGAATATATTAATATTGTACTAACATTTTAAAATATGTAATATTGGAATTTAAAGACACACACACACATAGTTATATATTTTATAAACCATTAAAACTCAAATAACCTTTTCATCATTTACACCTATTAAACCATCATTTAAAATTAAATATGAAACAATATAACCTAATAATACTCATACAATGAAAAACAGAAAGATAATAAGATTAAAAACTATTACTATGTAAAAGACAACCCTGATATGGAATTCCAACAATCAAATGCTAATCGACCTTAGGAATCGATTATGTCACATTATTTCGAAACTTATAGGCGCCAATCTTCTGTGAGGGCCAATTGTTGGAAAAAATCAACAATTATAGGAGTAAATCTCCAAAATATTTTAAGAAAAGAACGAGAAAAATAACTAAATGCTTACTAATTCAAAGTCATAGCAATAAATGTCAAAAGCTAAGTACGAAATACAGTTCCGGATTAATAGTGAAAATAATATAACTAAAATATGTTATATATACTATACTAAAACATCATTAATAAATTAAACTATAAATTTATTTTATATATATACAGTGAAACCTCTCTGAGCGGCCACCCCTCCGTTCCGAGAAAAACTGACCGCTCAGAGGGGTGGCGCTCTGAAGGGTTTTCGTTACTATTACAAGATAATTGTTATAATACATAATATAAACAAGTCTGACACATATTTCTTATTTAAAATGAAGTTTGAGACTTATCTAAAGAGAAAATAGTACTTTATTTAATAATTTTTTACATTTTTTGAAAAAAGGATACAATTTGTGACTGTTTTAAGTTTTTACCCTTCTCCGAAAAAAACCATTTTTTCAAGTTCGTTTTTCAGTTTAAAAAGTAAATCTCTAACCGATGCGTTTGTTAAATGGGATGGGCGAACCCACCCGGCGGCCGTTCAGAGGGGTTATTTTAACATTAGGTCTATAGGCCGGAAAATCCGTGCCACGAAAAATTGGCCGTTAAAAGGGGTGGCCGTTCGAAGAGGTTTCACTGTATATATATATATATATATATATATGAGTAAAATCGATTTTGACGAATCTGAGTATTATATAAAGCAGAAACGACAATTTCTCCCAGCGCTTTATGCGAAATCGGCAAACATAGTTTCGCCGATTTCCGCAATCAATACATAAGTTTGCCTCTTGACAAATAAATTATTTCAACTAAGTGAAAGTTAATATTTCGCAAAAATACCGACTTAAGTAATAAAATTTCACATTCTTTCCTTAATACTGAAATCATATTTATTCAAACGTCATCGGCGTAGAGACAAAATATTACGTTCGATTATCCTATCAAATTTTGCAGACTGATGTCCAAAATGCCGACTCGGGAAAAAATCTGGGGAGGGGGGGGGGGGGCTCACCCCCTGTCAGTATCAAATCATCAGCGACAAATTTCGCCATACGTTTTTAACTTACATTCTAGCTTAGTGAATTTTACTTCTCTTAGTATTAAAGATAGTTCTTCAACATCTTGATGACCGTGAGTATTGGGATGATCATGTGACCTTATTATCCGATAAGCAATGTGATGGAACTCAACTATGCATTTCCTGGTGCTCGATGTTTCTTTGTTGCTTTTTCAGTGTTACGTTTTGTTCTGTGAAACACGATAAACTTCCTCAGCATTTTTAGCATAGCGTAACCTTAAATTGTTGTATTTTTTTATCGTTTATTCATTTCTTTGTAATTTAACTGAGTAAGTGACATAAAACCAATTATTTTAAGATACAGAGAATGCGTTTTTAAGATAAAATTAACTATTTCTCATGATTTTGTTAAAAAAAATTAAAACTGTACATCACATTTTATAATTTATTAAAACTAATTCTTTAGATTACTGTTATAATCAGTGTTTCTTTTTCGTCATTTTTCTCTTAAATTTTTCAAAAAGAAATCATTGTCTGAATATTTAAAATATTTTCCATTTGGAATCCAAATCTATTGTTTCGTGGTTATTGTTTTTATATTTTGTGAAGGGCAACAAATATGACAGTGTAATTTAAATTATTATTTTCTTTTATTGCGTGTGTTTTAGATTTCAAACATCGCTTTGGAAATCTTTGACTGCATTAAACTTTATTTCTCCAATCTTATTTTATATATTGATCCTGTTTCAAATATGTAGCGATGTTTAAATAAATAAATATTTTATGTTTCACAATTTAAAAATATGATTTCAAAGAGCAAGGAAAGCATTCTGCTCGATGTTTCTTTGTTGCTTTTTCAGTGTTACGTTTTGTTCTGTGAAACACGATAAACTTCCTCAGCATTTTTAGCACAGCGTAACCTTAAATTGTTGTATTTTTTTTATCGTTTATTCATTTCTTTTATGAGTGAGAGTGAAGTTTATCCAAAAATCTCGTCACACTCGTTGAGAGTACTCTTCTTCATTATATGAATAATTATTTTAGTTTGATCTCGCATCATTTTCTAACTCAAATATTATTTTCATCATTGACTGTCTGGATTGTTGTTTTTATTACGGCATTTTTGTCTCGTAGTAAGTATATACTTTACTTTTTATTTTTGTAGATGCTTTTCTTTTTCTTTAATTAATTAAAAGGGGTCTGATGGAAATGTTAAAGGTTTTAGATACAGTGGGGTTACCTAATTCGGGCATGATGGACCACAATAAAAAAATTGGATTTATCCCAAAAAAAATGAATAAAGAAAATTAGGTCTAAAAATGGGTACACAGCAACATATAAATTTAACATATAAATTTAAAAACAGTTATTAAAAATACACTTTTATTAGTATACAAAACAGCAGAAATTGGCTTTTTATTTTAAATATTTTATACTTTTTAATCTTGATATCAATTATTTCTGAAACTCAGCATCAGGTGGCGCCACTGCTGCGAAATAAGAATTTAATTTAATTAATGACTAACTGATAATTACAAGTTGAAATTATTCAAATAGCGTATAGTCTTTGAAAGCACACAAGTGTATAAAATTCCAAAACTCTAGCACATCATTAGATGAGTGAAAAATCAATTCCATCTTTACAAGCATGAAACAATTCAAATTAAATTAAAGTGTCTGAAAACGATAATATTTAAACTAAAAACGGTATAATTTTTAAGTTTTAATAAATAATACATAATTAATAGTTAAACAGTGAGTAATTTTAATAAACAAAGCGATAAGAATTATAATTCAAAATTTAAATTTTAAAGACAATAATTTCAATAAATAATAATAAATTTTAATGAAGAAATAGCACACAGGTCTTTGAATGCGATAATTGTAGGGGAAACTAGGGATACTTGACCCTACGTGATTTTCTCAGCTCGTGAGATAATTGGTAATTTTTGTGTGCCATTTTTATTCGACCTCTGGTCATATGGTATTTTGTAGGGGATTTTCAAAAGCCATCGTAATGGTAAAAATATTTTTTTGGGGCCCCGGGGGGGGGGGTAGAAAAGTAAATTTTCGCTTTTTCCTTCCTCTGTGGATGGAAAATTTACTACTGAATATATGATGATTTCAAATATTTCTGAGTATTTAGCATATTTCTTGCTTTAATTTGATATACTATGTTATGTACAATGTTAATTCTAAGTGGCTTAATTTTTAGATTATTTAGAAAAAGTCAAGTTAGGGATAATTAACCTTAAAAAGCTAGGGATACTTAACCTTAAAAAGTTAGGGATACTTAACCTTAAAAAGTTAGGGATACTTAACCTTAAAAAGTTAGGGATACATAACCTTAAAAAGTTTTTGATTCTTGACCCTATCAAAAGCTATAGCAGCTCCGATGTCGTAGCCGAGCGAAGCACATTTTGTGTTTGGAATCAGTTTTCTGGTGCTTGGAGTTTGTTGGCAAAATGACAACTCAAATATAGAGAATAATTACTTAAAAATTGCTTGCTAGTAATTATTTACTCAATAAAATTTCTTTTTAATATGATAATTTCAAATAATGCAAATAATTATTTTAGTAAGAAATTTAAAAAGAATTGAAATGTAATTAATCCGTTTTTTCCTCGCCTGAAAGAAAGTTTTATTTATTTATTTATTATTTGATAAAAATCTTTTGCTCGAACTATTTTCATCGTTTGGTTTCGTTTAACGTTTCGCCATTTCTATTGAGTTTGTCTTTCTTTCTTGATTTGACAAAAAGAATATGGAGGCCTTTCTAGGAGGGTGCCATTTTTTTTTCTCTTCACCGAATTAGATCGGCAATTTTTTCTAGTCCATCACCTGACGGCAATTTTACTTGATTTTTAAACAGATTGAAACGAATTTTGGAGTGAATATCCTCTTAAACTAGGGGATAACAGCCGTTGTTACTAAAAATCCCTAAACCTCGTATCTCTCGGAGATACAATTCAAGTTCTTGATTTGAATTTTCACTTAAAAAATATTTTTATTCTTTTGCTTTTATTTTTTAAAATATTAGAAGAACGGAGTAAGTCTATTAAGCTTCTGAATTTTTGTTTTGTACAGCACTTTTTAGATTTTTTTGCGTTTCGGTGCTAATCTTTTCTTTTTTTTTAATTTTCCCAAACCGGCAATTCTTTAACGCGCTAATAACGTTGCTAGGTTTCCATTTCCATTGCTGTAATTTATTTCTTTTAATTAAATCAATATTTTAATTGTTTATTAAATTTTGAACTGATTTAATTTAATAACTAGTTTTAATGTAATGACTTAACGAATTTAATTTATTTAATAACTTATATTAATAACAACTGCGTTTTATAGTAACCATATTATTTAATTTTTAGTCTCATTAATATTATTTGTTCCATTAGTATTATTAATTAGTTTCATTAATATTATTTGATAATAAAGCAGTTTTTAATTCAATAGTTATAAACTAATATCTGAATTTCGCGTACATGCAAATTATCAAAAGAATTTAAGTACTTTTTGCATATAGGGTCATGTATCCCTAGCCTTAGGGTCAAATATCCCTAGCTAGGGTCAAGTATCCCTAAGGTTAGGGATACTTGACCCTAGGCGATTTCATGGAATATATTTATTTTATGATTAAATGATATATTAGTTTAGCATCTATCCTATTAAAATTCGAAGGTAAACAAACGTATGTATGTAGGTATGTATGTATGTATGTATGTCCGGCTATCTTCTCACGAACCGCTGAACTGAGAAGCACGCGGAAAGTACCAAAAGATGGGGAATAATCCAAGGAATCCATTTCGGCCATTTAAATTCCGAAATTACAATTAGTTAAAAATATATTAATTAAAAACCTCAAAATGAATGAATTGACGTGCTGCCATCTATTGTCAGCATGGTGAATTCATTCACGGCGGATTCTTTTTTTTCCCTGCTATTATCTTTCGCATCCGGAGTTGCATTTTTTTTTTTTTTTAACGGAAGTTGGTATTTCCTTTTGAGCGATCTTCTGTGTTTGGATTTATTAACAATTGAAAAAAAATCGTTTTCCTGCATTTTTCTTTCTTTTTTTTGTCGTACGGAGTTTCGCAACATTTACGTTTGTTGGGGGGAAATATTTATTCATTTTTATCCGTTTTTTTTTTCATTATTATTCGTTTTATTTTTTCTTTTGCAAAACAAATATGCTAATCTGTTTTAATTTATAAGCATAAGAATTCTCGCGTTTTCATTCAAACCAAACTGCTTTAAGGTAGTAAAAAGGCTAGAACTGAAAGTTTTAATCCAACAAGAGGGATTCAAAACAGATTTGCGTTTGTTGGGGAAGCTTAGTGACAATATTTGTAGGGAAAAAAACAGAGGTGGGCATATGAAAAAATGTGGATTCCGAGAAATGCTGGGTTATTAACTATAAGGTAATTAAAAGGTTGGTTTTAAAAATTTTAATTAAACAATATAGGATTCAAAGAATTTTTTACGTTTTGGGGGAAACGTAACGTTTACGTTAGCGACAATATGTGTAAAAAAATAAACCGGAGGCGGGCATATGAAAATTAGTAATAAAAAGACTAGATTTGAAAGAATATTTACATTTGTTGGGGAAAGTAAGTGACAATATTTGTTGAAAAAAAATTTAGCCGGGCATATGAAAATATGCCCGGCCCAAGGCCTCACGTGATCTCACTTCTCTCCGCTCTGGAATATCCCATTATTCAAGATTGCCCGTGCAACGCCGGGCCATGCAGCTAGTAAGTACATTTATTCTTCTTAAAAACAAATCTTTTTTATGATCATAAAAATTAAAATATTCGAGAAATATAAGAAAAAGCAAAAGTAAAGTCAAGTATCCCTAGTTTCCCCTACAATAAAACTTAAAACACTGCAAGCAGTTTTTTTAAAAATTAATGCGTTATAAATTAAGCATTGCTTTTTAGGCATGAATTAATGTTGCATTCGTACCTTTCTTGCGTTTAATATAAAATATTTTATTCCATATTCTCCATATTTGTGCCCAGAATCTCAAAATACAAAGCGTGGTGTGAAAGATAGCGAAGGCCTTGTTGTAAGATTTCGGCTTCGGGACCGGAGAGTTCCAGGTTCGAAACGGATTCCACTAAAGATCCTCCGTGCATCTGGGCCCAATGCATGCTAAATCTGAATTCATGGGTGAAACGTCCTCCCGTTGGTGTGGTGACCATGACCATGACCCAAGTCCACCG
>BGPR01001026.1:100447-115717 GCA_013235015.1 Araneus ventricosus | reverse complement strand
CGTCCTCCCGTTGGTGTGGTGACCATGACCATGACCCAAGTCCACCGACTCACCCATTGGGTGAGTCGGTGGACTACAAGGATGGACGGGCGTTGGTGTGGTGAGGAAGCTTAGAGAGGAGGGTGCCAGTTCAAGCGTCGTCTTCGTCATCTGATTGCGGTTCAAAATGACGAGGTCCGTCTGAAACTAGCCCTCGAGTTTCTTCAAAACAGGACTTTAATATAACTAAACTAAAAAAAAAAAAATCGAAGGGAGGCTGTCTCTGCGAAAAGGTCGCTGGTATTGAGGGCCGTAGACTTACTTACCTTACTCAACTGTGACTTTCTGTGACTAAAATAGCTCTATGTGACTTTGACCTATGCTCTATGACCGTCCTTTGTTAAATGAAACTAAAACCAACTCAACTCGATTAAATCGATGGTAAAGACAGCTCAATTAAATTGACAATTGTTAATTAATTAAGGACAGTTAATGAATCGATTATTCAACTGTGACTTTCTGCGACTAAAGTGGCATTATATGACTTTGACCTATGACCTTTCTCTGTTAAATGAATTATCGTGACGTCATCAAAATTCTTCGTGATTTTTACCAACTTTGCAGCTCGACTGTGACTAAACCGTGATTCCAAATTCTAAAATTCTTTTTGCAATATTCAGTGTCGACCTTTCTCTGTTAAATAAAACTGAAACCAACTCTCTGTGTTATTTGGTTGCTGAGCTATAAACGTTTAAAAATGCCACGAAAAGCGTCATAATTTTTTCCTTTCCCGACACGCCATTGGACAACTATGGAGAGACGTAAGTCTACGTCAGAATGTGGCGTACCGTCAAATAAAGTTTTCATCAGTTGCAGTCCGCTATTTCTGCCTCTTCGTGTAACCTCCAGTTTCCGGTCATATGTGATTATGACTTGTTTTGTGCCTTCTACCTCTCCAAACAGTTTACGCGCTGAATTTTGAATAACCCTGTTTAAAAAATATGACATACGAAATAATAAGTATAAATTAAGTTCGAAAATATCCGAAAAACAACAGAAAATCAACGATATTCTTACTGAGGAGATGCAACAGCCAACTCTGTTGTAAACCTAAAAAATCTTCATTTTCCTATAAGGTTAGTTCGTATGATCATAAGGTTAATTTCTTATATAAGGTTCATATGATTACGCAGAAACTTTTTCGGAGTTTCATTTCTATTCACCCCACTGTTTATATTCACCCAATTTTACTGCATTAATGTGAAAACTTTCACATAATATGGCATTTTGACGTAGTCTTGCGTCTCTCCATAGTGGTCTAATGGTGTGTCGGGAAAGGAAAATATTATGACGCTTATAGCACCGCAACCAAATAACATAGAGAGTTGGTTTTATTTTTATTTAACAGAGAAAGGTGGACGTTGAAGTTTGCAAAAAGAATTTTAGAATTTGGAATTACGGTTTAGTCACAGTCGAGTTGGAAAGTTGGTGAAAATCACGAAGAATTTTGATGATGTCACAGCGACCGATGCGCGCGCACACAGACTAAGGCAATCCATTCATCGATCGCGCGAAATATTACTCAAGGATTGTTGAATTACGTCGAATTTCGTGCTGAAGTTAAACACTTATAGCTCCGCAACCAAATAACATATAGAGTTGGTTTTAGTTTCATTTAACAGAGAAAGGTAGACAGTGAAGATTACAAAAATAATTTCAGAATTTGGAATTAAGGTTTAGTCACAGTCGAGTTTCAAAGTTGGTGAAAATCACGAAGAATTTTACATAGATAGAGTGGCATAGTCACACTAGACTAATGGTCAATAGAGACTATAGTGTTAATAGTCACATAGAACTACTTTAGTCACAGTTGAGTAAGGTAAGCAAGTCTTCGCCCCTCAATCCCAGCGGCCGTTTCGCAGAGACAGCCGCCCGTCGATTTTTTTCTTCTTTCTTTTGTTAAAGCGGGAGTGGTATCCCCAAAACTTTCTCGTATCCGCCCTAATTGTAATTTTGTGAATAATAATAAAAGCAGACATTTAATTATAATTTTGTGAATACTGATAAAAGCAGAGACTTGTAAAAATGATGGCTAACACCATTTAAAGACTGCGATAAATAGCAGATTTAATTTTTTTTTGTGGGGGGGGGGATGCGAGGTTTAATTTTCGTAGAACTACTAAAGTTAAAAAAACTTTCAATGATTTTAGACACGTTAAAGCATTAGTTGGAAATAAACTGAAAAGTCTAATATTTATTTTTGATGTACGAGAGCTATTAAAATATTCATATTTATTATTCATAATCTTGCAATTTTTGCATGGGGAAAGCCATGTTAGAAAATTTTGTTTAGATTAAATTTGAAATTTTTTTGTAACTAATAAAGAAAATTGCATGGAAATAAAATTAGTACCACTGAAAAGCCAATTTTTTTAAAAAATTTGAAGGAGGTATAAAAATGGGGTTTTGTGCAATAATATGCTCTGGAGTTATTGAGGAAAAAGCCTACAAATTCCGATTAATTTTTAATTAATTAAAAATCTTACTATAATTTTGAAAAAAAAAGATATTTTCTTCTGAGCACTTGCTATTCAAAAGTAATTACGCGCCAAATTTGGTAGCTCTAGGTCAAACGATCTACTGTCCTACCGCCAGGAGTAAAACCCTGAGCAGGGTTGCCTCAAATGGACGAGTCGAAGAAAGGAGTGATACGGATATAAAATCAACCGCAACATTTGGCAAACCAAGCGCACTTCCGTTAGGCGAGGAATTCGTTTTCAAAAGTACAAAAAGAAATGAGATTTCCGCCGGTTCTATCGACGCCAAATGAAATAACCCCTTTCCTTCACCCCCAAAATGCACTGGAATATCCCGTTCCCATAACGACCGCCACCATCATGTATGGTGCCTAGGGTGTTTCTCGTGGCGGTAGCACAGTACCTTGTATAGTGTTTTGAAGGATTTTTGCATCACGCATGCGCATGTCGGAATTCATGTCGGAACTAGGTGTTTTAATGACATTTGTGAGCATAACAATAACAATGATTATATGTGTACTTATTTTGTATGAAATAAGATTAAGGTTTACAACAAAAAATCTAATTAATATATAATAGTAATAAAATGTTAATATAAAAGAGCAATTGTAAACAGTAGTATTTTGGAATTTGAAATATTTTGCTTTAAATCTTATCTTTACTTTATGAACACAAAACACTCTTAAACAGATTGATTTTTTTTTTTAAAAAAGCGCCTCAATCTGTTTGTGCCACTACCAGTTCTACCACTCTCCCAGGTGGAGTGACCTATCCTTTGTTGGACATTTCAAGGGTGTGACAGGGGGAGGTTTGCTTCTAATTGTGAAGAATTTCTGCTGCTACCATATTCTCAGAACCTACCCTGAAAGCCTTTTTCAAAAAGAAAGGAATATACGTTAAAAAAAATCACACGAATGTTGTTTTAGCCCCGATTAAAAAATACCCTCAAATTCTGGTAATTTCAAAATAACTTCAAAATTTAATCTGCTGATTTTAAATGTTTTTATTTTAACCAAAATGTGTGATGTCACACTTCTTGTTACCCCCTCCCCTTGTCACAATTTCACGAACTCCCTCCCCCCCTCCAAGCGTGACATCATTTGTGGACGGGCCCTATATTTTGATTAAGTCAGAGGTTCCCAACCTGTGGTACGCGTACACCTGGGGGTACGCGAAATCAAAGTTGATAATGGCAGAAACAAGAAAACATAAGGAATTAAGAAAATCACAGAATTCTGTTCCCTTAAGTTAATACTTGCTATTTAATAACTATTCCACTTGAATAGTTGATTATTACAGAGTGTAATTTTTAGCCTTCCTTATTAAGTTAATGAGAAATTATTACAATACTGGTTTCATTTGTTTCGGCATTGACCTAATACTACTGTAAAAACGGAATAAATTGTAAAATTAAAAATAAACCAAGTGTTATTAATCAAAACATTTCACTCATAAGCTAACCTAAGCGCCTAACATTATTGATAAAGACTTCTTTGCATAGACAGATGGTTGGGGGGGGAGGGGTCGATATGACAGTAGGGGTGCTCGAGAACAAAAAAGAATAATCAAGGGGTACGCGAGGAAGAAAAGGTTGGACACCCCTGTTCTAGTTCATCTTAAATAACGTGGAATACCGATTTTGGCTAAAATTTACCAAGTTATGAAGCTATGAATTTCATAATCTTAAGCCAATCGACGACAACCGCTTCCTCGAGGCGTCCGTTGGTTGGCGGAATACTGAAGGAGTCTTTATGAATAGATTTATATTGGCCAATGGATTGGTTTCCTGTAAAAACAATATTAATAAAACAGATTTGTCAACAAACGGGTTTTTTTTTATATAAAAAGAGCCCCTAAACTGATTATTTTGATCGGTTATAGCCGCCAGGTTAAACCGAAGGAAAAAAAACCTGAAAAACTTCCTACTTGAAAACAGTGTTGTCTTCACAGTGAATGACAACAATGGCTAAACTTTTAAGGACTGCGTTGAAAAGCAAATCTTAATTTTTATGTTATTTGGGGAGGAGGCGAGGTCGACTGTTAACAGAACTATTAGTTTTATTCTTTACAAAATAATGTTGTGGCCTAACTAACGTCAAAAATCATACTTTTAAAAAAAGGTTTTACATTTTTGGTCACTAGTGTTTTATGCATAAAAGTATTTGATACTGTAAACTATAGGTACATATAAGGTTTGGTTTGTTTGAGGGTTTATGGCGCAAGGGCCAGTATTTGACCATGCTGAGCCAAGCAGTTAGTTAATATGTGAAAAAAGGTTTTACATTTTTGATCACTAGTGTTTTATGTATAAAAGTATTTGATGCTGTAAACTATAGGTACATATAAGGTTTGGTTTGTTTTAGGGTATATGGCGCAAGGGCCAGTATTTGGCCATGCTGCGCCAAGCAAGGTAGTAATATGTAAAAAGGTAGCAATGTTTAAAAGGTAGCAGTACATATAAAGAGAAAAAAGGTTTAAACTGGAGTCTGGGTTAGTTTCTTGTCTGAAAGAGATTTTAAAATTTTAAGTCTTTAGAGGTAATATAAGTCCCCATTTTCAGAGATAGCAGACATTTTGAAGTGTCTTATTTACTGTTAGTGACTTTTAGCAGCACATTCAAAAATCTTAAAAATTTATTCACGGTTTAACAAATTTGTGCATTTTCAGTTATTTTTTGGGAAAAAGCAAAAATTTATAATGTCAAATCAGAGCTTTCTATAACAATCATATTATGTGGAACAACTAGAAATTCATTTGTTTCTTTGACACATTCCAACAATGCGTCAATGGTTTAACAGTGAGTGTTAAAGCGTTTACAACAGATATGAGCAATAGTTTAGCAGTTATTTGATGATATAATAATTCAGCAAGAGTGTAACAATGTAGACTCTTGTATGTTGATTTCATTATTTGTTTGGCCGCATTCAAGTGCGGTTGGTTGATTTTGTGAGCCATTTCATGTTCTTATTTCACTTAAAATGGAGATTATTATTTACGTATGTGCTTTAATCCACTTCATGTGGAGTCTTTTTCAAGTATTCTGTCATTTCAATCTTTGCTACTGCTTTCACATCCTTCCATATGCAATTTTGATCAACATCCTGAATAACATGAGCAACAAGAAAAGAAAAAATAGTGATATTTGTGTACAGACTGACTTTGAACAGATTCAAACAACCAAAGATGCTCAAACTTTAACAGATGCTTTTGTTTGTGGAGATACAGAAGAAAATGTCTTTGATTATTCTGATTCTGTTCAACTCGGTTTTGGAGACAATAACACAAAATATGCTCAGAATCGCACAAATCCTTTCTTGGATGATTTTGATGATTCTACAGCCACAATAATAGCAATAAGTCCTTTCTCGGATGATTTTGATGATTCTACAGCGACAATAGTAGCAATAAGTCCTTTCTCGGATGATTTTAATGATTCTACAGCCACAATAATAGCAATAAGTCCTTTCTCGGATGATTTTGATGATTCTACAGCCACAATAGTAGCAATAAGTTCTTTCTCGGATGATTTTGATGATTCTACAGCTACATTAGTTGCAAGAAATCCTTTCATAACAGGTGCCACTTCGAATCCACTCCTGTTATATCAGGGTGAAAATGAAGAACCACCTGAAATAGACCCTAGATCTTTCGAAGTGGATGAACCTCAGTTGATTGCAATATTCCAAAATTCACAGAATTCCTTCAGTTTGGTCGACAATCCATGTCCACAGGATTTTGCAACCAATCCATTTCTTCTAACTTATCCATTCAAACTAAAAAACACCAACCCGTTCAAAGGATCAGTCAAAGAAAATACCAATCTTTTCTCTGGTGTTTCAGAACTTAAAAACTCTGTTGTAAGAAACACATCTGTTTCACAAAACCAAGATGGATTTTCCCCAGCAATTTCACGACCCAAATGGTCTTTGAAAAGGAAGTTGAACAAGTTAATGTCTTGGATAAAATTCTGACACAAAGTTACCAATTCTCCACGCTATCTGCGACTAAATTAACAAGATTTTTGTGAACAGTAAAAGGTTCTTTCTCTCTTCAATAACCAACGAGACTGTTTGCAACCTGACAGTAACTGAAATGAAAAGCCATATCATACTTCAATCACTAGTGTATAACCAACACCTGAAGCATTTCCCAGTCATTTATAATTCTTCATGCTCAGTGTAAATATTGCATATAGTGTAAAGTGAAATAATTAATATCTTGGGCAAAGTTCAGATCCAAGTTTTCAGCTCTCCAAGCTATCTGAAATCAAAATTAACAAGATCGTTTGAGACCTGTACAGAACTTTTTATCTCTTCAGCACTTAATGAAACTCTTTATAGTCTTACAGTAACTGAAATGAAAAGCCACATGAAACTTCAAGCGCTAGTGTAATCAACAGCTTGAAGATCTCCAAGTCATTTATGAGCCTCTATGCTCATTTTAAATATTGTATATAGTGTATATATTGTTTTTAATTATTTGTTTATTTTGCTTCCTTCCACTGCGGACTCTTATTTGTTCTTCAAAACTGCGAAGATTACTTTTTTTGTGTTATGAATCTGATATAGATGATGATATTGTGTTATGAATATCTTGCGGTACGAATATGTATCTCATATTATGACTTTGCAAAGCTTGATACGGCAACTCACGATTGTGACTTTCACGCCCTCTGAATGCATTAGTGATTGTGACTATCACGCCTTTTGAAGACGTTCCTGATTGTGACTAACACCTCACTGAGGTTTCTGATAACTGTGACTTTCCGAACACCAAAGACCTGACATCTGAAACAAGCAGAACTTTCGACAAGGCAGTGGCTCCATCAATGGCAAAAAAAATTGCATCTCTTGTCTGGCATCTTGGCGGCATTCAAGAAAATGTTTTCCTCTTACTTATTACCTGCATCATGGTGAACATCGAAGACCTGACATCTGGCCCAAGCAGAACTTTCGACAAAGGGTGGTTTCTAGCATTGGCAAAAAATTTGTACTCGTGTCTGGCATCTGGCGGCATTCAAGAAAATGTTTTCCTCTTACTTACCTGCATCATGGTGAACATGAAGACTGACATCTGGCCCAAGCAGAACTTTCGACAAGGGTGGTTAGCTCATTGGCAAAAAAAATTGCATCTCTGTGTCTGGCATCTTGGCGGATTCAAGAAAATGTTTTCTTTACTATTACCTGCATCATGGTGAACATCGAAGACCTGACATCTGGCCAAGCAGAACTTTCGACAAGGGGCTACATTGGCAAAAAAATATTTTCTGTGTCTGGCATCATGGCGCCATTCAAGAAAATGTTTTCCTCTTACTTATTACCTGCATCATGGTGAAAATCGAAGACTGACATCTGGCCCAAGCAGAACTTGTACACAAGGGTGGTCCTCATTGGCAACAAATTTGTATATCGTGTCTGGCATCTATACATTCAAGAAAATGCTTTCTCTTATTCTTATTACCTGCATTATGGTGAACATCGAAGACCTGACATCTGGCCTACAAACCTCTTGAAAGGCGGTGGTCTGCATTGGAAAAATTTTGATCTTGTGTCTGGCATCTTGGCGGAATTCAAGAAAATGTTTTCCTCTATTACCTGCATCATGGTGAAATCGAAGACCTGAATCTGCCCAAGCAGAACTTTCGAAAGGCGTAGCTCCAGCATTGGCAACAAATTTTGCATCTTGTGTCTGGCATCTTCGGCATTCAAGAAAATTTTTCCTCTTACTTTTATTCCTCATGGTGAACATCGGACTGAATCTGGCCCAAGCAGAACTTTTCGACAAGGGTGGTCCAGCATACAAATTTTATCTCCGTGTCTGGCATCTGGCGGCATTCAAGAAAAATGTTTTCCTCTTACTTATTATGCATCATGTGGAAAATCGAAGACCTGACATCTGGCCCAAGAAAACTTGAAAGGCGTGGTCTAGCATTGCACAAATTTTGCATCTTGTGTCTGATCTTCAGGCATTCAAGAAAATGTTTTCCTCTTACTTATTACCTGCATCATGGTGAACATCGAAGACTCTATCTCAAGAAAACTTTCGACAAGGCGGTAGGAACGCATTAGAAAAATTTTGCATCTTGTTCTGCATCTTGGTATCTAAGAAAATGTTTTCCTCTTACTTATTACCTGCATCATGGTGAAATCGAAGACCTGACATCTGGCCCAAGCAGAACTTTCGACAAGGCGGTTTCCAGCATTGGCAAAAAATTTTGCATCTCGTGTCTGGCATCTTGGCGGCATTCAAGAAAATGTTTTCCTCTTACTTATTACCTGCATCATGGTGAACATCGAAGACCTGACATCTGGCCCAAGCAGAACTTTCGACAAGGCGGTGGCTCCAGCATTGGCAACAAATTTTGCATCTCGTGTCTGGCATATTGGCGGCATTCAAGAAAATGTTTTCCTCTTACTTATTACCTGCATCGTGGTGAACATCGAAGACCTGACATCTGGCTCAAGCAGAACTTTCGACAAGGCGGAGGCTCCAGCATTGGCAACAATTTTTGCATCTCGTGTCTGGCATCTTGGCGACATTGAAGAATGCGATTCCTCTTATTCATGGCGTATATTATAAAACAACATATTTCCATTAGAATATTCAAAATTCTCAATAGCTGTACCACTTTCCACACGCAAAAAATAAATTCCTCGGTTTCATTTCAATGTCTATCCATTTATTTCGTTGTTTCTGAAATTAATTATAACCTACACTATTCCTTTAAAAATAATCTTGCTTTTGTTAAATTCTACTAAATATCATGTGCAAAATTAGATGAAAATTTGATTTCAGATTATAGAAAGGAAATTCTCAAAATCAAATTAATATTTTCACAAAACAGTTATGTGGCTGTATCAGTTGTATTTTAGTAGATTCAGTTCTTGTTAGCGTGATGTATGCCAATTGCCCCACTTTAATTTAAATTAAAAATCTTTTGTGCATCTTGCCGAAAAAAAATTCCTTTACGTCAGAACTGAACGTAGAATTACATGCAGTTAGATGTTATTTGACATGCGCAGTGGCGTTTGTCATGCGACTGTGACGCCACATGAACGGACTCCAGAATGTTTTGACAATAAATTAGAAAATGATAGCGCAATCTCTTCCCTGATTGATAAGAAGATAATAAGCATTTATTAATTTCCTTTCAACCATTTCAGAAATTCAGAATATGAATTGGATTCGGAATTAGTATTATTGCTGTCGAACCTGAATGGGACTGGAATCACCTCGGATAATCGAAAACTCGGTTAATAGAGACCAAATTTCAATCAGTGTGTATTTGACTATAAAAAGTGATGCAATCGCATTAACATTTTGTCACATGACCAGTGCCGTAGTTAGGGTAAGGCGAAGGCGAGTGGTTCCCGAATAATAATGTGATTTTTCACCCCCTCTTCATCACCTATGGCTTAGCTTGTGTGAACGGCGCCTGGGTCACGGTATATTTGACTACTAGCCTCATGGCCCGGCGTTGCGCGGGCAATCATGAATAATGGGATATTCCCGGGCGGAGAGAAGTGAGATCACGTGAGGCCTTGGGATGCATATTTTTCATATGCCCAGCTCCGTTTTTCTTTCAACAAATATTGTCACTTACTTTCCCAACAAATGTAAATATTCTTTCAGATCTAGTCTTTTTATTACTAATTTTCATATGCCCGCCTCCGGTTTATTTTTTTACACATATTGTTGCTAACGTAAACGTTACATTCCCCCCAAAACGTAAAAAAACCCTTTGAATCCTATATTGTTAAATTAAAATGTTTAAATCCAACCTTTTATTACATTATAGTTAATAACCCAGCGTTTCTCGGAATCCACATTTTTTCATATGGCCGCCTCTGTTTTTTTTCCCTACAAATAATATTGTCGCTAAGGTTCCCCAACAAACGTAAATCTGTTTTGAATCCTCTCTTGTTGGATTAAAACTTTCAGTTCTTGCCTTTTTACTACCTTGAAGCAGTTTCGTTTGAATGAAAACGCGAGAATTCTTATGCTTATAAATTAAAACAGGTTAGCATGATATTTGTTTTGCAAAAGAAAAAATAAAACGAAATAAAAAACGGAAACGATAAACGATTTAATAGTACACCAAACTGATAAATTAAACACCAGAAACATATATTTTCGTCTTGCCCGTATTTGAATAATAATGAAAAAAACAACGGATAAAAATGAATAAATATTTTCCCCCAACAAACATAAATGTTGCGAAACACCGTACGACAAAAAAAAGACAGAAAAATGCAGGAAAATGATTTTTTTCAATTGCTAATAAATCCAAACACAGAAGCTCGCTCAAAAAGAAATACCAACTTCCGTTAAATAAATAAAAAAAATGCAACACCGGAGGCAAAAGCGAATAATAGGGAAAAAAAGAATCCGCCGTGAATGAATTCACCCTGCTGCCAATAGATGGAAGCACGTCAATTCATTCATTTTGACGTTTTTAATTAATATCTTTTTAACTAATTACAATTTCGGAATTTAAATAGTCGAAATGGATTCCTTGGATTATTTTCCATCTTTTGGTACTTACGGCTAGTTTCAGGATTCATTGGTTCGTGAGAAGATAGGATTTACATACATACATACGTCTGTTGACGTTCGAATTTTAATATATAAGATAAAAAGTAATGCAAACGCATTAACGTTTTGTCTCATGACCAGTGCCGTAGTTAGGGTAAGTGGCCATTGGCGTGGCGGTGGAGAGTGGTTCCCAAATAATAATGTTATTTTTTCGACCCCCCATCACCTGTGGCTTAGTTTGTGTAAATGGCGCCTGGGTCACGGTATATTTGACTATAAAAAGTGATGCAAACGCATTAACGTTTTGTCACATGACCAGTGCCGTAGTTAGGGTAAGTGATCAGTGGTGTGGAGAGGGAGAAGTGGTTCCCGAAAAATAATGTGATAAGAACCGTTAAAAAATCGTTCCCCTTTTTTTTAAATTAATTTTTCCCTGATCAGTTCAAACAGTGTTTTTGATAGCGAGTTTCTCAGCGAGACATTCACCGGAGCGACATTCTCTGTTCCCAGAATGCGTTGTTACAATTTCATTGGCTGGTGGCGAAGAACGCAAGTGACGTCATAACCTTTAACTGAATGACTCAATAATTATTTTCAACAGTGTCTTAACATGTTTCTTTGTATCGCATATTTCGTTTGCTGTCTAATAATGATTTTCACGCTGCAATTTTTTAATATTGTTTTAGGTTAAAGTACTCGGTACTGTTTTCCTAAAAATTAATAATGTGTATCTTTTGTTTTTATCTTGTTTTCATAACTTTTTCGTGGCGTTGTGGGTATTTTTTTTCGCTTTTTGTTGAAGTCATGATGGCACAGGCAACGCCGAGCGCATACTGCTAGTAATTTAATAATTTCAAGCTATAATAAGTTATTTAAAATGTTTTGCTGCTTAATTTATTTAGTGGGTTTTTTAATAATTTTGCTAATATGTTTAATTTTTTGAGAAAGTTTGACTCGCATACGTAACAACTTAACTCTTGCTAGCGATTTCCCAAAATAAGGTGATAAGTAAATTTTAGATATTTCAATAAATGCAGTGTTTGTCGAAGTCGTAATCGAAATTTATTATATTTCTTGCTGTTTCACACACAAAGATACATATGCGCATATCTATGCGCAGGACACAGAATAATGGATAAAGAAGCATATGAGATAAAAAAAAAAACTGCCTCAATATAAGTTATTTGATATTATTTAAGACGCTGTAAGTTTATTGCTGAGATAGAGGTCACTGTCTCTCTCATTTACTACTGCAATAAAAAATTAAAATTTTTAGTTTTTAATCATGAAAATGGTACTTAATTATTATTAAATAATAAAAGAACACAAAATGTACTAAAATAATTTTCTCCTTACTATTTTTAAGTTTTAGAAAAAAGGGTGCCAAGTTACCCCGACGAAATGGGGAACTGGTACATTGTGATTACACGTTAATAAATTCCTTTTTACACTAAAAAAAGTGATCAGTTTGGGGCCGTTCAAATATTACGTAAGCATGTTTTTGGTATTTTTTGATCCCCCCTCCCCCCTTGTCAGCAAAAATAAGCAAATCGCAAACCCCCCTCTTATAATTACGTAAGCAAACTGCAACCCCCCCCTGTTCTTTTTTTTTTTTTACAAAACGTATAACAGTAATAATGTAATTTTAAAAATTTTAGGACTTAATTCAAATAAAAACTCTAACTAGGCTTAAAATGAAAAAAAAAAAAAATGTAAGTTTAATTTCCTTACAATTTCAAGTTTAAGCTTACAAAAAACAAGTTTATTTTTCTTTTGCTAAATTTAACTTTTTTTTTCAAATTTAATTTTTTAAAATTAAATTATTTGTGCAAGTTACAAGAGATTTTCGGAAATAAAGTGATTTCAATGTATTACGTAAGCATCACTCATACTCCCCCTCCCCCCCCCCTTGTCAGCAAAAATAAGCAAATCGCAAACCCCCTCCCCCCCCTTGGGTGCTTACGTAATATTTGAACGGCCCCTTTGAAGAAGTTTCATATAAGAGTTTAAAGGATGAAGCCCACTGAACATTACAAATATAATAGCCCAGATATGTCTCTCGGTAACGCTCTGACGTCACCAACAATAAAACTCACGACATAGCACTGCGAGACGTTAAACAGCATTATTTCATCGTTAGAGAACCTAAATTTCAGTAATTTTTAATTTAAAAGAGTAATTGTCTTTCTAATTTCAAATTTAATAGCTCTAAAATAGTGAAATCAAATTTTCTATCGATTGATATAAAATTTATCTCGCTATGATTAATATTTCCCGAGAAATTTTAACAGTAATATTGAATTTTAGTAAAATTGAATATCCTAAATACCATGAACACTTATAACTTAAATACATTATTTAAATTGCATTTTCTCGAATACCATGCGAAGATTCAAGCTTAAAAAATATCAGTTTGTGCAAGAACCCTCATCACATTTAACTTCTCTTAAAGAGAAATTGAAATTCACCTCATTGAAATGCCGACAGCTTTCTGAATTTTAATGGGACTCAACTGGAATTTTTTTTGCTCTATATATCTGGCTTTGAAGTTATGAAAGAAAAATTCAGCTGCGTCTCGCACATGCGCAGTAAAAAATTATTTAGTACAAACACTCATATTTCCTCTAATATTCAACGTATTTACTTCAAAATTTAATACTTCTGTAACATATTGTTAAGTGTTCTGCAAATTTCGAATAATTTCAATGAAAACTCTGCAGGTTATAAGCAAAACACATGTGAAAAAATTTGCGATTTTTTAAAAAAACATTTATATCTTCCCGAATATTTGTGCTATGCTTACGAAAATGCATGTAATTATTATGCACATTAAACCATAACCAGTGATAAAAGTTACATCTCGTTATCAACTTTCTGTGAAACAGGGTGAGTGAAACTCCATTTTCGCCTTCATCCCTTTCTGGTGGTCCCCCTAATTGCCCTCGTGGCCGAATCTTCATTGTAATATGTATATGATATTTTATGGAATGTCACACGATTCTCCAGAACTGATTTCGAAACATAGTTTTCGTATTAATTGCAAATTTTTCTCATTTGCTTAATGTTCCTTAACTTTTGTATGCCAGAGTATATTAATCATATATTTCCAACTAATTTCCGTTTTTTAATAGAAAGTAGGAAATCACGTCAGTGCTATATCATGCGCGTGATATAGTTTGGATGCATCTGATTAATTATCGCAATTGTGATGATATCATTTGATAATATTTTTTGGCAACGTTCGACAAGCAGAGAAGTGCTTTGTTTTGATTAGAATTTCGAAAAAGAATTCATTTGAAATTTTAACTTTTGACTTACGTTTGACAAGCTGAACACTTCATGGTTATTGAATTATAATAAAATTGTTAAACAAAGAAAAATACTTCACACGGAACGTTGTTTACAAAGAGGTTTTTTGAATATAGAAATAGGAAAATAATATGTAAATGAAAAAAATTCCTGTCATATGACATATGTTTTTTTTATTTGATTTCAATCAATCTTAAACATTTCTCTCGCATATATATCTATTTAAACACGTCAATTTGAAGGGAAATCTCTCGAATGAAGAGGCAATTTGCAACCGGTGACAGAAGATTTTCTAGTACTCATATATTACAATAGTACAGGGTGGCCATAAAATAATTTTCCCTGTTTGGAGGCATCTTCTGTTAAAACTATTGAACGGAACGAAACCAAATTTCATATACAGACTTTGGAAGACATGGAGAGATGATTTCCGAAAAAAAAATGCTCGATTATGCAATAATGCGAGGTAGATTATGAATTCCTTGAAAGAGAACATAAGACTAGGGATAGGAAAAACCTACCGGTTTTTTTATTCGGTTAACCGATTTCTTTTCGATTATTTTTTTGTCCCGGTTATAACTGGTTACATTTTTTAAATCCAATAACAGTGTAAAAAACCTCATAGGAATTTAGGCTCGATTTTAGGTTCGATTATACTAAAATTTACCAAGTTATGAAGCTTTGAATTTCATCGTCTTAGGCCAATCAATGACAAACGCTTCCTTGAGGCGTCTGTTGGTTGGCGTATTATTGAAAGAGTCTTTTTGAACAGAAAAATATTGGCCAATGGATTGATTTCCTTCGAAAACGATAATTATAAAAAAGTTTGTCTACAAACTGTGTTTGTTTCTTCATAAAAAAATCCGAAAACCGGTTATTTCAAAAACCGGATATTTTGAGCGGTTACAAC
>BGPR01001026.1:73600-86683 GCA_013235015.1 Araneus ventricosus | reverse complement strand
CATTCTTTTTGTTGAAGATGCAGACTGTGACAGCAGTTTATGGTGATATAATGAGGAGACAGAGCTTTCATCCCTTATGCGAATAGTCCGTATTTGATGCCGCTGTATTTCATATTAATTTAGTTTAGTTACACATTGAGGTTTTTTTTGTTGCGGTTCCCCAATGCGAATAGTCCTTATTTGATACCGCTGTATTTTACATTAGTTTAGCTTAGTTACATTTTGAGGGGTTTTTTTTTGTTGTGGTGGTTGTGGTTCCCCACTCGAATAGTCCGTATTTGATGCCGCTATATTTCACATTATATAAATATATGTCTATTTTTTAATGTATTACGTATATTATGATTTTTAAGGATTGTATTTTTATTCTGAGTTTGGTTTGAATTTTTGAATGTTTAAATACAATGTGTCACTTTTCCTTTGTACTCCTCCCCGCCAACCGTTCAAACGCTTCATACCGAAAGGGACCATTTATTTTCCTCCTCAAAACGGGACATTTTTTAATTTTTAGGTAATATGTGAAATCGAGAAAACACATATTTCTTCTGTTTTTATTTATTAATGAAAAAGAACAGGAATAAACAATTCATGTGATATTGCATTTTTCCGAAGAACACATTTTTGCTTCAGCATATTTGGTGTCGATTTTTTTAAAAAATGAAATTCTTGGCAAGATTTCTTAAAATTTACTTTGGTAATTAACTGTGCTGTATAAACTGCGGCTTGCAACTGTGTTTTTTAAGCTTGACCGCAACTCATTCATAAGAATAAAGACCCCTTCTATAGGCGCATTAGTGCTGGGTACGCATAAAATATATTCAATAATTATACGAAAGTTCGTATGATTTAAATTATTGGCGTGAAAGTGTTTGAACAGTCCACCCAAAGACTTTTGATTTAAATATGTCACTTCGTGCGGTGTAATGAAATTAGAACTAAGACCGATATAGGAGGTTTCTGACCAACTCACATATGTGTGATGCGTTGTAACGTCACGGCCGATGGCCGCGGTTTGATGGCTGAGCAAATTCGAGGCGATTTCAGACAATGAGTAGTCTTTCCGAATTTATTTACAGCTAACTTATACACATACATTTGTAACAGACATTTTCTAGATTAGAATGTTTATGTACAAAATATCAATAAAAATGACCTCGAAGGGAGGAACTGTAACTCTTGGTCGAGCAGTTAATTAATTTCGCGAACCAACCTGCACTGCGCTGGAAAAAACAATTAAGTCCCGGAGTTCCTACGAGATGAGCCCGAGGACCGGGTCTATCCGTAAATATCAGAACTCGCAATCCCTGATGGAAGTACTGCCGAGTCTCGATTCAAAGCAAACCTGACACTCACCAGCGTAGGTGAAGTCCAACTCTCAACTCCTCCCGACAAACGAAATCCGCCCGTTTTATGTACTGATCCGGGTCTCCTCATTAGACAGGTGACATTCCTTTCTACCACCTGCAAAAAGTCCCACATTTATCTCCCTCGTTAGCACTCTTCCTACAGAGGCAAATGTTATCCCTCGTCCATCAAATCCACGCTTCGTTACTTTGAATTGACCAGTTCCCTTTATGTAGCCGACATTGTCAATCAACGCTTTTTTAAGAACCCTGTGGTCCTGTCTGGTCTCCAGCAATTATCGTCGCGTCTGCGGATGCTTTTGGCGGCTCTGTCCCGATAAGCTTTGTTAGAACACACCTGCACAGAGAAGCACTGTCATTCCTCAGACGGTTGACACTAGTTGAAGAATGTTGTGTTAAATTCCACCTGCACCCTAAATCATCGTTTTGTTACAGCTCCCCTAAATCATAGTTGTTATTTGACTACTTTGTTACAGCGTATAGCTCATGCTTCGTCATCGCTGGTCTACTAGACATCACTGTCGGATTTATTTTATTTTTGGCTCTTTCTTGTTTGAAATTGTTATTAAGGGTTGGTTGGTCGGTTAACCTTAATTGTTATTAATGTCTTTTTGAAAAAGGGGCATTTGGGTGTCCCGAAATTGTGTTTGGGGACAACGAGGCAGGTTACCAAAAAACGGGACTGCCCGTTGAAGACGGGACGTGTGGTCACATTATCCATACCCTATGAGTGAGTGAGTAGGCGTGGGTAATCTATACTTATAAAAGGCAATGTTTGCGTGTGTGTGTGCGATGTCCAGAAGAATCTATCTCACTTACAGCCATGAAATTTGGCACACAGGTAGACGTAATGGTGACTCAATGCACCTCGAAGCCAGAGTTTTAAAATTTAATCTAGAAATTTTCTTATTTAATGTTTTGGGTCATTTTTGGGTCATTTTTGGCACCTTTACGGCTGTAGTATCTTTTCTAACGATCGTTGAAAAACAATCAATGCAACATCGGATAGAACGAACAATTTTCGTTCTAATGAAGTTTGTTTTGAATTTCCAACATAATTCACTGAATCTTGAGAAATTTTTAAATAATAGTCACTTTTATGGTAATTTTTGATAAGGATTTCTTGAAATTCTCGCATCTGACGTTCTAACAACTCTATAATTTTCATTTTTTTCAGCTTATAACTGGAACGTTTCTGTCGGATTTAAAACAAGAACGGTTAAAATATCTTTTCCCGTTTTTTTTAAATTAATTTTTCCCTTATCAGTTCAAAAAGTCTTTTTGCTAGCGAGATTTAACAGCGAGAGTTTCTCCGGTCGATCCCAGAGTGCATTGTTGCTTCCTCGTAGGAGGTGACGTAATATGCTGTCATTCCCAGCCTGCGTTTCTACAATACGATTCCTTCCGATGACGTCATCAAATTCGCGTCATTGTCGAGAGGAAAAATAAGCGGGAAAATCAATAATGTGTATCTTTTGTTTCGATTTGGTTTTCAAAGCTTTTTCGAATCACTGTGTGGATTTTTTTCACATTTTGTCGAATTCCTGATTCCACGGGCAACGCCGTGCGCGTACTGCTAGTGAATAAATAAATAAAGGATATAGCTCTTGAGACCAAGAAGGGCAATTATTACGCACACAAACAAAACTTTATTCTTCCTTCTGTTTTGTAATCAAAATTGTTTTTCCTCCTGCTGTTTACAAAGAAATTAGAGCCATTTGTAATGTTGTTGCAATTGTTTTGAATAATCCTGTATGAGGAAATTAGAGCCATTTGTAATGTCGTTGCAATTGTTTTGAATAATCCTGTATGAGGAAATTAGAGTCATTTGTAATGTTGTTGCAATTGTTTTGAATAATCCTGTATGAGGAAAGCTAATTAATTTAAACGGTAAGGTAAGAAGTGACGATCTTTACACCGAGAGTAGAGGGCTGTCAGTGATAAAAAGAAAGTCACAGTCGGAACTGATAACATATTTAGCAATCTCACTTTCGTTCTATCAGATTGCATACCAACACACAAACATCGTTCCCTGTGCTTAATTCAGCAGATGGATATCAGGGTTTGCGGCCTTATCTGAACTGATTTTTAACAAGCTTGCAATGGCTGCTTCATTGTTTGTTTGAGGCAGAAAGTGTTGAGGTGCTGATATAGAAGCCCTCCGGCTCGTAAATTTGCTGCGAAAGGTAGATTATTTTATTTATTTTTAAAATAAAAGATTGAAATTGTTTCAAGAAAAATTATTGTTTCTGAAGTGCCACTGACCTAATGTTTTTCGATCACGAGTTACGCGTGCACGAGAAATCAATTCTTCATTTACCTACCCTATTTTCTAAAATGTGTGAAAACTTATGATCAAATGGTGTTATTTGTTTGCTTGATAAAATTCTTCACTAAACGCTACTATTTAATGTTGAATTATGTTTGAATTAAATTAATCTTTTCCATTAACTTTAAAGTGAATATTCTGCCTCTCATAGTCAAATTAAATTTTAACGAACTTTTTATTTTGCTGATGCAAGTAATTTTTCATTTTCTGATTGGTATCTATTATTGGTCCTGGTGACTTTTTCAGAGAACGTAGCTGTGTAATCTCTGCCTTTTTCACTTATTGATTGATTATTTTATTTTATTTTTTATCTACTTTCATTTCATTTTTTATTATTTAATTGTTTGTTTTGTTACTAACCGGCAGTGGCTGTGGCTGGTTATTGAACGAAATTTTAACTAGTGTAATTCGAAGCAAGAACATTTCTGCTTGAAGAGACTGCGAATAAAATGTAGAATTAGCTGGCTGGACCCTCTCTTCTGAAAAAAAATGTTTATTCTCCATTTAAATCAGAGGTTCCCAACCTGTGGTACGCGTACCCCTGGGGGTACGTGAAGGACCATTTGGGGGTACGCGAAATCAAAGTCGGTAATGGCGGACACAAGAAAACATAAGGGATTAAAAAAGTTACAGAAATTAGTTTCCCAAAGTTCGTGTGAAAAATAGAAACGAAAGCTATGCAAGTTTTGAAGCCTACGCTCAAAATGACAAAAAAGAAAGCAAATGGAAATCTAAAATTATTGCAATCAGTGGCGATTCCGGGGGGGGGGGGGCTGTGTTGTCTTGGAAATAAGAATCAATTCCCTGTGATATTATTCAAAATCATTAAAACTGTTTTTTCTTAAATTCCCCCTTTAAAAAAAATAAAAACGTTTCAACATTGCTTTCTGGCTTGACAGGCTCGAAAAATTTCCTTTTTTTGTAGTCATTCCACTTGTACTTGTAGCTTTGACGCGGTCGAAGACATTTTTTGGCTAGTTATTTCATTGTAATTTTTATTAAATTATAGAAAGTATTGTAGTAGAAGTCATTCACGACCGCTCAACGCAACTCAAAGGCCCGGTGCACACTATCCGATTTGTGTTGTTTAAGCTATAAAAATAACAATAGAAACCCACATGCCCCCTGTGGCGACACACAGGGGGAATGGGGGTTACTATTGTTATTTTTATAGCTTCAACGACACAAATCGGCTAGTGTGCACAGGGCCTTATTATTGTTACTTTTATAGCTTCAACGACACAAATCGGCTCGTGTGCACCGGGCCTTACTATTGTTATTTTTATAGCTTCAACGACACGAGTCGTCTAGTGTGCACCGGGCCTTACTATTGTTATTTTTACTATTGTTCTTTATGATTCTTATTGTCAGGTGAGTAAAGTATGTAAAGTTAAAGAGTTTTGGTTTACTTTAGCCGTGAGGTTTGACATTCGTCACGACGATACAAAATTTTTATGACCTCAGCCCCCCACCCCAGACCCGAATCCTAGATTCGCCACTGATTACAATACTGCTTTTATTTGTTTTGGCATTTAACTAATACTATTGTGAATATGGAACAAAATGTGAAATCAAACACAGGTCCATCAAATGTTACTAATTCGAGTCATTTGGCTTTAGCATACCTCAATGTTACTGGTAAAAACTTATTTGCAAAGACGAATTGTTGGAGGGGGATATAACAGTTGGGGGTATACGCGAAAATAAAAACATTAATCAAGGGGTACGCGAGGGTGAAAAGGTTGGGAACCCTTGATTTAGATGATAATTTCCTTCTTCAACAGCGCTGCTTTATATTCAACTTATGTTAAGTTCAATTTCTGTCATTTGTTATTTCTGGTCGTCTCATCTCATTTGAAATTATTCCTGTTTGGATATCGGCATACAGCTGTTCTTTGGTATTCTTCATAAGTGCATGTTAGTTTAAATTAAAATTGAAAGTAAAACTCTCATAGCTTCATTCATAAAACATTTTTAAAATATCATTAGCAAAATGGCGATTTCATATGTCTCATTCCTCGTGAGACTTCATGACACAAGACCAACTCTCTACATTGCATCGTAATTGACGAGCGAATAAGGTCTCCGTTTTAACTCGACTTTTCGGCGTTTCGTCTGTTTGTAAATTTGTTTGTTACGCATTTACGACCAAACGCGTTGTTCGATTTTCTTAAGATTTCGCAGAAATGCTCATTGGAGCCCCCCCCCCCCAAAAAAAACGATGTATGTCAAAGAATTTTAAGATTCCGCTTCAGTATAGTGGCCGTTATAATGGTTTCAGTGTGTTAGTGCGTTTTGTACATTGCATTGTAATTGACGAGCGAAGAAGGTCTCCGTTTTAACTCGACCTTTCGGCGTTTCGTCTGTCTGTAAATTTGTTTGTTACGCATTCACGACCAAACGCGTTGTTCGATTTTCTTAAGATTTCCTAGAAATGCTCATTGGGGCCGAAAAAAAACTATGTATGTGAAAGAATTTTTATTTTTTGATTCCGTTTCAGTATGGTGGCCGTTTTAATGGTTTCAGTATGTTGCGCGTTTGGTACGATTAAAACATTTGAGCCATATTGGTAATGGCAAGATATTTAACATTAATTTTGTTAATACTGGTAAAAGCAGATATTTAAGTGTAATTTCGAAATGCTGATAAAAGCAAGAGACTTACCCAATAGGTCGCATTTGAAAAAAAAATGGCTAATTCATTAAAGACTGCGATGAAGAGAATTTTTTTCCTTTTTTTTGGGGGGGGGGGAAGACCTACAGCTGACTGAACTATTAGTATATAATGCTGAAATGCGCTGTTTTATGGTAACATCTCGCGCAATAAGTAGTTCTGTTCAATTGCAATCTTTGATCAACCGTGGCTTAACACACAGGTTCAATTTATATTCTCAATATCTTCTACATATTTATGTTATCAAACGTTTATAACAAAAATTTATTTAAATGCAAATTTAGGAACCAATTTGTGTCCCGATTTGTGTCGTTCAAGCTATAAAAATAGCAATAGAAATCCACATGCCCCCTGTGGAGACACACAGGAGGAATGGAGGTTAGGCTCCGTGCAAGCTAGCCGATTTGTGTCGTTGAAGCTATAAAAATAACAATAGTAACCCCCATTCCCCCTGTGTGTCTCCACAGGGGGAATGAGGGTTATTATTGTTATTTTTATAGCTTCAACGACACAAATCGGCTAGTGTGCACCGGGCCTTACTATTGTTATTTTTAAGCTTCAACTACACGAATTGGCTAGTGTGCACCGGGTCAAATACAATCACTCCGATTCTCTGCTACTCCTATTTCCTCTTTTTGAACCACGCACCTCAAGTCTCCTCCCACATACACATACCTGTTGGTCAGGCGCGTATTAAGCTTGCTGAGAGCCCCAGGTGCAGGATTTCATGGGGGCCCTCAGAAAACATACATATGCACTTTTACATTTCCTCTTACCAGTCATTAGGTTTTAAAATAATATTATTTTGCGTACTTTTAATGATGATAACTATGTTCTTATTGATAACCAGAAAATCACCCGTCATTGTATGACGGGTTCAAATTGCCTCTTCATTCGAGAGATTTCCCGTCAAATATGCCGTTTTTAAATAGATATAGATGCGAGAGAAATGTTTAACATTGATTGAAAACAAATAAAATAAGCATATGTTTTATGACAGGAAATATTTTTTATTTACATATTATTTACATATTTCTTTATTCAAAAATCCTCTTGGTAAACAACATTTCGTGTGAAGTATTTTTCGTTGTTTAACAATTTTCCTTGTACTTCAGATGTCTTTGTGAAAATTTTAGCGTTGCCAAAAAATTTTTATCAAATTATGTCATTACGATTGCAATAAATAATCAGATGCATCGTGGCGTCGAAACTATATCTAGCGCATGATATACCACTCACGGGATTTACTACTTTCTATTTAAAAACGGAAATTAATTTGAAAATATAATTTAAATTTTCTCTGGAACTATTGATCATAGCGAAATAAATGTTATATCAATCGATAGCAAATTTTATTTCACTATTTTAGAGCTATTACATTTGAAATTAGAACGAGAATTACTTTTTAAAATTTCTCCACACTCTTTCAGTTCTCATCGGTTTTCCACACTGACAACCGGTTTTGGCCTGGAACGGTCGAATTTCGGTGGTGTGGAGAGGTCGTGAATGCCCAGCTTTACAAATCGGACTTATATAGACTTTCTTGGAAAATGCGAGCTCACACATTCCTGATAACTAAAAACATCTTTTGTTCAAAAACAGAAAGCAAGATATTGAAAAAGTGCCAGTCTCCGAATTTCCCTATGATTAGGAACAGGCTTCTTAACTTCTCAGATGCATTAATGACTTATTTCCCTTAGACCACAGGAAGGAATAAATTTTGACTTTTTGTCATTCCTTTCCACAGAAAATCTTGTTCCTTTTTGAACTAAAAATGGCGTGTGGTTTCTGATGAGTGAGCCATTTTAGTTCCTTTTCATTTTGAATAATTTCTTAACAAATTGTTCTAAGTATTGGTAAACTTTTGTTTTTTCTATAGTTCTTGTTGTACTTTTTAAAAAAATTTCTGTTGAAGCAATTACTTTTCGCTGCTGCGTTTGCACGCAAAACCGTCTATTTTTTTCACTACTTTTCATTGTATCATTGTTTTCTTTTAATTTATTTTCTTTTAATTTAAATTTCTTTTATTTGTTTTTGTATTTCGTTAGAATTGGCTGCATATGCGCCTTTCTATTTAATGCAAAGTATGTTATTGTTTTTTATTTTATTTTAATTAAAATTTAATTAATTAATTTTGCTAAATTTTAAGAATTATAACTATTATTTCCCTAAGTATATATTTGGAAATGTGTACAAATTTTTCAACCAATTCTGAGTTCTGCTTGCTGCAGCTCTAAGGACTCTTTCGGCTTGAGTTCAGCTGAACTACAATAGGTTTTCAAAACCAAACTGTGGTAAAAGAATGCGATTGACAAATGGTTTTAGTCTTCAATTTTGGAAGATTCATTGAAAATTCCTTAAGGAAATGGAACGTAGAAAGAATAGGCAATTTTTGAAAATATTGCAGACGATGCTACAACTTTTATGCCTCGATGGACTTGCCGTCCTCAGATTGTACTTTTTCAGCTGCAAAACGTGCTGGGCTCAGACGCATCTTTTACTAGTATTTGTAACTTCTGAGCCTACAGCGAGGTCAAGTTAACTTTACAGCATTGATAGAGGCGAGAGTTACTAATCTAGTCGCTGAGGTAGTCGGTACATAGAACTATTGACACTCAAGTGCTTCAAATTAACTAGTACGATACTATACTACTCAGCTTCTCATCATAATGCCTGTATTCAACATATATCAGAAGTATACCATTGCGAGAAACTACTTAGCTGGTGACTCAGTAAAAGCAATACTACTCGATAACAAAATAACAAATTTAATAAAACAACAACTAAATTAAAATCCTAAATCAAATCATAAAATCATTATACTGTTAGCTATCAAATGATACAGAAAGAAGAAGAGAATGAACAGTAGCAATCAGTCCTCAAATACTGCAACAGGCTCGTCGCTATTGGTCGATGGGTGACAACACAAAGAGGGCGGATCCGATCTGCATTTAATTACAATTCAGGATATTGCCAGATGCCGCGATGATGCTACATATTCTTCTCGCTGAGTGCTTTATCGCAGTAACTTATTTATAAACGCATCAACATAAAGTTGCCTATGTAATTCATATAAACTGTTCCGTATTATTGTATAAATGGCTGACTAACGTACGCTGTATTTTTGCGTGACGTTCACCGAGCAAATCTGGAATCTGAGTTACTGAAAGTTCAGTGTTTTTCATGGCGTGGAGCGGTGGAGTCTGGAATCTTAGTTACTGAAAGTTCAGCGTTTTTCATGGCGTAGAGTGCACGAGAATGACAGGCCCAAATTGGATTGGCTTGGCGTGATATTGAATGACCGACTTAACTCTTACTTATCTTCAAGCCAACATGATTTTGCTTTGATAGAAGGTCAGAGGTGACTGTAAAAATACTTGAGCAACTAGTAGAGAAATACAGGGTGATTATAAATTATAGGACCCATTTCAAAAATTAATTTAAAAAAAACTAATAATGCTACAACTACGTTTCTGTTTTTAAATGAGAGCGCATTTTAAAAAGTTTTTTTTTCAGATAGGTAACGCGTTGTTACGGTGGTGTCGCAACTCATTCGGCATCTCCCATTTTTGAGAGACATTATCTGCAAAATTATTAAATCCAGGAGAAAAATAAAAGCATGCACTTGTAGGAAACTTTACGCTCTTTAATTTGTTAAATCAACTGTAATTCGAAAACTGAGTAGTTCTCGAGATATTCAAGAAAAACTAAAAAAGGAAACCAGAAAACGCGCATAGGCTTCCGCTGATCGGTAGCCATTGTGTATAGAAATCTCTCGCTGCAGCAAATTTAGAACGCCGTAATGGTACGCCACCTGTCTGTAACGAAACTTTTTTATTTGCTCTCTCATTTTTTTAAAAAAATCGCAGTTGTAGCTTTATTAGTTTTTTATCAATTTTTGAAATGAGTCCATTAATTTATGATCACCTTGTACAGTGTCTTCAAACAAACGGCGCATTGAAGTTCCAACCAAGAGGAAGCTCAGAAGAAAGTGGAAAACCAAGTTTGATTCATAATTATGCATTTTTGATGTACAGCGCATTAAAAAGAGTAACAAAAGTAATAATGATAGAAGAACCGTTTATCATACTAGAAGAAGTTTTCTACCCTCAACTTTACCGTATGATTTCACAATGTAGCGCATTTTTTTAGCTCAGTTTCGTTGTATAGTGACGAGAACGGAATATTATTAGAAAAATCGTTCTGTGGGTGTATGGTGTAAACGGTCCAGCAAACAGGATAATGGAGAATGAAGGTTTATTCACAAATATGCAGGAACACACGTAGCACAGGTAACAGGAAACAGTAGGTCTTGCACAGATCAGCAACGTAAACAGACAACAACTCACAGGTAACAACAGTTCAGCACTTTGAGATTTAGCAACAAAAACAGCCAGCAAATAACTAATAACGACAATAATAGCATTTTCAATAGCTCTTAGCTCACCAGCTTTCTAGCTCGCGCTGCAGACGAATCAACACACACACCTCCCTGATCCAAGACCGGCCCTCATATACTCTCCCCGACAGGCCGTGACGTCACATGGAGCTTTCTCGTACATTCGAGCGTATTTTCTTTCCTAACAGAGATATATGGAAAGTGGTCGCATTTTCTGGAATCATCGATTTGTCGACAAGGTCGCCAAATTTGTCGCCAAGTCGCTAAAATTGTAGCCAATTTCGTTCCCAAGGTCAGGCGTCCAGGTCCGGCCGTCCCATACTTACCCCTGTAAAAGTCTCTTCCCAAACATAAGATTAGTGAGGCAGGAAAGCAACATTGCATTTTTGCAACAATATGCATTTTGGACCAGTCCCCTTTAACCAATTTAGAAATTTCAATAAAGATGCTTTTTCATAAATTTGTTTTAATAGCTGATGTATTTTCTTAAAGGTCTGTTAATTTTTGTTACATTCGGTATTCTTTCCATTCGTTCTTAACTAACAAATAATATTCTAATTTTTTAGCTTAGTTTTATGATGCGTTACCGTGAACAAAGAAAATAAAATTAGTTAATATTTTAGTAGACCTAAATAACCTTTTGCTATGCATACACATCGACCTGTTGCAATTCATCAACAGCATGCTATGCGAAGATTATGGCGATGATAAGGAACTAAAAACTGCATACTGAAGTAATTTCACATATTTTTTGTCGATTTGAGCGACTGGGAGTTATGTATCAATTTTCATAAAAAAAATAAGAAGTTGAGTGCTTAACAGTCAATGCTATGATAAACAGTTCAAGAGAAATTTTAAAATTTTGAAAAATCAATGGGAAGCAATCTATTCTCGCCACTTTTTACGACTTTCCAAGACCACTCAGAAACAAAAGATATCAATCAATTTTATTACTTTTTTACCCGTTTTATTTTCTTATCAATTGCCAACTTTTCCGTGGTATAGCGACATGCAAAATAATAATGATAATAAAAGATTATTTTCAGCCCACCTTAATGCGCATGCGCATTGAGTCATGTAGGGCTGCATTGACTTTATTTCCTATTAAAAGGTTTTCCCATTTTTATATCAGTATAATTGCTACCGATTATTCTGGATTAGCTATTGACTTATAAGGCTGTATTATGCTAATTCCTTTTATATTAATACCGAAACATCCGGTTATTATGAATATATAATGTCCAATTTTCCTTCTCTAGAGGAGACTAGGCGCTTTCCTTGCATTGTTAAAATCACACTGCGTGCCTCTAATAAATATTTCAGTGGTCGTACATACTTAAGTTTCCCTGAATGCATCTGTTATGTCCCGTTAACGTGCATAGATTATTGTATAATGTTTCTACAAAGTTACAGCAATAGGCATGTGTTTAAACATTTTAAGCTCATTTGTTTTTTAGAAAAGCAGAGTTATAACTAAATGCGCTTCTTTAAAATCGAGTCACAAATAGTGTACAAGTGAGCAATCTTCATAACTAAAAAGAAAGCAATGATGAATAAGTAAGTGAATTGTTGTTTATTAGCACAAATAAATTTATTATTTGGTGAAATTTTATTATTTATTATTTGGGGAAATTATTTTAATTTTAAATTATTGTGAATCTTCGCTATCATCGTTTAATTAGTCACTGTTTAAGGTATTCGTATACTTTTGGAATTCTAAACAATTTTTGTTATAATTCTGCTCAAAACTAATGTTTTGATAATTTTTTTTATGCAGAGTGCTAAATCTATATGAATGCATGAAGTTTATGTGAATTTTGTATGAAGTTCCAACTAATATGTAAGCATTGTGCTTCTTTATAGCATTAATTATTAATTTTTATTAACATAATTATTAATTTTTAGAAAGAAATCAGTAAATGTAGAAATAAGTGAAATAATTTTAATACTTATTTGGGGAATACGATTTTTTTATTGAAAATTACTTTTACATTTGGCCTTTAAGCGAGTTTAATTTACCTTAAAGCGAGTAAGATACTTTTCGTTTCGAAATTCCGTGTCTATCACTTTCGGACGATTTTACTTCGGAAAGGGGTGATATGCAGTAAGTAAGAAGTACGCTTTCCCGGAAATGTTTGTTTGGTGCGTTTTTCTTCTTAGCTATACTTTTTCCGATGTTCATATTCATTTTCTTTTTGAATCGTACTATTTTGTTTTAATTCGAAACTTGTGTAGTCGTAAGTCGCATACTAGATAAATTAATTTTGAACTTGTCGCCAAATATCGAGATTCTGTTACCAAGACACCGCGACCCAAGG
>BGPR01001026.1:53322-73590 GCA_013235015.1 Araneus ventricosus | reverse complement strand
AAATATCGAGATTCTGTTACCAAGACACCGCGACCCAAGCTGTCGCCAAATATCGAGATTCTGTTACCAAGACACCGCGACCCAAAGTGTCGCCAAATATCGATATTCTGTTACAAAGAAACCGCGACCCAAGGTGTCGCCACTAAATAGTCATCAGCCTTTAGTATAAACATCAGCCTTTAATATAAAATACAGTAGAACCCCGCTAATCCGAACTGATTGGGACCGGTGCCTGTTCGGATTACAAAAAATTCGGATTACACGAAATTCCGTTAAAAATAGAAAAGAAAAAGATGTGTGCTAAAAAAATGTAAGTTATGAGTACTCAATACTACTATCTCTTGAATTCTTTATAGAAAGAGAATATGTCTCCCCTTTTCATTAGAATAATGGATGTGCCTCTGTATGAAGTGACCTTATCTTACGGCGAATTGCATTAGTTTCTTCAATGTGTACAAAATTATGCATGCTGAAAATGTATTATATGCTTTTAGTATGTATATTTAAATCTTTTCAGGTAATCTTTTCAATTACAGTGACCTCTCACTTGTACGCGCTCTCTTTTATGCGCGTTTTTTTCGCGGTCCCGGCCGGGGATATAGGAAAAGAGTGCTAACTCTTATTCATTTATGCGCTGCCCTAAAAAATACCTCTCACTTATGCGCGTCGCAAATCTTTTTTTATTTCAAAAAGTTTTTTTCTTCTGCAGAACAAAAACCCTTTTTGCTCTGCTTCTAGGAATGCATTCCCTCGCCCTTTCTCTATTGTTCAGATTCCAGGAACACATTCCTCTAACTTATGCACAGGGGTGTCCGTGGGGGTTCTTGTGATTGACGTCAGTAAAAGACGCATTTATACAGTAGCCAATTAGAGAGGTTAGTGCTGTACGTACCAAGTGACATTGATCGCTAACGAAAGAACCATCTTTGAAGTTTTTGTTAGATGGTTACATTTTAAAATGGCGGAAAAAAACGAAATTGTCGCTTTTGTTTAAAATGGATGTTATTAAAAAATTCGAAAAAATTCGCCTCTAAAAAAGTTTTAGCGAAGCATTTTAATGTCCCAGAATCGACAATAAGAGAGATTTTAAAAAATCGGGAGCATTTCCATTTTCTTTGTGTTCTTAAAAAATAATTAACGGAAGTTCTACACGTATTTGCGTTTTGAAACTAATCTTATTTACATTTTTCTGTAGTATATACATAGTATTAGTTAACAAATATATGCACACTGTATTGATGTTTCACTTTTAAGCTCCCTTTTGTGGTTTTTCACTTATGCGCGTTTTTTTCGCTGTCCCCTGTGCCCGCGCATAAATGAGAGATCACTGTACATATAATTTTCGAAAATAAAATCGGTTCGGATTAACAGGACCGGAATTTCGGATTAGCGGGGTTCTACTGTACGTATAAAACTTACAATTACCTTTAAAAATTTAGAAATTTTCATGTTGAAGTTCAGAATAGATGTTTCTTTACTCTCTTATTTTTAGCATTCTTTATACTTAGTTCTTTAATTCTTTTGTTGTAGAATAAAAATCAGCAAAAACAACAGTCGACGGATGGCTTCTTCTGATCTACAAAATGCACCGGAAGTTATTTTGCTTCTCGACTGCAAAGAAGTTCCGAAATTCGTTCAACAAATTGCCCTGAAGGAACTCGGAGAAACGGCAACTAAACGAGAAAAGTGCCTCAAGGAACTAAGAGAAAAGATCACAAGTAAGATTTTTTGCAACAAAAATCATCATGCTAGATGTTTATACTGCTCAGCAACGGATTCCGAGACTACCGCTTTCGGACGATTTTACACCGGAAAGGGGTGTCAGGCAATGAGTCATATGAGCGCATCTCCGGAGAACTTTGTTAGATCACGCTCAGTAAAAAGGAAACATCATGCTTCCATTCTTCACATTCCCCCTATTTTTGATGAAAATAACTCAGCCTGGCGCATGCGCAAAAGCGCGGGGGTTTCCGAATCCGTTGCTAAACAATATTATCATTTATTGTAATTAATCTCTAGCTCCTGTTTGCATTTTTGTATACAAGATATTGCAATTATGATATCTCCCGATGACAAAGAGAATTGTAATCTTTTAAAAAAAATTTAACCTCGGGATGTTGATGAATCTCCACTTTCAAATGCCTTCAAATCCAAAAAAGATCATTTTTGTAATTATATCTTCCTGCCTGAGTGTATGTGGAAACTATAATTCCAAAACAAAACTGGTAGATAGATGATATTTAGGATGTGGTCACGGCTGTCTTATCCAATGGTCTTATTGGGCTGTAGCCCTGGGGCGTCAGTGATCCAAAGGCTACTAAAAATTAACTATGTTGATTTGATTTTATTTTTTAACCAAAACATTTATTTAATTATAATTTTAAATATGTTGAAAGCACCCCAAAAAAGCTTTTAACTAGGCAGCCATCCATTTTGTAATGATATACAGGGTTTCCACACTTACCGTGGTCCAATAGCTAATTTCTAAATCGTTAAAGATAGACATATAGTTTCAATTGGAAAAATGCTTTAAATGAAGGGATGAATTATAATATATGTGTTTTGAGTATAAATATATATTCCTGAAAAAGTTACGAAATCTAACTTTTTATACAGTCCCTCGGTCCTATCAATCATATTTAGCAAAATATTTTTGACACTAACATTTTAAACAAAAAAAGTCCCACTCTTCCGCGAAAAAAACTGGCCGAGTTATGGAGCTTTGAATATCGCTGACTTAGACCATTTTACACTACTTCAATAGCCGTCTTGAAGACGATCCACCAATCAATGCGCAGCACTTGCTCGACGAGGCCGCTGATTGGTTAAAAGTCATGAAATTCAAAGCTCCTTAACTCGCTCAGTTTTAGTCGCAGAAGAGTGGGACTTTTTTGCTTAAAATGTTAGAGTGTCAAGAATATTTTACTAAATATGACTGATAGGACCGGGAGATCGCATAAAAAGTTAGAATTCGTAATTTTTTTAGAAATGTATTTATTGACTCCAAAAACAAAGTATAATTCTTCCCTTCATTTAAAACATTTTTTGCAACTGGAACTATATGTCTATTTCGAACGGTTTAGAAATTAGCTATTGAACCACGATAAGTGTGGACACCCTGTATACACAAGAATATTATTTCAAAAAATATTCATATAGAGATAATTTGCGGAAAAAGTCCTAACTTATGCATGTAAAAGTCACATGCATCATAGAAGCTGGCTCGCAAAATCTTATTTTGAAAAGTCGCCTGCTTACGAAATTGTAGGTATTAATCACGTAACAGGTGTCATTTTTTTGCTCCTCAATAATTTCATTAGGTAGGTATTTTCATTGGTCCATAGGCTCTCAAAACTCCTGATGGGCGCCAAGTTACTATAGCCCAGGGCTCTTCAATTTGTTAAGACGGCACTGAATGGGGTCGTTAAACCGAAATGGTAGATTTGTATCAATATTAACTCTATGAGCCCTATCCCGCCTCAAATCGCCCCCAATAGAATTCGACCGCTTCGTGTGGCTGTTGTAAATTCATAAACACTTATTTAGTAAAGAATGATAGAAAACACATTTAACTCTGTGAGCCCTATCCCGCCTCAAACCGCCCCATTCGACAGAGGCCGGACTCGGGCGGTTTCGGGTGCCCGAGTGAATTTTAAGGGAGAAAAGCAGTTCCTTTCTTTGTTTACAATTAATCGCCCAAATTCGAGTGCCGTCCTTCTGTAAATTCTGTAAAGAATGATAGAAAACACATTTAAAACGAAGTCCTTCAACAAGAAGTCTGTCTGTCCGTCCGTCCGTACGGTAACTTAAAAAGGAAGCTAACTAAATGGATGAATTTTGTCAGATAATTTCAACACCTAAATTGCACATATGTTCCAATTTTATACCAAATCCATCAAAAAATCACTAGCTGTCAAACTGTTTCTGTTTTGTGTGTGAACACGATAACTAAAAAACAAGGCGAGCTAGACGAATGAAATTTGTTATGTGGTCGTTACACCAAAATTGTGAATCTGTATCAAATTTTGAGGTAAATCCATCAAAAGGAATAGGTACTCGACGATATTCTTTAGTATAGACGAAGTTGAACTCAAAACGCGCCATATTGTGGAGATATATGAGAACATTGAGGGGAGATAGAAGTGGAAGAGAACTCGAACGGCGAACTTTTTCGAAGTGGCACTCGCCATCGGAGTTCTAATATGGATAAATTTTCTGTCAAGGGAATGACTAAATAGTCATAGCGAGTGGCACTTTGAAAAAGTTCGCCGTTCGAGTTCTCTTCCACTTTTTCCATTTTATCTTAATGTGTTTTAATTCTAATTAAAGCATGATTTTTGTCGTTTGATTGTATATTAATTGGATAGTTAACTTAAGACAATACTGATAATGCAATGACTGGAAGCTGCTACGTTGGCGCGCAAAAGGTATATTGTTATCACTATTGTTTACTTCTTCTGTTTCTTCTGTATTTGCTTTTTTTGTAATTAAATATCTTTCTTTTGTATTTTATTGGATGTTGCTGCATTTTTGCGCCATTCTGTTTAATGCAAAGTTTAATTCTTAATATCTCTTGTTAAATTATTTCACTTGAACTTGTTACTGTAATTCGCATTTATAAAATGTTAGCTTGTCTGAAGAGGGCGGAAAAATACGAGAAATAAAGCGGCCTTTTGCATAAAATGATCGTTTTTCACAGTATGGTTGGGTTAGGAAGTGAACATTTATAAAACTTCGGCCAATCCAGCTTTATAGCAATTACAACACTAAGCTAATACTTGGGAGCCTACTAAATTCAGTTTACTTTTAAGGTCATGGTTGTTGTGCAGATATTAACCTTGGATCAGTTTTCTATCACCGAGTAAAAATGTCGGCGATCGACAAGAAATGCTAAACCCAACCAGCGGGAGTGGTCTCCCCTAAACTTTCTCGTATACTTCCCCAAAAAGGTGCTGTTCCCCCTCCACCCGCGTGGATTAAAAAATTCGAACCTACTGTAACCCAGAATCCAATGACTATCAGAAGGTTTTTCATTGCAGATTATAGCGATTGTAAAATATTTACGTGAAGAATCATATTCAAAGAGATGCATACCGATTTTGGATAATTTCATCAAAAACGACGATACCAGTCGGATACTCAAATCTTCACACACACGCACAAAAGAAAACTTTTCGGTGCGAGTAATTCTCTACTCTTTTGTCGAGCAAGTGATTTTCCCAAAGCAAGACCAGTTTTTTTAATTAATGTGAACAAGGCTTCACGTTTAACCTTGCATGGACAAAAATAAGGCAGCATTAAAAATTAGTTTAAAGAACCTGAAAATAGACAGAAATGTTTTTTTTTTAGAATCTGGAAATATTGTATCAAAAATGTGATTAAAAAATAAAGAGATGATCACATTTTGTTTGCCACGTGAAATTGATTCTCAGGAACCTGTTTGATCCTCCCCAAAAGGAAAGACAGCTAAAAATATGCAAAAAAATACTATCAAAGAAAGAGACGGAGGAATTATCTTTGTATTTTTTTCCGCCATTTATAATTCAAGAAAGATCCTATTCGGAAAAACTGTATAACCAATAAATATTGTCTCATTATAAAACTAATTCAATTATACCAACATTGAAATTGCGGATTTAAATCCATATGGACCGACATTTCTTGTTCCTTAATTTAATTAGTTTTCATTAAGTTATTGTAAATATATAATATTCAAAATTGGGTTCCACTTCATTGACAAGAATGTACAAAATGTATCCTCTCGAAAACGCCCAGAGTTTCTGTGATATGTATCGATATAAACGCTTCTTTTAGTACTTTTAATTTGTTTGTATTCAAACTCCAGTTGTAAGCATTTGTTTTTACTTTTTTGTTAATAAATCTTCTTAGTTTGAACGTTGTAATTCTATACAGGAAAATATCATTCGAAGTTAATATTTTGTAATGAAATTTTTATTGCTTCCACTAACAAAGGCTATTACTGATTTTTTAAAAAAGGAATACAAAATTCAGTTGTGATATGAACTTAAAACAAAAATTTTTATATAAAATGATCGCCGTGTAAATGGAGTTATCAAATAAAAGGCTGAAATAAGCTGTGTTCTAGACATATCCCGACACCGTGGATATATAAACAATTGAGATACGTTAGACACTTCGAACAATATTTGCTGCTATTTCTTCACAAATCAACGTATGTTTCTTTTCTGTTCCGTATAGGTTACAAGCTCATTCTCAGTGATATTTCAAATAATGATTATGTAGCAATTTCATTTACATCTTGGTTAAACTTAAGAACACGCACCGTCCTGTCGCCAATCTCGCTCCACTTTCGCCAACCGTGAAGATCGCCGCCAACCATTAGGTTTTAGGTTAATATGAAGTTTACGGTACCCACTTACTTCGTTCCTCTTAGGATCGCCAACTCTTTGCCGCCAAGAACGGAGATGAGAGAACATTTGTTTTGGTTGCGCAATAATATTTTTAAGGAGTTATATGGACGCATGCGCGAAAATTAATCTTTTCATCGGTGTTTTGCACGTCACGCCATATTGCGCCTCGTTTCGATTGGACTGTTTTGTTCATCTCTTCGATGTGATTGGTCGATTAATGCGAACTTGAATAAAACTTCGTTTGGAATTCATCGGTTTGAATATCGGTTCAGTACTGTGTATTTTAGTCTGTGTGTTTCGGTTCTTAATGAATAAGCGCAGCTGCGAGTATTCCGCTATGCTGAGAGCGAAGCCGCTGATGTTTTTTTAACTTAAAAAATATCTGCCCGGTACACGCTTGAAATGCCGCAGGCATTGCGTGCGGAAATTTTCGTTTTCGGAATTTTTTAAAAAATCTAAATTCCAACCTTCAATGAAAAAAGCGAAGCTACTAGTTTCCTGATATTCTGAAAGCGAAGCCGATGGTGTTTTTTCAAATTAAAAAAAATTGCCCGGTACACACTTGAAATGCCGCAGGTATTGTGTACTCAATCTCTGCTTTTCAGGTGACGCATGCGCAAGAGATCAATAAAAAGCTCACTGCCCATCCAAAACAGTATTTGGCGACGGCACATGAAATTGCGCCAGGAAAAATTGGCGAGAAACAAGTGGGTGCCGTAAACTCCACATTTACCAGGTTTTAATCGTGTTGATGCAACATTTGGCGAGTTATCGCTTGAAAAATTCAAGTTTGGCCACAGTACCGAGTTCTTAAGTGTAACCTGCATCTTATATGTTTTAAACTGTTGTGTTTATTTGTAACATATGCTCTTATATTTCCAGATGAGAAGGGGTTGACTTGCGACGCATCTGACGATTACCTTCTGCGTTTTCTGAGAGCTCGCAAGTTCGATACCGAGGACGCCTTCACGCTGCTGAGATCTCACTACAAACACAGACTGAAAAACCCCTCTGTCTATCGATACTGGACGCCGAAGCAAAATGTGGAAGTAATGAAAGCGAACATGATCGGGTTCTTAGAAAAAAGAAACACAGATGCGACAGCGATTTATTTCGCCAAGATTGGTCAGTAATTTTGACTTAGCATGAACGAAAAAACTTACTTTTTATGATCCATATGTAAATATACTCAGGGGGAGGGGTGGTGATAGCAGATATCATAGTATCAAGTTAATTTTTAAAAAAAAACTTGAATGAAAACCTTTTCATAAACCCACTTTTATTATTGTATACTAAACAGTAGGAATTTTTTTTATTTAAATTATTCCCTACTTTTCGTAGCTTGAGTTTTAGTTTAGTTTAGTTATATTAACGTCCCGTTTTGAAGCAACACGAGGGCTATTTTGGGCTGGACCTCGTAATTTTGAGCCGCGATCAGATGACGAGGGCGGCGCCCCCCTCTCCAAGCTTCCACGCCGCGGCAGCGGGGGTGGGGGGTTGGGCCACTGCGTATGATTTGGCGTGCAGCGGGGCCCATACACGGCGGATCTTCGGTGGAATCTGGTTTCAGGCCTGGAACCCAACGGCCCCAATGCCGAGACCTTACCACTAGGCCACAGAGGCCTCTTTTATATCTTGAGATTTACATATTCTTTCACAAATTCACAGCCAGGTGGCGCAACTGGTACGGAAAAAATTAATTTAATTAATGATAAACTTATGATTTAGTTCTGAAAATGTTAAGATAGTGTATTGTTATCGAGAATACACAAGTGTCCGAAATTTCAAAATTCCAGCTCATCTGAGAGAGAATGACAGAAGAGAGGCTTCGGCATAGTTGGAACATGCAAACTAATCTTAACGAACTCAAAGGCTAACACATCTATTCTTATAAAAGGCAATGTTTGTATGCGTGTGTGTCTACGATGTCCAGACGAATCTATCGCCCTTACAGCCATGAAATTTGGCACACAGGTAGTCGTAATGGCGACTGAATGCACCTCGAAGACCGAATTTTAACATTTAATCTAGAAATTTTTGATTTAATGTTTTGTGTTGTTTTGGGTCATATTCGGAACGTTTACGGCTGTAGTATCTTTTCCAATGATAGTTTAAAAACAATCGATGCACCATTGGATAGAACAAACCATTTTCTTTCTAATGAAATTTGTTTTGAGATTCAAACGTAATTTACTGAATTTTGAGAAATTTTTAAAAAATAGTTAGTTTTGCAGACAAAATTTTGTTTTCGTATTTAAATTTACTGCATCCCCGTTCTAATAACGTTATCTCTTTCATTTTTTTAGGTAATGAATGGAATATTCCTCCCCCTCATTTAAAACAAGAACGGTTAAAATATCCTTTATGGTTGAATATTAATTAATTTTTTTCTGAAGTGTTAAAATATTTTCGCCCTATTTTTTCCCTCGATTCTTCGTAACCAAAGTCGAGGTGTTCTATTCCCAGCATGCATTTCGTCGAAACCACGTGACATCATAATCCCTTTGCGGAAGATTGTAAACTTTAAAAAAAATTTTTGGTGAAATTCAGAATATCACGGGCAACGCCGTGAGTACTGCTAGTAACAAATAAATACTACCTGTGTCCCATAATAATAGTAGCAAGTGCATATTTAAACGGGAATTATTGGCGTATGCTGCTGTAAGTTACGTTGTAGCGCAAAATTGCGAAGTCTTCGATGAAAATCAATGTTTCATGATATCTGTCATTTGTTTTGACACGTCTTTCAATTTTTAGGTTAACCTAATTATTATAAATTATAACTATTTTTCCAATTTCATCTACTGATCGAAATCGATTGTTTTATTTCAGTTGAATATCAGCAAATTGTAAAAGTAAGATGAAAAAAAAGAGAGTTTTCAAGCATTGCTATTGTCCAGTTCTTGATGCATCAAACGAAAAGTTGCAGAAAAGTGCAATTACGTTAGCTGCAAAACAATTTAAGTGCAACAGAATGTCCCATGATGAATGAAACTATCTGAACACTCAAAATAAAAATTAGTACTAATATTTTTAATTTATTGTTTAATTTAATCTAGTTTTCTGATAATAAATATTGCGTTATATATTTATTTTTCTTTCGCTACTATTATTATGGGAGAAATTAAATTCAGCAACTGCTACAATTATTATGGGACAAATTAAATTCATAAACTGCTACTATTATTATGGGGCAAATTAAATTCATCAACTGCTACTATTATTATGGGACAAATTAAATTCATCAACTGCTACTATTATTATGGGACAAAGGTAGTAGATTCTAAATGACTGTGGTTCGCAAGAAAAGAAACTTGAAGGAGAAAAGGGATAAAATTATACGCAAACAGAGATTTAGTACGAAAATTTAGAGCAAAAGAGTACAAGTATACGGGAAATGATTCCTTTTTACTTTCTCGTACACGAAATATACAAAGAGAAAGTATCGCAATCGTCAAAAAATTAGAACTCGAGATTTTGACGAATCTCCATGTTTTAGATCTCCCTGTGTCCGAAAAACACAATTTTGGAATTATGTCTGTCTGTGTGTTTGTGAACACGATAACTTGAAAACTATTAGAACTTCGGAGATGAAATTTGGTATGTGGTCTTTAAACATAATTTGTAGGTTTCTTTCACATTTTGGACTAAATCCGTCAACGGGAAGTCTGTCTGTATGTATGTCCGCGGTCATGTGAACACTATAACTCAAAAACCTGAATAGGTGGATGGATAAAATTTGGTACACAGTTTTATCATCATGAATGTAGGTCCTTATAAAATTGTGGGCCAAATCCGTCAAAGGGTTGACTGTCTGTCGGTCTGTATAATCGCATACTTGTAAAAATTATATCTCATAAGCCCTTTGGCGTAGATAAATAAAAATTGGTATCACGGATGCTAGAAATAATTATAGATATGTGCCCAATTTTTACCTCAATCGATTAAAAAAGAGGTGTTCAAATTTCATATTCAAATTTTTAATTTTGGAACGAATCCGTTATCTCCACGCGCATGCGTACGGGAAGCAATATCTGTGCACGCGGAAGCTACGGAGCGAATTACGTCACTTTATCCGTCAGCTGGCAAGAGTGGAATCGGTACGCATCTCTTTGAATTTGATTCTTTACTTAAATGTTTTACAATCACTATAATCTACAATGAAAAAACCTTCTGATAGTCATTGGATTCTGGGTTACAGTAGGTTCGAATTTTTTATCCACGCGGGGGGAGGGGAAACAGCACCTTTTTGGGAAAGTATACGAGAAAGTTTAGGGGAGACCACTCCGGCTGGTTCGGTTTAGCATTTCTTGTTGGTCGCCGACATTTTTACTCGGTGATAGAAAACTGATCCAAGGTTAATATCTGCACAACAACCATGGCCTTAAGGAGCATAAGAAAGATTTATTACCCAGATGTTACAAGGCTAGCATGTGTACAATAAATAAAGATGTCTAGGCCGCAATAAAAAAAATGAAACTTAGTTTGAAATGTGTAGTAGAAAATCAGAAATGTTCCCCACTGAGATTTCTCATATATTTTCTTCCACATGAATGAAAAACAAGCTAAAATAATCTTTATAAATATGGCGGTGTTTTGTTTAATTTCTATATCATATTGAAGAAGTTCGAAAAGTATCTCTTCAACTGACGGATTTTGTTCAGAATTTGAGTTAAGAGGTTTACACGCATAAATGTGGTATGGGGTTGGATAAAAACACGTTCATGTTCTCCTGAGTAATTTAATTCACATTTAGAAATAACGATTAAATGCTCGAATCACTCAGACTGCATAACACAGAAATCATAGAACAACACTCTTCCTCTCAAGTCTTTTTCGGCTTCCATAGATCTCGGTCACGTGCTCAGTTGGCGTAAGGAAAGGAAGACCTTTCAAAGTTGAAATATTATTTTGTAATCATCCGTATAATTTAAAATTAAAGAAAAGCAAGCTTATGATACGAACCTATGATAATACAGAAGACTCCCAACTGTCCGGCCTACTGTGGCAGGAGGGTAGGCCGGATAACAAAAAAGCCGGATAGGTCGGTACTTTATGAATTCCTTCTTCCTATTCCGCCCATACCATCACATTCATCCATACAACATCCTTTTCATACCAATATCTGCTCATATTTCTTGACCTAATTTTGTTCTGTACTGTATGTTTAAAAGTTTATTGCAGGAAAAAGGAAGTCTAAGAATAAAAATATTGTACACATTTTAATATGAATTTAATAATACCTAACTTACTTCATGCGGCCTCATCAGGAGTTCCGGATTTCTTCGGCTAAGACGGGAACTCTAACTGCGTGCCTAACTTAATTCGTGCGGCCTCATCAGGAGTTCCGGACTGCTTCGGCTAAGACGAGAACTCTAACTGCATACCTCACTTAATTCATGAGGCCTCATCAGGAGTTCCGGACTGCTTCGGCTAAGACGGGAACTCTAACTGCATACCTAACTTAATTCATGCGGCCTCATCAGGAGTTCCGGATTGCTTCGGCTAAGACGGGAACTCTAACTGCATACCTAACTTAATCCATGCGGCCTCATCAGGAGTTCCGGATTGCTTTGGCTAAGACGGGAACTCTAACTGCATACCTAACTAAATTGACTTAATTTCAGGAAACATAAAATCAGATACACTACACCGTATGAACCCACACACTTTTAAAATAAACAAAACAAGAATGTCTCGATTTATTACAGAGAATTATTTTTTTAACTAGGCAGAATAGTCCCGAATCTACTGCAGTTTTAACAGCATGTAAAAAGTATTCAAATGCGTTTTATACGCTGTTTTTCTGACTGAGCTGCAAAGATATTCGCATCACATCTCACACTATCTTGACATGCTGTCATAAAAATATGCCATTCTTTTAGGTCAATGGAACCCGAAAGAACTGAGCTTCGAACAGATCCTCCGATTCGGTCTCATATGCAACGAAAAGGCCGTGGACAGCGAAGTGACCCAAGTCTGTGGAATAACCAGTATAGCAGACATGAAAGATTTATCTTGGTCTCATCTCATGTATTTACCACTAGCGACGCTCAAGTGTTTTGTCTCTGCCGTACAGGTAAAGCTTCCCTATTAGCACAAAATATTTTACGATTCCTATCAGCACAAGATGCTCTGCAATATTCGTGCGATATCTTTGCGATGTTGTGCGGCGTTCAGAATGTCGTAGAAACAACGTGGAGATATCGCAAAATATCTTGAGCTAATAGGGATATCTCTACAATCCTGCTACGATATGAATGTCGCACAATATCGTAAAGATATCGCATAAATATTGTAGGGCATCTTGTGCTAGTAGGATTCGTTGATTTCTTTATTTGACAGTACCTATTACATATGTTCAGTGGCAAATCCAGGATTTGGGTCTGGTGGCTGAAGTCATAAAAAATTTGTATCGTCGAGTCGTGACGAATGTTAAACCTCGTGGCTTATGTAAATAAACCACTTTAACTTTAAAGACTTTACTCACCTGACAATAAGAATCATAAAGAACACTACAATACTTTCGATAATTTGTAATATTCGTAACGAATAAAAATATGTATTTGTAGAATTATTAAAATATTTGAAGAAAAGAAATTAATTAGTTAAAAACATCGTTTGGTCATAAAATAAATTAATTTTAAAATATCGTTTGGCTGAAAAAGACATTAATTAAAAAATATCGTTTGGCATAATTCTTTTCTAAAGGTTATAAAAATAGTGTGGCAACGATATATTTGTCTTTTTGCTAACGTTGCCTATCAACGGAAAAGAATAATGAATTGAAGATGGGATTCGATGTAAGTCAGTGATGTAACGTTTGTGATGTAAGTGTTTGTGCTTGTTTTACATGTTTGTTCTGTGGAAAGCGTCCAATAAATATATTATATATTATTTTTGATAAAGAAGGTTCCACGATTCTTCATGCTATGCTGAAATACATCACAAATTTAATAGAAATTACGATGAAATAACTAATCAAACAGTGTCTTCGATCGCGTCAACGCTACAAGTACAAGTGGATTTTCGTGCCTGTTTAGCCAGAAATCAGTGCTTTTATTATTTTTTAAAAGTGAAATGGACTCCATGGTCCTCGCCCCTGGATTCGCCACTGCATTTCTCCTTCTACCAAGTTATACTAAAGTTATATTAAATAAATTATGATTATTTCCCCAAAAATGAAAACAAATTATTAGAGGAGCGAAGTGAGGTACCGTTTCATCTCGACAGTTTGGCATTTCATGTGTTTGTCTGTAAATTTGCTTATTACGCAGTCACGGCGTAACGCGGTGTTCAATTTTCTTCGCATCTGGCATGAAGGCTCCTTACAATCATTTAAAACGACGTATATGTAAGTATTTTCATTTTTGATTCCGTTTCAAGATGGTGGCCGTTTTAATGGTTTCATTGCTTGGTGAGTCAACGGCGTGTTTCGCACAAATTAAAACATTTGAATAATTTTGGTAATGAAGGGACATTTAATTGTAATTTTGTGAATACTGGTGAAAGCAGACTTGTGTAAATAGTCCCTCTCCCAGAAGAAATAATGGTTAAACCTGCGATGAAAAGTAAATCTTTTTTCCTGAGCGACGACTGCTGTTCAGAGATCTACTATTGTTTAGCAACGGATTCGGAAACCTTTCGAGCTTTTGCGCATGCGCCGGGCAGAGTTATTTTCATCAAAATAGGGGGAAAGTGAAGAATGGAAGGGTGATGTTCACATTTTACTGAGCGTGATCTAACAAAGAACTCCAAAATGCGCTCATATGACTCATCGCCTGACATCCCTTTCCCGTGTAAAATCGTCCAAAAGTGGTAGTCTCGGAATCCGTTGCTGAACAGTAGCTGGATTGTTTCTAATTTGAGTCTTTTAATATTTCATGTAGTTACTTGTAAGCAAAATAAAATAAATGCTTTGGATTCTGTAATAAGGTTTTATAACTACGTTCATATCTGTGTATGCTTTAATAGAAACTGTTATTGTGTTTAATTCTGAAATATTATTGCATATAGGTAATAATCTTTAGTAAAAACTTGTTTTGTTACAAAAAAAAATGAAAGCCGCGTCTGGTGAATCCAAAACAGCAGTTTATGCAAATACGTGATGATAATGGTAGTGACGTATTTTTTTTTAAGAAAAGAAATATCCGTCTCATTATCAACTGGTGGTAGATCTGGTGATTGAGGTGACCACGGTAAAGTGTTGCTATATGTAATAGCACGGACGTCATAAAGGGCCTTAGCATCACATCAAGTTGTATTTCAATTCTGATGTATAGTTTCACATTCAGGGTCACAGAATGGCACCAATAATATTGTTTTATTTTACCACAAAGTAAAAAAATATGCGGTAATTTTAAAACCATATACTTTTTACTGTATACCATCATCAGTGTGATATATCTTAGTGCTATGTTCGATAAAAAATTGTCAATAGTGAAAACATTTTTTAAAAAAATTGTTAAATAACAAGTAAAAGCTGATTATCTTAAAGTGCTGTTTTTCTTCTTTTTTTCGCAGGACTGTCTTCCAGTCAGGCATAAAAAATGTTAAATAACAAGTAAAAGCTGATTATCTTAAAGTGCTGTTTTTCTTCTTTTTTTCGCAGGACTGTCTTCCAGTCAGGCATAAAAAATGTTAAATAGCAAGTAAAAGCTGATTATCTTAAAGTGCTGTTTTTCTTCTTTTTTTTTCGCAGGACTGTCTTCCAGTCAGGCATAAGGCTATTCACATCGTCAACAACCCTCGCATATTTGCTCTGGTATTCGCTTTGCTGAAACCTCTCATTCATAAAAAGATGCGGGACAGGGTAAGCAATATTTAGCTTCTGATCTTCCTAGCTTTAATAAACATTTGTGACAAATGCGCATGCGCATTAAGAACAGCGCCACTTGTTGTGGGAAGGCACGAACTGTACACAATTTTAGACAGAGATATGACTTAAAGGAATTAATATGTGACCATGGCCCTAAACCAAAGTTCCTTTCCAAATATATATTCAAAATTTAATTATACTAACAGATTCTCGTTATATAAATTTTATAAAATTTTTGACAAGTTTTCTGATGAGCTTGACATTTTTAATATGTCTCTTGGTGCTTTTAAATCGAAATGTTTACAGCTTTTAAATACCTGATACGTTTTATTTTGCCTTTTTACGACTTTTTAGACTTTTATGCGTTTTGATCTTCCTTATTCTTATGTGTTCGACCATTTTTTTAATGTTTTTTTAGAGGTTTTAATTTTTGTACTCCGTTTTTGGCGCCGTGTTGCAATTTATTTTTATCTTAAGTATTGCAATTTATTTTTATCTCAAGTGTGTGTTTTCGTCTGTAAACGTTTAAACTCCTGGTGTGTTTTTAGAGGATTCGGTGCTTGTGTGTTTTGACTTTTTAACCCTTGCCTTTTGGAAATGGTCTTTTAATTTTTTTTAAAATACAACTTTTAGAATCATAGTGCTTTTTAATGTTTTTGTGATTATGTGTTTTCGTTTTTAATTATATATGGGTTTGCAAATTTTTTCTGATTTTGTGTATTCTCTGTGTTCGACTTTTTATTTTCTAGCGCAATTTTTTAAAATTGCTATTGTGGCTTTTGTTCTTTGTGTGTTTGTTGTTTATAGCACTGTAAATGGAGTTTTCTCTGTAGTGTGCTTTTCTTTAAATAAATAAACTAAAGCCCCTTTGTTAATCGTTAGACATTAACTTAAATCTTTATCTTTTGTATGTATACTTTTGTATTTTGTGAATGTCCAAATCTGCGTTGATTCTAATTCATTTTTATGGTATTCGAGCAAATATCAGTTATGAATTCGTATCTTTATAGAAATGAAACGATTCGTATCTTTAAAAATATAGATTCGTATTTATAATTTTCAATGTCAAGCGCTTTAAGTTTAAAAATTTAGTTAAATTAATCTACATTATGAAAAAAACATAAAAAAAATTCTCAGCAAAAATTATAATTAGCAGAAATAATAAAGCAGAAAGAAAAATCCCACAGAAATGAACATCATTTATCAATTACAGCATTACCTCGCATTTACGGTCCCGTCTTTAGCGTTTTTCCGCCGTTTACAACGCTTTTTGTTGGTCCACTCAATTTTCCACAGCATTTTCTCCCACAATGTATATATACTTTCCTCCCGGTTTACCATGGGTCAATACAGGCGATAATTGGGGCCGTTTTGATGCCCCTTTACAAAATTCCACTTCATAAAAACGGCCCCTTCACAAAATTCAAATTCATGAAAACGACCCCTTCACAAAATTCAAATTCGTAAAAACGGCCCTTTTACAAAATTTCATTTTATAAAAATTATCCCTTTTTTAAAAAAGTTTTTGAATAAGGCATTACACAAAAAATTAATACGAATTTTTTTTCAGTATTATATCAAATTACTGCATATATTTGATTCAATGAAACACTTTAGATATTAAAAGTAAAATATAGAAATATGACTGCTAAAATTGAAGGTTTTACATGATAAAAAATTTTTTTCACAAAAATATTTTTTTCCACAAAAATAATTTTTTTTTTCACATAAATATTTTTTCCCCAAAAATATTTTTATCTTTCAGAAAAATAATTTTTTTCACAAAAATATTTTTATTTTTCACAAAAATATTTTTTTCCACAAAAATATTTTTATTTTTCACAAAAATAATTTTTCCCCACAAAAATATGTTTTTTCACAAAAATGGGCCCCTAGAAAAACTTGGATCGACCCCTGGGTTTACAGTACTATTACTCTGGTCCCTTGAAGAGTGTAAAACAGGGGTATCACTGTATATAAATAAACGTGAATTAAGTCCAGCCTAACCACACGGAACTACTGATGACTATATATAAATAAGTTATTTCAGAAACCCCAGAAATCACTATTTTTCAGAAATCGATCTTTTTGCATGAATCTATTCTTTAGAGGTAGATCCGCAGTATAAGGCTGAAACCCCTTTATTCAGGCCTAAATTAATTGTTGAATATCGCCTTTGTTTCCTAAACTCCATAAGTCAGTGGCTAGGGATGGGAAAGCCCTATTTACTTTATTTACTTGGGCCTTCATATCAGAGTTTGGAACCTCAAAATTCAAAGGGCAGCGCTGCATTTAAGCAGGAGAAATAAGTTTTAACTGATCCCACCCCCCAAAAAATTTGCATTACACCCATACATGATGTAGTTGAGTATGTTCGAACACTTGAAAGCCCTTTTATTACGCAAAAACAGTTTTTTTTTTCATTTCATAGTAAGTACTTTATATATTTAAGTATAAAAAAATTATTTGTTCTTTTTTTAAAAATTCAGATTATGTTATTAATTAGTCCAGTTGAATACAATTTTATACAACTTAGCTCTATGGAACAACTTAAGGATTACATTGAAATTGCCTTCCATTTGAATAATAGATTATCTTTCATCAAAACATAATATGAAATCATTTCAGCGCTGTTTCCATTTATTAGGACATGGAATTGGCACTAATATAAAAAAATGGTATAAAATGTAATATCCAAATAAACAAATGTTATAAAGTTTATTCAGTTAATTCCAGTCGCTTGGCTCTTAAGTCCACCTAAGCCTCTAACAATATTAATAAAAACTTCTTTGGGCGAAGAGTTGATTGAACAGAGGAGCAGAGTATTTTTTAAAAAATAAAAAGATTAATCAAGGGGTACGAGGAGAAATAAAGGTTTGGAACACTTACGAGCCGTTCAAAGAAAACATGTTCACGCAGAATCAGCCGCGAATCATGGGAAAGGAGCAAGCCCACTTCGAACTATTAATCATTGCTTGCCAGTCGCCAATTGAGAGATGGGGGTCTTTGGAAGCGTTTTGAATACGCCTTGGTGTGTACATCTGACCTTGCTGGTTCGAAGGAAGTTTGCGGGAAAGGAAGATGTTTTCACAATGAACGAGCCGCGAACCATGGGAAGGAAACAAACCCACCTCGAACCATTAATAATCGCTAATCAGTCAATGGAGAGGGTGCGTGGTCTTTGGAAGCGCTTTGCTCGTCCTCACATTTGATCTTGCTTATTCGAAGGAGAGTCGCGGGGAACGATAACCTACACTCGAACACGTCCAAACGTGAACTGTGAATCCTTTGTGTTCGCTGAAAAGTTGACAGAATTTGGTTCGCAGTTCGCAAACCCCTCGCTTCGAACCAAAAATCATCTGCGAACCAGCTGCTTGTGAGCGGTTCGCGAACCCCTAACGTGGAACCAAAAACCATCTGTGAACCAGCTGCTTGTGAGCGGTTCGCGAACCCTTAGCGTCAAATGAAAAACAGTCTGCGAACCAGCTGCTTATGAGCGGTTCGCGAACCCCTAACGTCGAACCAAAATCCATCTGCGTACCAGCTGCTTGTGATTGTTTCGCGAACCCTTAGCGTCAAATGAAAAACCATCTGCGTACCAGCTGCTTGTGAGCGGTTCGTGAACCCCTAACGTCGAACCAAAAACCATTTGCGAACCAACTGCTTGTGAGTGGTTCGCGAATCCTTAGCATCGAACCAAAAACCATCTGCGAACCAGCTGCTTGTGAATGGTTCGCGAACCGTTCGACTAGGAAATGTACAAGTCCCTTAAAGTATCTTTTAGAAGTGATATCAATGACTGATTAAGAAATAGATACAACAATCTTATCTTCTGTCTTTTTTTCAGATCCATTTCCATGGTGATAACATGAGCAGCCTGCATGAGCATGTGTCGCCAGACGTCCTCCCACGTGAATACGGAGGGACACAAGCAACCCTAAAGACCGAACCCTTCTACGCGTCTCTACTAGATAGCGAGGAGGAATTCTTGAGACGCAGTAAATACGGTTATGAAATGCAGACAGATTAGCAAAATGAACTGTAGTGCCTGTGCGACAAACGTGACGCAGACACGAGAGAAGAATGGATATAAATGTGATAAATTTGTGACTCCTTGTTACAAAGTTCTTAATTTACGACTTTCCAGACTATGTAAAAATGTACAGATATATTTTTAAATATTTTTATTTAATTAATTGAGAAGAAACAATTGTAAAAAAACAATTAATTTCTGTTTGTTTTCAATAAATAGATGTTGGTGTTTTTATGCGCCTGTCCTCGACAGAAACGTGTCTGGTTTATTGAATATTCGTTTTTTCACTCTACTAATACTAATTCTCTCATGGGCTGTTTAATGGGTTTCTGTTTTGCTTCATGTTGCCCTGTGCTTCGTTCAGTTACGTATTGCTCATAAGACCAAATATACCTTCCTATTATAAAACTCCCCGAGCAAACCATATCATATACGTCAATGGACGATCCCTGGTTTGTTTATTTTTGTACGGATTCATAGACCGTTTTCCGGTAACCTTCCGATTTAACGTCATACGTCTATTTGTAACTGTATCAAGCGCCAAGCAGGAAATAAGGTAAAGATTAGTTCAAGTCTGGTGCCTAGCAACGGAGTAGCCTAAATATTCGTTATTTTAAAATCGTCTGCACGCATTTTAAAGTTTGGAACTTTTAAAAAATTAATAACAATCGAAGGGAAAATGTCAGAGAAATAAATTAACTATCATTTGAAAGGTAAAAATTTGAACTTTAAGATGGTATAAAAATATTTTTTTGTCGGACAGTTTGCTCGAAGTTACGGCGGAAAACGATTTCGGTTATTTTCTAATTAATGACTGTTTAATTAACTTTGGGACTTGGAAAAGTTCGCAGTGTCTTCCCCTTCTCTTAAATAATAAGTGTACAAAATTTAGTTTGAAAACCGTCCATTGGTTTAAGGAGGAGATGTGGAACATAGCCACATACATACCCACCCATACCCCACAATGAAGCTTTTATTTATATTAAGATTAAGGATTAAGGATTCGTTTTTTTTCACTCTGCAAT
>BGPR01001026.1:20831-30856 GCA_013235015.1 Araneus ventricosus | reverse complement strand
TTATTAGCAGTAGAGAATCCAGGATTTTGGTTGGGGGGGGGGGGGGGCGGAGGTGATAAAAACTTTGTATAGTCATCACGTCTCCAAATTTTAAGGGAGTGGACGAAGGTATTTTCTTAATCTATTCTCATAAATTCTTTACTATCATAAATTCTTATATCAAGTGATTAAGTAAACTAAAAAAATTCTGAGTGAAATTTTAAAGACTTGCTGCTGATGATATAGATATAGAAAATACTATCAAATTTCGCTTATTATTAAATGTTAACAAAATGACAAGTTTTTTTTTATTTTAAAAAAGTGAGATTAAGAATAAACAGGTGTAGTTATTTTCTAAGTATCAAATATTCTGGATCAACTCTGGCAGGGGGGGCTGCAGAACCAAATCTGTTTATTATTAAATTGTTATTAAATTATTAATTTGTTTATTTTTAAATGTTAACAAAATGGCAGGGGTTTTTTTATTTAAAAAAGGAGATTAAGAACAAATAAGTGTAGTGTATTTTCTAAGTGTCAAGAATTCTGGATCAAATTTGGCGGGGGAGGGGCTACAGAACCAAATCTGTTTATTATTAAATCGCTATTAAATGATTAATCTGGCTATTATTAAATGCTAACAAAATGGCAAGGGGATTTTTTATTGTAGAAAAAGGAAATTAAGAACAAACAAGTGTAGTGATTTTCTAAGTATCAAGAATTCTGGATCAACTTTGGCGGGGGAGGGGGGGGGGGCGGCAGAACCATAGCACCCCTCTCGGATTGGTTATTTGCTAAACATATCTGTTAATTTTAAATGTTAGCATTCATTATATTTGAAATTTTATCCGAATATGGTAGCATGACACTTTATTTCTTATCAGAAAAAAAATAGGTTTATTTACAAGTTGATATGAATTCTCCATTTTGTCAATTCAACATCACTGAATTATGCCGCTTTAGTGATAATGGAAAGATCATGATGTTTCATATAGCTTGTTTCAGTAGTCTCCAAAAACATAAATATTTATTTAAGAGTTTCATATTCAAGTGTATCCTATTGTGAAAATGTTTCATTTCTCTTTTGTAATACGTGAAAGAGTTGGTTAAACACTATCCAATGGAATGCATGTTTGAAGAAGGATTCCCAAACACAATGGAAATGATAAAACTATCCACACTCATACAAGACATTATAGAATATTTTTCTTGTAGCTCACGGTTTATTTCTGTATTATATACTAAATGACTGCTACTTTTTAAATAATTTGACTATTTCGATGCTGTTCTTTTCCTTCCCTTTTTCTTACAAGTTGGTTAATTAGGTGACTTAGTATCCAATTCATCTCGCTAGTTTTTCTTTAATTTCATTGTGTTCTTCTTATCTTTCTCAGTCGTTGTGATTCAAATGAGTAGGGTACGGGATTTTCTCTTGTTTATTCTGAGAATTGGATTGGAAATTTGGGTCTGTTATCTATTTTTTAATTTATTGAATACGCATTTAATTAGCTTTCTAATGAGACCTTTTATGACTATTCTTTTCCTTTCCCTTTTCTTACAATTTGGTTAATTAGCTGACTTATTATCCAATTCATCTCGCTAGTTTTTCTTTAATTTCATTGTTCTCTTCTTATATCTCTCAGTCGTCATGATTCAAATGAGTAGGGTACGGGGTTTTTTATTCTGAGGTTTTTTTCTCTTGTTTATTCTGAGAATTGGATTGCAGAATTGGATCTGTTATCGATTTTTTAATTTATTGAAGACGCATTTAATTAGCTTTCTAATGAGATCTTTTGTGACTTTCGCATTCCTCAATTATCTTGGGCAGTTTGGATATTTCTCTAAGAGTAACATTTTGAAGTTTTTCAAGCTTGTTTTCCACACTTTTAGCACAAGATGCTCTACAATATCCGTAAAGTATTTTTGCGATGATGTGCGGCGTTCAGAATATCGTAACAACATCGTGGAGATGTCGTAAAATATCTTATGCTAATAGGGTAAGACTTCTGGCGTTTGTAAGGCTCAGATCGGTATAGCATAAGTAATCATAAATCTTAAAATTGATTTGTAAAATCGTTGTTTATCAGTAAAATCATTAAATAGTCAGTGGCTCCTAGATAGAAAATATCTCTCATTCTCATAAGCTCAACCACAGCTGAAAATTTGTTTCTGAATCTAAACTGAAATGGTATTACAGGTTGAAATATGGCATGGGTCATTTTTTCAGTTGTTTTTCCAATGTTCGGTGGAAAATTCATCAGTCTTTAGCTTATTGGCTGATGCAGGTTTACCCTAGTTTTGGCTACTGGGGTCACTATCCAAATATCAGTTGATTTTCAGCATTCAGTTAACGACATTAGTGAAAACGATTACTTTCTTATTTGGTAGACTTTTGATGACGGTATTGGCAATTGTATCAATTTCGAACGTTTATTTTTCTTGATATTTGCAATGCATCAGTATATTTCAGAGGGATGGCAATTAGAGAGCTGTGTTGTTTTGAGGATGGCATAGAATTTATTAATGATTTCATCCACATCTTTTTCAGCAAATGGGTTTCCGACATTATTATTTTTAAATTGTAATTGCAAGGGATTAGTGATTAGTTTATTTTTTTCACTTCTTTGTAAGTTATTTGGTTCTCACCCATCTGGAAAAATTTTCATATGGGGTATTCAACTGTAGTTGATAAATAAGAATCTGGCGAAAATTTGAGACCAATTTCATTACACTCATCCCCCTTGTTGGGGAGACCGTGCCCCACTGTCGGGCAAATCGCCCCTCCCGTCGTACAAACTCTAACGCAATTCCTATTCTCATCTAGGACACAGGGTATTCTGAAAGTATTACTTTTAAAGGATCTAATTAATTGTCAAAAGAATCCGTTGTCGGCTGAGGCGTTTTCAATTTTTTTGTGTTTATATATTTTGGGTGAAATTTTTTCGGAGTTCGGATAATCTGTTTTGGAGTTTTTATTAAAAAGCCTTTTATCATTTGGATATTTTGCATGTTTCCAAATTTATCTAAGTCTATTTCTGACAGTGGGTTGATCTCTGATATCTTATAGGTTCGAGGGGTTTGAATCATCGTATTTTTAATTTTTATAAGAGTACTGTACGGTGGCGCATCGACGCAGGGGCAAGTGAGGTATAGATGGCTTGTGTGTCATACTTCGGTGGGGGCGCCATAAAGATAAAACGTTAATCTATTTCTGTCATATTTTAATGCCAAATATGATTACCCAGATAACATGTACATTTGCAGCAAGTTTGATTTTTTTTTTAAATTTTAGCTTGTCATGACAAACTTGATGTGGCAACTTTGCAGCAAACTTCCTGCAAAGTGACAAAGCATAATCGACCAACCCACTTGCAAAACAAGTTTGCTGTGAAGTTGTTCGGGTCTATTCTCGTACCCCGGTTGGGTTGGGAGACGTCACTTTTCCCGCCCATTAACGACAAGTGCGATTCTCGTACCTGCGGGTCGGATTCAGCTAAGGAAGCTAACCATAAAACAGCTCTCACATATCGAAGAAAAAAAGAATTGAGTGTTATTTTCATCGTAAAACTATGACGTGATTTTTTGTTCCGAATCTTGTATTTGATTTTCAATCAATACTGTTATTATAAATGTTCAAGGCGTCTCGTAATACATTGAAAGAGGAATAAATAAATTTCCAAATTATTTGAAAACCTTTCAAACATATTATTATAATTACTTTTAAACCTTATTGCCTTTTAATTTATTAAATTAGCAAACTTAGATATAAGAGCTAAAATTGCTTCCTCTTTGACTTCTAATTTCATTTTGAACTCGAAATTGTAACGATAATAGATAATTTAATTAAGAAAACTATTCAGATTAATTGTGAATGAACATGAAATTTCGTAGATCCGAACTTTGTAACTACATTTTATTATCATCATTTACGCTCCCTGATGTAAGACTAGCTGGTTCAGAGGTAAGGTTCTTGGTTCGCATGCAGAAGGTCCCGGGTTCAAAGCTCGCTGTAAGTAAAGGTGTTCAAAAAATCGCCAAGTGTTACTAATAAGTTCTGCACATTGAATTTAAGTTATCAGCATTTCTTCATGCTTCTAAAATGTATTTTTAAAATATTCACTATAATGTTATATCATATAATATTAGTCAGTATAGTACAATATTATTTAATATCGTATAATATACAGTATTATATGACATTATACAATATTATATAATATTATTCAGTATAGTACAATATTATTCAATATGGTATAATATTATCTACTCTATTAAAATTCGAAGGTAAACAAACGTATGTATGTATGTATGTCCCTCTATCTTCTCACGAACCGCCGAACGGAGAAGCGCGCGGAAGGTACCAAAAGATGGGGAATAATCCAGGGAAGCCATTTCGGCCATTTAAATTTCGAAATTACAATTAGTTAAAAAGATATTAATTAAAAACGTCAAAATGATTGAATTGACGTGCTGCCATCTATTGGCAGAATGGTGAATTCATTCACGGCGGATTCTTTTTTTTCCTTACTATTATTTTTCGCATCCGGTGTTGCATTTTTTTTTATTTATTTAACGGAAGTTGGTATTTTTTTTTTGAGCGAGTTTCTGTGTTATTCTGTGTTTGGATTTATTAACAATTGAAAAAAAATCGTTTTCCTGCATTTTTCTTTCTTTTTTTTTGTCGTAGGGTGTTTCGCAACATTTACGTTTGTTGGGGGAAAATATTTATTCATTTTTATCCGTTTTTTTTCATTATTATTCGTTTTATTTTTTTCTTTTGCAAAACAAATATCATGCTAATCTGTTTTAATTTATAAGCATAAGAATTCTAGCGTTTTCATTCAAACCAAACTGCTTTAAGGTAGTAAAAAGGCTAGAACTGAAAGTTTTAATCCAACAAGAGAAGATTCCAAACAGATTTACGTTTGTTGGGGAAGCTTAGTGACAATATTTGTAGGGAAAAATACAGAGGCGGGAATATGAAAAAATGTGGATTCCGAGAAATGCTGGGTTATTAACTATAAGGTAAGTAAAAGGTTGGGTTTAAAAATTTTAATTAAACAATGTAGGATTCAAAGGATTTTTTACGTTTTGGGGGAAACGTAACGTTTACGTAAGCGACAATATATGTAAAAAAAATAAACCGGAGGCGAGCATATGAAAATTAGTAATAAAAAGACTAGATTTGAAAGAATTTTTACATTTGTTGGGGAAAGTAAGTGACAATATTTGTTGAAAAAAAAAACGGAGCCGGGCATATGAAAATATGGATCCCAAAGCCTCGCGTGATCTCACTTCTCTCCGCCCGGGAATATCTCATTATTCAAGATTGCCCGTGCAACGCCGGGCCATGCAGCTAGTACAGTATTATATGACATTATCCAATATTATGAAAAAAGCATTGTGCAGTATTGAAAAAGTCTTACGTTTTACACTGTTTCAATGTTGGGAAAAATATTGTACAATATTACTTTTTCGAAATTTATGATATAAGTCAATATCTTGTGCTACGTGGGTACTAAATATAGCATTCGCACTTCAAAGAAATCTATATCGCCTTTTTCTGAATGTTGAAATTTTAGCGTTTATAAACAAAATTAAACCGAAAAAACAATCAATGTTTGTTGAAAAATAAACTTATACATTTTGTCCCATTTTAAAGTAATTACTTTTGAACTCTAATTTCATAATTTATTCTACTAACAAAACGTAGTTACTAGCGAAAATCGCTCTCTCTTTGACTTCAAATCATATTCGCAACTCAAAAAATTAATGAAATCCAGAAAATAGTTAAAAATAAATCGTATACGAATCGAATCGAACGATGTATTAGCGAAATCTCTCTTCGCCTCTCAGAGTTCAACTGGCTCAATGGTTAGCATCTCCGCTTCGGACCCGGGAGGTCGCGAGCTCTATCCCTGGGTTTGTTCGTACTCTGTTTTTGCAATGAGTTTGCAATGCAAGCTTGCTGCAAGTTCGTCCTATGGTGACTTCAAGGCTTGCGTTAACTTGCTGCAAGCTTGTTTCACACTTGCACACTTGTGACAAGCTTGCAGATTTGCAGTGCAAGTCTGCTGCAAATTTGCTGCAAACTAAAATTGCTATCTGGAATAAATTTGTAGAAGAGAGAAGTGCCAGGATTTTCAATTTGAGGACCCTTATAAAAGAGACAAGTTATTTCTATGTGTTTCCTGCTCCACTTTCAACTATTTGGAGAAACGGGCAACGAAGTGAAAGTTACGAGGTTCCGCTTGATTGAAAGAGCCTTGCACCTCCTGATCATAATTACATTGGGTTTAGATTAAAATGTGAATTATATATCTTTCAGAAAGAGACAACTCTTTTGTAGGTCAGAAATCAGACGAGAAAACATCATATAACTGAACAAGTCCAGTAACTGTCCTTTTTTAGGAAATTCTTTGCATTTATAAAATCCTGAATTCTATTAGTATGCGTTGTTTTTCTGTTGTTGTTGTCATTTTAATTCCAAAAGTACGAAGACTAACTCAATTTCAACATAAAAGGCAAAAACTTCACATCTGGTTTCAATCTTTAGAACATTTCTGAAGAATGAAACCAGATGTGCATGTGTGCGGGCTGTGCTCCTGATATTTTCAGCAGCCGAGCCTTTTTCTTTTGATGACTAAATTGAGTTTTAAAGTCTGGCAACAAACATTTCAATGTGCCGCTGTCTGTCTGCTAAAAATGGTTTTGGCTTGTAAACAAAAGTTTTGTTTTTTTCTTTCTGTTTCTGAAAGGACATCTGTTTCCGGATCTTTAATGAGTTTCGTTACGTACCAAGTGAAGCTAAAGAAATGACCAGACGTAGAAGTATAGTAAAATGAAACTATAGGAGGCATTGATTAAACCATCTGTGCGAGTATGAGTCATTTATAGACATCAATATTTACATAATTGCTTTTTCTTCTTCTAAATGAGTAGAGCACTCCTACATAATTTATGACCAAAACGTAATCATTACCAAATTATGTAACATATTTTGAACTTTAAATCTCACTCATAATGTTATTTTTCAGAAACAATGGAAGACTATCGTCCTAGAGAAATTTTCAAACCTTTCAGTTTGGATACTATACCAGAAGATATTCAAAGAATAGCTGAATTGGAATTACACGAACGAGTAGAAGAAATCCCAAAATGTCTGGATGTGTTGAGGGGCATGTTAGAAAGTAAGGTTATTTTTGTTTTCTGAAGTAATGTATCTTTTAATCTCATTAAATTTGCTACTCGTTTATTCATGTTGGGAAATTCCCATTAGAACTAATCTATGAATTGGGGAAAACATTTTATTTCATTCTCTCGCCGAATTTTGATGATCAATAAACCATCTGTCAAAATAAATTTCATTTGTAATGATTTGCATTTCATTTTTTCCCCTTTAAAAATTGGGGAATTTTTAGAATATGAAATAGATTATAATTATTCTCTAATTTAAAAAAAAATTACTTCTCTTTGAAATTTAATTTTGCAATGGTTTGATGCATATAATTTGATTACTAGTTTTCTAAGGTATGGTAATTTTAAAACATAGGGATTTCTCTTTTCTTCAGCTTTATAAGCTCAATAAACTTTTTTAAAATGCTTTTAATTGGCACTAGTAGAACATATCAAAATAAATCATTTTCTTGTTACCATTGTGAAGTAGCCTCTTTTATAAATTGTTTATGCTATCAAATATTCAGTAGCAAAAATTATCAATTAAAGGAAATTTGTTATGAACTTAATTTTTAGCTCTGCCTTGAATTTGTCAAAACTTCTGGGTTATCTTTTATCATTCCTCTCCTCCTCTTTATTCCTTTTGAAATAAATTTATTTTAATTGGTTATTTTGACTAATAAAAGTTAAATAAGTTATTTTGTATATAACAGAAATTGACTTTTATTATTTAGTCATGGAAATTTACTTGGGGCAGGCCAACAATATTGTTAATAAGTTTATGTTGATTATGTACTTGAAATGTTTTTTTTTTAAATTCTATTTTTATAATCTTGGAGTTAAATAATTTGACAACATTTAAAAATCCAAATAAACACAACAATATTGCATTCTAATACTTAATTAAACCTTAAGATAGGTAATTAAAATGCAATTGATTGTCATACCTACTAATCATTCGGTTCTACTTGGAAGCAGGTGATAAAGGACCATGAGTCCAAGCACTCCTAAAAGATTAATTTTCCGTTATTCATTTCTTAAAAATTTTGTTGTTAACACCCCAGTATCCCAAGAATATAATAGCCATCTCGTGTAAGACTTTTTCAAAATAATTTGCAAAACCTGTATATTCCATTTCACACAAATCTTGCTGAACTACATTTCTTAGGTTGACAGTTGTTATCCTATTTGCCTCCTTGTTTTGAATACCTCGCACCTCTTATTATACCTAAAATTTAGAATGTATTCTTATCTTCTTTATAAATAGATATAACAGAATTTATTCTTTATAAATAGATAAACTGAAATCTGTTATATTTTTGTGAAATGCATTAAACTGGGCTTATTCAAATTACTTTATATAACCAAATATGCTAATGATGGTTTCAATCATATTTAACATATTTGTTTTAAAATTATTTCTTAATTAAGTCTGTTTCATAATTGAGAAGATTCCAAATTCTTATTTTAAGGACTGTTGAAGATGGTTTATTTTAATTCTTGAAACATAAATTACTGATGCAATAGTCTTTTACTGACTTTATGCTTGTCCATTTCATTCATAAAATAAAGCCTGAGTTGTGAATGAATCAAGCAAATATATTTCGTTTTATTTATTAGCTGTTACACTGGTGACTTTTAACATTAAGTATCCTTATTAATAATAGAACACCACTCTGCATCATAGAAGACTTTCAGATAGATAAACAAGTTTGTTTTAGCATAATGAATTTTATATTCATTTCAATGAATGCAATTTTTCAGTGATTTTTAGAGTTAGTTATATGTTTGATTCAACATATAAACCATTATGCAAAGATAGCAGAAATGAATCCTTCAGAAATTAATCAGTTTGCCTTAATGCTAAACTAAAAATGCATGCAAGTATTATTATTATTTTGCAGGGGAAAGGAGGTGGGATTCATTGTTGGGTCATTTGAAATATTCTGTTTGGCCTTAAGATTGATGTATATTGATTGCCAGATAAAGCTCTACTGGTATATAACTTTTAGATGTAATTTGGTTAATCATAATATGCTTAAAATAATATTTGCAAATGAGTCGTAAGGTTAGTTATGATTTAAATTTTGAAAATCTTTTTTTCATTTACAAAATACCTTATAGTTGTAAATATTTCCTAAACATTTTTCCTGAAATGGAATACATATAACATTGAAATTTCTAAAATATCTAACAGATAACAAATTGGTAGGTCACCAAAGTAAATAAATAATAGAAAATATATGTAATAAAGAAAAGAAACAGTGCTTTAAAGATTTTATTTAAACGTATATTTTCTAATATCAGTGAACTTCCTTCAGTTAGGTTTGCTAATGAACGACTAAATTATTTTTAAAGTCATTGGAGTCTTTTCTTTTTGAAACTTTTGTTTTGCAAGGAATTCACATTCTAAATTATGCCATGCAGTCTTAGATAAAATAATGATTTCTAATTATACTAACCTTATAAATAGGCTGTATTCATTTTATTTACATAGCAAGGAAACTTTTCCTACTCATAAACTCCTTTTCATCATGAAAAAATTATTTTATAGTAACCTCAAATGTGATGAACAAGCAAAAAAACAAACCACAGTTATTAAAATGAATGTTATTAGTTAGTTCAGCATATTTATGCAACATATTTTATAGAAAGTTTTCCAATTGGAATGGTTTTCTTAACAAGCTTGCTGACAAATATTGAAGTAAATGACAAAAGAAAAGACTTCATGGCTCAAATAATTGTTTTTGTGGCACTTTTATGTCTCACTCTTGGAAGCCATGATCTGTAGAAAAGAGAGTTTTTTTGGAAAATAAATTTCGTAACAATCTTTCCTTCCTCCACCCAGGAGAAAAAGACTTGACTCCTTGCCT
>BGPR01001026.1:5271-20821 GCA_013235015.1 Araneus ventricosus | reverse complement strand
TATGTCACACTCTAGGAAACCATGGTCTGTAGAAAAGAGAGTTTTTTTGGAAAATAAATTTCGTAACAATCTTTCCCTCCTCCACCCAGGAGAAGAAGACTTGACTCCTTGCCTGGATGACAGTTTTCTTCTCATGTTCTTGAGAGCGAGGAAATTCGACTGCCAAGCCGCTTTCAATCTCATCAAGAGCTACTACATGGCCCCGGTGACGTACCCAAGCATGTTTAAGAACTTCACTCCGAGGTCGTGTATGAATGTAATAAATGCAAGTCTCCATTACTTCTTGCCTTATCGAAATGTGGATGGATGTGCAATTCTACTTTCAAGATTTGGTAAGACCTAGCATATTTTAACTGTGATTCTTATTTTAAATCAGAATAAAGATCAGAAAAAAATTTATAAAAACACACTTGTATTAGTGTGCTAAAAAGTGGAAGTATTTTTTACTTTAAATGTTTTCTACTTTCTAGTCTTAAATTAATGTTTCATAAATTATGATTTAGATTAAATAAATTTATAATTGTAAATATTACAGATTCTTTAAACCAGTTTTTTTCTCAAATCGACTTACAGGTGGTGGTATGTCTTCAAAATTTAATTAAATTATAATATTAACTGATAATTAAGCTCTAAAAATATTAAAATGGTGCATAATCATCTAGAAGACATGTGTGTACAAAATTTCTAAACTCTAGCATATCAAGAAATGAGTAAAATATCGTTTACAAAATTCTATCTTCATAAACATGGGAACAAGTTGTAATGGTTTCCCATGTGTGTTGATTTGATATTCAAATTCAATGAAATCCATTTTGTCCTTTTTTGATTTATTTACAACACACACATATAAACACCATTACGACAAAAACATATGAAATATAAACATCACATGGCTTAGAGCTCGATTAAAATCCACACACGCCTGGGGGAGAGGTCCAGAAGGTATTTGAGGGTGAATCCCTTCGGTTGTGGAGATGACAGTTCTATTTTTCCATTTCTAGGGATTGCTGTAGCCAAGTTGCCACACAAGTCAAGTAAAACAAAAGTGTATAATAAGGTCAATTTTTGCCCTTTGGTAACTGTACAACTCTTATTATTTTTTAGAAATCTGTTTTAAGAAATGGGTAGTCATTCTTAATCTGCTATTTAATTTTTTTTCTCTGGATCTGTTGATTATGCTTTCTTGTCATTTCTTTATGTGTTGTAAATCTAGGAAAATTTTCAAAAGTATTAAAATTTTACCATTATATTTAATGATACTCTTGTGCCTTCTCTCTGTTTAAATTTGTGCATTTATATTTTTATTAATTTATATTTGGATATAAATTTTTATTATATTACTGCTTGAAAAATTTTATTAAAAAAATAGATGTATCGTTTAAAAAAAATTGAGTTTAAATTTTACCTACGCAATATTTTTGCATTAAATTCTTTTCACCAAATATTATTACTTTCCAAATGTCACAGTTAAATCGTAATTGTGCTTAAAAGTGTAATCGCTTCTTGGTTTCTTTTGTATTTTCTTTCCCAATTTAAATCTTCTGTGCATGTATCATATTGCAAACTGCCGAAAGTAATTAAATCTGAAATATGTAGTCAAAATGCCCTGGGTTATTTATTATTATTATTATTTTAGGTCAATGGGATCCTAGAGCATTAACATGTGACGAACTCTTGAGATTTAATATTATGTGCAATGAAATGGCCATCAAAAATCCAGTGACTCAAATTTGTGGAATAACTACAATTGCTGACATGAAAGATTTCTCCTGGTCTCATCTATTACAGATACAAATTTCTGATGTGAGGTGTTTTGTTAATACCTTACAGGTAAGACTGCTTTCTTATCTAGCTCTATATTTTCTTTTCCCTATGGAAAGATGAACTAGAGAGAGAAAATAGTCCCGGGGGGAAATGTCTTCTGATTTATGATTCACTGTGTTCGAGTCTTTCTTACTTTTACTGAAATTTAGTTAATTTGGTGTTAACATTTATAAATTTATGCATTTCCTTAATTTTAAAAGTAATTTTAATCTAACCTAATGCAGTAGAAGGACAAAAAAAAAAAAAAAAGTGAGTGTGGTCCATTTTCTGTTAAATTTATTTTAACTCGTTGGAATCATTATTATATATCTAAATAGTGACTTCTGATTTTACCATAAAAATTATTCATATTAAGTTCAGTTGACAAATATTTAAATTCTAGTGGTTTTTGCTATTCTCTTAATAATTTTAAATTATTACATGTCTAAATAGTGACATCTGATTTTGTTATATGGATTATTCATATTATGTTCAGTAAACAAATATCAAAATTCTGGTGTTTTTTGCTATTCTCTTAATACAGGGTGGCCACCCGACCGGGAAACCTGGAAAACCGGGAATAGTCAGGGAATTTCGGGTGACCGGGAAAAAACAGGGAAAAGTCAGGGAAATTGATTCTAAACCTAGAATTTTTTTATTTTGATAATTCTTATTGCAGGTGACAATTCGCTGATCTTTTTTTATAAATAGAATGAAACACCTTTGGCAACCAATGAAAATCAGTCATTTATTGGCAGTCAAAAACGAATGCCATTCGTGTTCATGTAAACACCAGGTGTTTACATTTAAATTTCCGAGGGACCGAAATTTCGGCTATTAGTCCAGTCAACGAAAGGTTTGAAAAAAAATAAGTCATATAGTTTTAAAAATTGGTGCACATGTTCTTTAGGAGCTTCTGATAATCATACTAAAAGTCTCCGGTCCTGGGGGGGGGGTTAAGCTCACGGCGCCATCTTGGATTTCATCCCCGTTTTAGTTTTTCCAGAATATCTCGAAAACTATTGAATTTTCGAATTACAATTGATTTAACAAATTAAAGAGAGTAAAATTCCCTACAAATACATGCTTATATTTTTCTTCCAGCTTCAATTGTTTTCCAAATAATGAGTCTCAAAGGTTGCTGCCATCTTGGATTTTAGTTTTAGTTTTTCTGAATAACTCAAAAAGTATTCAATTTTTCAAATCTTAATTGATTCAACAAATTAAAAAGCGTGAAATTCCTTTCAGATATATAATTTTATTTTTCTGCCAGCTTTAATAGTTTCGCAGATAATGGGTCTCAAAAGTCGTCGCCATCTTGGATTTCATCCCCTTTTTTAGTTTCTCTTGAATATCTCGAAATCTATTGCATTTTTAAATAACATGTAGTCAGCAAATTAAAGAGCGCGAAGTTCCTTACAAACGCATGCTTTTATTTTTGTTTTAGCTTTAATAGTCTCCGAGATATTGAATTTGAAAATTTGCAACCGTCTTGGATTTTATCCCCCCCCCCTTTTTAGTTTTTCTTAAATATCACTGAAACTATTAAAGCTAGAAAATAAATAAAAGCATGCATTGGTTGGGAACTTTACGATCATTAATTTGTTGTATTTAATATAATTTGAAAATCAAATAGTTTTTGAGATATTAAAAAAAACTGAAAAAAGGGGGATAAAATCCAAGATGACGACAAATTTTTAAATCCATTATCTCGGAAACTATTAAAGCTAAAACGAAAATAAAAGCATGTGTTTGTAGGGAATTTTACGCTCTTTAATTTCCTGATTACATGTAATTTGAAAATTGAATAGATTTGAGATATTCAAGAGAAACTAAAAAAGGGAGATGAAATCAAAGATGGCGCCAACTTTTGAGACCCATTATCTGGGAAACTATTAAAGCTGGAAGAAAAATAAAAGCATAGTTTGTAGGGAATTTTATGCTCTTTAATTTGTGTGTTTAATCAGTTGTAATTTGAAAATTGAATAGATTTCGAGATATTCAGGAAAAACTAAAAAAGGAGGGGTGAAATCCAAGATGGCGCCGCGAACTCGCATTCCAGGAACGGGGACTTTTAGTATGTTCATAATAAGCTCCTCACGAACATGTGTACGAATTTTCAAAATATTTTTTCACCCCCATTTTGGACCTTCGTTGACTGGACTGTATGAACAGAATCACGTTCCTTTTGGTAGTTAAATTAGATGATACTTCTTGAGAAAATCTATATTATAATCACACTAAGATATAGAAGAAGAACCGGGATGTGGCTATATGTCCAAGAGATTCAGATAGCTTACGAGATCGTAAATTTCTCTTTATCTGTCTACAATTTAGCGTCCACACTACTGCCTGCTTTTATGATGATTTAATATCAAATAGGAGTTATACCAGAATTAGTTTGTTTTTCCATTTCTGGAGATTTTTTTCATTGAATTATGAAGTATTTGAAATTAGTGCTAATATTTTCTTTCAGCATTTTTTTGTTTGTTTATTTTGTGTATGTTTTTTGGGAAACATTATGATTACTGATCATTTTGATAAATTATGGGATCTTCAAAGTATGGGACAGCCGTTACACATACATATAAAAGAACAATTTTTTTTAGTATTATGTATGCATGTTCGGGTTTTTTTTTTTTCGTTCTTTACGCACTCACAGATCTTTGACGTATGAGATCAAATTTAGCAAAGTGATGGATTAGCACAAGAGGGGAGCTGACGCCACAGTAATTTTATTTTAAAAATTCAAATTGGATTTTTATTTATTTAATTTTAAATGGTAAATTCATGTTTTTCCCCCCATTTTCGCGAATTTTATTTTTTCTCTCTTTTTTGTCTTTGATGTTTTATTTTATTTATTTCTCTTTAAATATTGTCCATTTTGAGCCGTATTGAAGGAAGTTAGTTGGAATAAAAAGTTGCTTTTTTTCTTTTGCAAACTATTCGATTTCATTCGTGTGACAGAATATTTTGCTTCTATGTTTTAATTTATAAACATCAGTAAAAAATCGTTTTCTTACATTTTTTTCTCTGCCTTTTTATGTTTTATTTTGCAACGTATATTTTTATTGAGATTTTGATCGTCCTAAAAAATTTTTAAGTTTTTATTTTTAATCAGAAAAACCTGGAAAATTCGGCACAGTAGAATTGTTCATTGTAAAGATGTATTAGTTATTTTATGGTTTATTGTTTAAAAGTTTTAAATAAATGTTCTTTTTCAAACATTTTGCTTTTTTATTCAAAGCATACTGACTTGAATGAATACTTAGTATGGCCAATGTACAGGTGATTTTTTTTCTATGGTTGATAGGCTACCTCCGAAAAAAGTCAGGGAAATTTTTTATAAAACCTGGAAATGTCAGGGAAAAGTCAGGGAAATTGAAACAGCAAAAATGATGGCCACCCTGTAATAATTTCAAATTTTAACATATCTAAATAGTGATATTTGATTTTGCTGTATGGATTATTCATATTATGTTCAGTAAGCGAAAAATTTCAAAATACTCATAGCTTTAGCTCTTTTTCCCCTTAATAATTTCAAATAAGCATATTGATTAAATTTAATGTAAAGCTTTTGTATGCTAGGGTTTGCATTTTTTACTCTTAGTGTTAACTATTTACAAAACCTGTGAAGCATTAACCGCTTCCCTTACGCATTTTTTTGAAAAAAATTGCAAAAAATCATCACATTTTTTTATTTTATTATTAAATACAAGGAAACGAAACAAAACAAAATATGTTGGTTTTAGGTTGAATTTTTAATTTTTTACAGGTGTAAAAGCATTTAGTTTTAATATTAGTTTACTATCCCGAGTTATCTCGGGCAAGTGGAAAAAAGTTAAATATTAGTCTTTGTATGATAGTTTTTGAAACAAGGGACAACACAAAGTGATACCTGACATTCTGTACACTGGTATGTGGTCTCTTTTCTTACTGGTTTACCTCTGGAATCTCTTTTACGGGAGCATAGAGTACACTGTCCCGTTGGATTTGATTTTTTTTCAGTTGCAGGAATAACATCTGGAAAATGCCTTGAGGTTAACCTGACTAATCACTATCTGAAAAATCATCGCTTTCGCTATCTAGCATCATCGCCATTATTTTACTTTTTTTCAAAGCAACTATCCTTCTTTAGACATTAGTAATCCACAAGCCGACGTATACTATACAATAGGGAAACACGTGACCAGTCCCGCCAAAAGAACCGCAAAACTAATAAAACTTGGCAAACTGCCAATGAAAGCTGAATATTTCCTTTCATTTCCTCCAGGCCGAGTAAAACCGTGATAGAACAAATCGTACTGGCAAATTCTGCTTCGCCCGAGTTTTCTCGGGATAATAATTAGCTGCAATATATACGAACCCGAGATAACTCGGGATAATCAGGCAAGCGGTTAACACGACTGTAGTCATTATTACGCTTATTTTTGTTTTTAATTAAATGATTTAAACTTGCTTTCTAAATATATAAGAAATAAAATGGTCTTGACAGTATTTTTTTACTTAAATCATTCGTTCATTGTGGTTGAAGACAATATTCATCTTATTTGAGTTTCTTTACAGTAAAATTAATTGTTCTACTTTATAGTACGTTCATTATCTTCATTTAATTTTTATGTTGTAAATACTTCAAATCTATTTGCAGCAATGAGTAATATCAAGTATTCTTTTACAGGATTGCTTACCTATTCGACATAAAACTATTCATATCATCAACCATTCCAGTATTTTTTCTGTTCTTTTTACTCTAGTCAAGCCTTTACTGACTGAAAAAGTCAAAAACAGGGTAAATATGCACATCTTTTGTTTATTTCAAATTTCAGGAAAGCAGTGAGTTTTAAACAGTGTTCATACAATTCTATAAAAGAAAATAAGTGCCATCTTTACATTGACTTTCTAGCATCATATGCCTTTTTTTTTTCCAAGTACTTTCTTGCCATTTTCCAATTTTCAGACATGACGCATTTCTGCAGAAACGTTGATTTCAGCTTTTTTGGTATCAGATTTTATCATTCTAAATTTTCTGTTATATAATAATTCTACAATATTTTTAATATCTGAAGCACTTTTTGCATCAATTTGTGTATTCTATTGTTTGATTGAGCCATCCTTATTTTACTTCTCGGTATTTATGTTTGGCACGATTCATTAATTACGAAGTTCAGCTTCTTTTGTTCCAAGCTTGTGTCATGTCTCAGTTTTGATGGTTAACAATAATATGTATGGAGCATATTCTTAAAATTTTTCTGTGTATTCAAATATAAAAAATAAAACAACCATTTATTGAAAAATATTAAAATCCTAATTAATTCCTTGCATGCTAATAATTTCCCACCTCATGTTTGTGCTGTCTTTTTTCTCTCGTGATTAATTGTTGACATAATTCATTTAATTTTTAATCTATAAATCAGGGATGATTTTGACACCATTTCAAAATCTGAAACACTGCTGTGGAGTAAAAATCTGAGATAATTTTGAATAATTTACCTGCAGTGCTTATGTGCTGACACTGTTATATTAAACAGTTTCATCAGAAGAAAAAAAAAGCATAATTTATTGAAATTTGATTTGTTTCACTACATCATTTCCCTCTTATACTGTCTATTACTTTCCTTATTGCTGTCTAAACTTTAAATATATATATATATAACAAATACGAAACAAACATAGCAGAAATGTAAAAGCAACATATACAAAATAAACATTCAAAAAACAAAATGTCAAGAAAACAATCTGCGGTAAGAAAAAGCCGAAAGTGGAATATATATATATTTTTTGACTTTCATGATATATATATATATATATATATATATATATATATATATATATATCAAAACCAACATATAAACACAAAATAAAAACTCAAAAACAGTAAAAAAGGACAAAATGGCTAAATAGACAAAAACCAGAAAAAACCACAAAAAAATGAAAAATATATGAAAAATATCATAGCGAGCCGCTCGTCAGGAAGAGAAGCTCGCTCATGATATTAATTTGTGCTTTTTTCTGCTGACGACAAACGAAATCCGTTAAAAATTATATATATATATATATATATATATATAAGATCATGCTTTAATGAAGGTGACGTGTAGTCCATTTTGAGGGAACAGATAATATTTGGCTTAATCTTCTTTTATTCAGTCATTGAGGATATTAGGTTATTTCTTTATAGGTAAAGGATTCAGTTTTCACATAGCTCCATGACCAGTAATCCAGAGTTAACGCACGAAGCAGCACGACGTTGTTATTCGTTTACATGTTGTAGCCAAAAAAGGCAGTTAGGAATGCACAGAAAGTTTAAGTATCCAGAGAAGGGAATTTCCCCAGAAAAGACGCGACTCGAAAAGAAAGTTGTAGTGTGCTTATTATAATAGAAGTAGAAGTAATTAAAATGAGGTGTCATTAAAAATGATTTAAGAAAGTTAAAAAATTAAAACTTGCTATAAGATATAATATTATATCTTAAAACTCCATATTCTTGGATTGCCTTTTTCAATATTTTTGATAGCAACAGAGTTATTTTACATGTTAACATCTAAATGTTTGAACTTGCCTTTTGTTCTTAGTATCTATAATGCTTTCAATTCTTTAGATTTTGTTTTGGATTTGGTTGTTTTGCTTAATTAATGAATTTTTAGTTTATGATTTGCATCTTGATATGTCTTGTTTACTTTGTTTTTGTATGTTCATATATAACAAGTTATATTTTGGTTTATATATATATATATAATAATTATGTTGTTGTAGTTGTTAAGTAAGGAACAGGCTGAGCAAATAATTACGTTTCATTTATTATCAAAATATTTAAGTCAATTTTAGGAGAGTGGCGGACATACGTGCATCTTAGTTTAGGTTTTCAAGTCAAAAAAGAACAGAAAATCCCTGCATTTTCTGAGATAAGGGATTAACATATAGACACGTGATCAAAGTGAAGGGAATATTAGCTATTTTTAGTAAATTATGTAAGTGTTTTAGGGAAATGTATGTCACTGATATTTTACGATTTATTTTGGCACTTGGAAGCGATTAAAATATTCTTTTAGTAATAAATATGCCAAAACGCGAGATTTAATATATCTCCAGCACAGGAAATGAAATGAAACTGGAGTTGAAGAAAAGTGATTTGGGAATAGAGTAATATTGTACTAAGATTTTAAAATATATAATATTAGAATTTAAAGTAATATTAAGTGAGATTATTGCATATATATATATGCGCCATGCTTTATTTCTAATTCTAAAAATTACAGATTTATATTTTTCTTTTCTAACATTGAAGGTTCAGTATGATTAAGAAGATATTTTATTATAGACGTTTGCAAATCATTTAATTCAGTTGTTCAAATGTTAAATTAGAACCTGAAGTATGCATATAAACATTTTTTGGAAGTGAGAAACTGCTAGGAGAAAGAGAATGATTCTTGGAATGTAAAGATTTTTGATAAGATACTCAGTTATTCAATAAATTGTCCTTACGACCTTGACCAATTGAGTCTTGAGAGGGATTTTCTAACTTAAAATCTTATCATATATATTTGTTCAATGTGGATAAATATTATATTTATTAGATTATTATATAAGTTAGATTTCTTCCTTGAATATAATATAGTGTAAAAGTTTTAAATTTATGCAATCTCTGAATTATATATTTGATCTTAAACTAAATTTGAGGAAGTAAAAATTCCGGCTATATCTGGACCACTATCAACCCTATATAATCCATTCTTTTAATTGTGTAGTTATATATAATTAGACAATTAACCGCTTAAGGACCGAGTTATTTTGTAACTTGCAGGATTTAGGATGGAGTTAACTCAGGATAAAGCCTTAAGTGGTTAAAAAATAAATTCTAAAAACAAACGATGAATGTCATTTGAAATTTAAAATATGTTTCAGAAAATGCGTTATTGTATAGAAAAAGACATCTTAGTGTTTGGACATATTTGTAAAACAAATTATTTGGAATTCAGGAGGATACTGACAGTTAGGGAAGAATATAATTACCCCTCCCTATTCTAATTTATTACTTTAAAAAACTGAAAAGTAAATTCATCACATTTGTCATTATTCAAAGTGAATAATTTATTTTGTTTTTTGAAGGAGGAGGGTTAGATTCTAAAAGTTTCAGCATTTTTCTTTGTATTAGTACTCGTTGCATTTGGCAGAACATATTTTATATAGTTTAACGTTATTCACGAATCATCATGATTAAAAGCTTTGATTAAATATACTTTGTTTTTTATTGTCTTATAAGTTTTCTCTCAATTTCCTTTCTGTCAATTTTCACTAATATGATTTTCCTTCAGAATTGAAATGATTGATGTCTTGTCATAACTTGGTATTTTTTTGTTGTTGTAACTTTTTAAATATTTTTTGTATCATTATTTCTGATGTTTTTTCTTGAATCCCCCAATTTTTATATTAGTTATGCTAAAAGTAGTATTTATATTTCCGAAACTTGGAGCTTCTAGACTTAAATAACTTCTATTTAAGAAAAAAAATTTAAATTTTAAAAATAAATTTTAATTTTATCAGAAGTCTTATGATGAGTGCAAGATTCATTTCAATGTGTTTTATAAATATGCACTGTATTTTAATTATAAATTCATGCCTGAAGTATTTATTTAAATTAAACAGTATTTCAAATGCATAAATATTCTGTGCCTTAATGTTATTAATTTTTTAAATTTTTACATTGGTTTGTTCTCATGTCCGAGTGTATATTTAATGCATTCTAACTAATGCTGAAAAAATACTTTAAAAAAATTATTTTCATACATATTTTTAGCAATCAATGCAAAAATATTCTATTAATGTTTTAATCGTGCTCGTGCGCACAACAAATATTTTTTTTAGTATTAAACCTATCCTATGCAGTTAACATCATTTACTTTTTCACCTCTTGTATTTTTTTCATATTATTACATTTATAAGTAATTTAAGGATTAATTAATAAAATAATTTACTAGCCAAGAAAGATATTTTAATCAAACAATTGCAATTATTTTATTAAAAATTTAATTTCCAAATAAAATGTATTATTTTCCCTATATTACCTACATTTATTCTCACTGATTTAGACTGTTGTAGTTGTGAAATAAAATCAGTATAGCGTAAGATTATGAATTTTTTAATTTGAATATGTTTTTGCTTTGCATTCTTTTTATAAGAAATCAATACAGGCAAAAGTTATTGATATTTCTTTCCCTTTTACATTAGATATACTTTCATGATGATGTAAGCAGCCTACACAAACACATCTCGCAAGAAATTTTACCTGAAAGCCTTGGAGGAAGACTGGCCGATGCTCCAAATCAAGACTTTTACAATTCTCTGCTAAATAATGACGAAAGTTTTGTGGCACGTCGGAATTTTGGTTATCTGAGTAGAAGACACTTAAGTATATAAGTCTCTTAAGGCAACTTTTACTTTTTAGGTCTGAAATATAAATCTGCTTATCATGTAAAGTTACGGGGTCAAGAGGTGGTGTAGTGAAGCCAGAATGCCATTCCGGCACTTTTTTTTTTGTGAGTACTAAATAAGAAAAAAATTAGAAAATACCATCTTAAAACATTGCAATCTTTGTCTCGTCCTTAACCTTGAAAATATGATGGTGTTTCAAATTAATAAAAATAATAAGCCCCTGGCTTATAGTGAGATATAATTTATAACATACATTGTTCCATTTCTGATATTTTTATTATTTCTGATTTTATTACCTAGATAAAAACAATTACACTTTTTAAATATATATATGAAGTTATCTTCTGCGACTCCATTCTACCCTACTCAACTAAATCACTCATGTAAAAGTGTTCCGACACTGCTTAATTTACAACTACACCACTAGGGTTGAGTTGAGTTCAGTGGTAGCTTATTCAACAGGGCTGTAGCCACCCATGATATTATTTTATAAAATCTTGTATTTTCGTTTTTATTCTTATTGAGAGTTCAGTGATCAATGAAAATTGCAAAAAGTGGCAAAAAAACGTAAGAGGAAGGTAGAAAATAAATCAACATCTAAGAGAGAGTCAGACAGAGCTGCAATAGATTTGCTCCTCCTAAGGATCAAAATTCGGGCACTGAGCGCTGAATCGGAAGAAAAAGGCAGCCCTTTTTCCTTTTGAATTTAGAGATACTCGAGCTGCTGTATTTACAGCTCTTGTTTGGCCGCGACCTCCACCTTGCCTTCGTCATTTGGCTTTTTTTCGCTTTCTCTTGGGGACTGTTTATAGCTTTCTGTTCCTCCACAGAAACGTGTCTGGTTTATTGAATATTTACTTTCTGTTATAAATCATTCTTCGAAAACAAGTTTGATGATAATTTTCTAAAATTTTATTCAATTAAAAATTTTTATAAGCAAGGATCGATCATTATTATTAGAAGTATTTAAGAAAAGTTGAAGACGTTCAAAAAACCATATTTTCACAGCTTTCGCTGAGCAAAAAATTGAATATAAGAAATACAGATAGCACTATACCAGATTTGAACATTTTTCAAAAATTCAGTATCAGCGAAAACTTTTGCAGCACTGCTTGTTTCTGAGCTCAAGAGCCATCACAGGTCTAGTTGTGAAAAAATAAAACAGTTCAATTAAACTAAAGGGAACTATAAAGATAGTTAATTTTTTAAATGAGTATGGTATATTGGCTGATTTTGTCTACTTATTACCAGCTGTAGACGTAAAGGACAAGTCTATTTGCTGCTAATTTGTGTATTTAGTGTAGATGTAGAAATTACCTTTTTTGTGAGGAGTCGCATCCACGAAAACTATCTCTGTCGGGGATTAATTGAATGCAATATGTAGCTAAAAATGTTAAAAATATCACTTTTAAGTAATAAGCACATTTAAAATGACATTATATCACTTCAACTTTTCTGTTTTAATTTTATTTTAATATCTTTTTGGTAGATAACATAAATTTTGTGATGTGATATCTAGAGCTTTTGTATGTTTTAGTTTGATTACCAGCAGGTTAATTATGATTCCTTATGAATGTAGTGATATTGCTTTTAGTTTTGCTTAGTATTTACACAACTAGTGAGAGTTAGTGTCTTAAAATATATATTTTTTATTTATGACCAATGGTTAAAGAAACAAAATAATTTTCAATTTCATTTTAAAAATGCAATTCCCATTAATTTTCATTTAAAAAAATAATATAACATAATTACGTCATATCTTAGATATATAGAAATGCAACATTAATAATTGTGTAATTTTCTGATGATTAAATCATTGTCATATTTCTAACATTTGTCAAATAATAATTTAGCTTATTTTAACATTAAAATGTTTCTTAGCAAACTCTGAAAAGTTTCCAGTATTTTATATTTTTCATAGTTGTTAATTTTATGTACCAAAAGTTTCAGATACATAAATAATAAATTATTTAAAATTCAGCCAAGTGAAATTTGCTTTACCTGTAAAATTATATATTATTGCTTTCAATATTTATTTGGGCACAAACTCTCAAAAATTGCAAGTCAGTATTTTTTTAAAAATTATTCTTTATATATAGTGATATATATTTTTTCTTTATCTGTGATAATAGTTTGTTTTGTAAATCTTAGTATAGTGTATAATTTGTACAGATTTTATTTTAAAAAATTAAAGCATATATATATAAATATTAATCCGTTTAAATATCTTCTCAAAGAAAGAAAATTGATAGCACTTTTTAAAATTTATACATATTATTTGTCTATGAATTTTGGAATGAGGCTATTTTATAGAACCTCACTATCTATAAACCAAAATCCATTCTTTCATTTATACAGCATGCTGTAACAATTCATTGGATTAGAATCAAATTACTGTGAAACTTTTTATAGTGCTATATCTGAATTTAAAAATTATTTTTATTTTAACAAAAAATTAATTGCAAGTATGGAGTTTCAGTGTTAGAAATGTTGTATATAAAAAGTATGCTTGAATAATACCTCGGTGAATGTATATTTTATCTTTTGTAGAAGTCCCCTTGTTTGTAGTTGCTAAAGTTTGTATATTGTACGCAATAAATTTTGTTATAGAATCAAAGTTGCAATTTTATTGGATTTTACCTTTTTCACTGTATTATCTAGGAACATTAATTTAGAAAGTGCACTGTATGAAGCTGATATCAGTAGAAGGTCAAATGTATATTTTCTAATTTACCTACAAGTTTCGACTGGAAATTTTCTCTTGAAAACCATATAAATTTTGAGTACTTGTATTGATATATGGTTATAACATAATTTTTAGGCTTCTATTTTAAAGACATATTAATAAATATCAAGTTATATGCTATTGCATTTATTGTTTAGCAACGAATCCAGAAACCCTCCATGCTTTTATGATATCATAAATGCAATATCTTGTATACAAAAATGTAAACAGGAGCTAGAGATTAATTACAATAAATGATAATATTGTTTAGCTACGGATTCGGAAACCCTCCGCTCTTTTGCGCATGCGCCGGCCGGAGTTATTTTCATTAAAATAGGGGGAAAGTGAAGAATGGAGGGTGATGTTTACATTTTACTGAGCGTGATCTAACAAATAACTCCTTAAATGGACTCATTGTCTGACACCCCTTTCTGGTGTAAAATCGTCCAAAAGTGGTAGTCTCTGAATCTGTTGCTGAACAGTATTATTCTCATTGTTTAAAACCAGGGTTGTTGATTTTTTTAATTTTTTTTCAAGAAAATCGATTTATTTGATTTAAATCAGATTTTTTTAAATTTAAATAAAGGTTTTTTTTATTTTAATGATTTTTTTAAAACTATATATATATATTTAGCATTTGTATATTAGACAATGAGACCTACAGTCATATAATTATATATATAACAACATACCAGTCATTAAAAGCTGTACTTTCTTTTAAAAAAAATATAAATTAAAATTTAATTCAAACAAGTAACAACTGTTTAAAAAATATTTGTGTGTGCACGCACACACAGAAGCATTGCCTTTTATAAGTATAGATCAGAGTTTAAATTGCACTATGTAGATGTTTGTATTTCTTTTGGAACATTTTTATGTATTACTTAATTATCTTGCATTTGAACATTATTGCAATATAAAAACTTCGTTGTCTCCAACACAATTTAGTTTTCTCTAACATTAAAATGAAACTCGATGCATTTTACTATGTTCTTTCTTTGTGAACATGATCCTTTCACAATATTTATTTTATTTTATAAAAAAGGTGCATCTCATATTTTGCATTTTATTGTGAGATTTATTTAAAATCTAATTTGCTTATGTTCTCAAAAATAAAGATATGGAAGTACTCTAGTTTCATGAATTCATTGAAATATTTTTTTTATGTTCTATATATTCTTTCTTTAAATATACATTTAAAAATATTTTAAAATCACTATTAAAAGATACATGAACAATTTTATTTCATTAAAGCAGATTAACTTGATATTTAAAATAAAGTGATTTAAATCGGTGATTTTTATAAAAAAAAAATCGGTTGATTTAAATAAGTGATTTTAATCAACTGATTTAAATCGCCGCAACCCTGTTTAAAACATTACTTTTAATCACCATAGTAGTGTATAGCTGCTTTAACTTGGTGGTATATTTTACATATGTCAGAAATGAACTGAAAATAGACACAAATTATTTAATATACATATTTTTTTATTTATAAGTACTGAATATGACTTTGTTTACCTTTCCCAATATATATATATATATAATTGATCTTTTAAGGAAGTAAAAAATATTCACAAAGCAGTAACATGA
>BGPR01001025.1:251007-330315 GCA_013235015.1 Araneus ventricosus | reverse complement strand
GTCTAGTGGTTAGAGCTACTGTCTGCTAATTCTATGAAAGCGGTTTCTATCCCCGGGCCGGAGGAGTTTGAAGTTTTGTCACCATCTTGCATCGAAATCGTTCAAGTAAGTTCAATTAAAAATTAGATTAATTAAACTAATTGAAATTAATAATTAAGGCTTAATTAATTAATATTCCTAAGTGATAATACACATCAGCACGTTTCAACTCAACTCGAACAGAAGGAGAAAAATAACTGAACTCAGTCGATGATGTCACTTACTTCGATGACTTAATTTTTACGGAGAAAACTTGATCGCATATGGTAAAAAACCGTTGTGACTACGGATTTACTTCGTAATCTTTACGGAATAGACTTGTTCATGTATGGTAAAAAACCGTTGTACCTACGGATTTACTTTGTAACTTTTACGATTTTGCACCACCAACCCAACTGCCAGTTTAAAACCGTAAATTTTACGGGATTTTTTTACAGTGTATCTATGTACCCCAAGTATGTCGCCGTAATGGCTTACGTAATGGTACGGGGGCATGGGGCGGCGTTCTGTACCCCAAGTATGGGGCAGATTGATACAAATCCATTTTTAGGAAAAAAGTGTACTAAGTATTTTATTATGTCATTAATGACCAAAATTCGACTGAAATCCTATATTAGATTAACAAATATATAAAAATATTGTATTAGTTCTAATTATTACCGTTCGTAAAATCCTTTTTTAACTTAAAAAATGTGTATGAATGTCCCTGCATTCCCCTTATTGTCAAAACTTAATAATATTTTATAGTTAAAAATTGCATTTAAATTAGAGATCTCATAGAATATGACGCATGATTAATATCATAAATAATGCTCATAATCAAATTAAATGGCAAGAATTCTCTTACTTTTAGTTTAGCAAAAAAACTACTAGGTAAAAAATTGCAACAACGAAGTTTAAGTTATTTGTGGGAGAGAAAATTACTTTCATTTTGTTTGCCTTAACCACATTTTTCTATTAATTAGATTTTACAATGCAGGGAAGTGAAAGCAAATCTTGACTGGAATTTTTTCCCCTCAAAACCACATAACAACAGACTGAAATGTTTTTTTTTTTTGCACTGAACTTTATTATCAACCTCTCAAATTACCTTTTTCTTTCTTTTTCAATAAAGAAGAGCTATTTGCTTTCAAAAGAAACATTTTCTTTTTTCACTTAAAGCCTCTCTCTTAGAACTCTCTGTACTTTTCATTAATGAGGTTCAAAGACGTAAAAAAAATCTGAAAAAGAGATGTATCGACGCAAATTCTTTAAAATGGGAGTTTTTTTAACAAAAAAAAATCTTGGAGAATTCCGTTTTTATAAACTTCATTAATAGATCGCGTTAAAAATTTATATCCTTACAAAATTAAACTTTTTAAATATTTTTACTAGGTTTTAATTTTTTAATGTGGCTTGTAAGAATTAAAGCAAAATTTATATACTTAATTTCTTAAGAATCGCGTATTGTGGTTTCTATTAAAAAGAGGATCAGTATTCCGTATTTTTTTTAAATAAAAGACATAAAATAGTTATTAAAACCTGAAGAATAAAGCTTTCCATCCTTTCTTTTTATATGAATTTCTTTTGTGAAGCCAATATTTTTCATAATGTTACTGAATCTTCGCAAACGATAATAGATTCTAAAGTATTCTTGATTTATAAAAAACTAATCAATGAATAAAAGTGGTTTTTGCTGAAAAATCTTTCATTAAGAATGTAATTAATATTGCGTGTAATTATAATTAAAAGCTATCCACCATCAGCTACCAGCTGCTACGCTCTTCATAATAACAGTATTAATTTAATTATGTCAACCAATTCTAAAATTATGTCAACAAATTCTAGGGATTTTAACTGAGTGATGATTATTATGCAATCGATTAAAAATGATTATAACACCGTGAATAAAATCTATCAAAAATAATGGAGTAACAGTATTTAAAAATTACTTTTCATTCAAAACAAACAAATCAACAAAATTTTGATACTGTAATTTCAAATAATGAAAAAAAGAAAGAAGGGTCCAACTAAAAACATAAAAGTTATGAAGTAATGAAAATGGACTGTACATTGTTCCAATAAAAGTAAACAATGATACAATTTATATTTATTATTTCAGTTTTAAACCAGCTGGAGTGGTCTTCCCTAAACTTTCTCGTATACTTCCCTAAAAAGGTGATGTTTCCTCTCCCCCCGAGTGAATAAAAAAATTCGAACTTACTGTAACCCCAATGACTATTAGAAGGTTTTTCATTGTAGATTATAGTGATTGTAAAATATTTAGGAAACGAATCAAATTCAAGGTACCGATTAAAACGCAGCTATCACACACTGCTAGGTTCCACTCAGGACAAAGTGACGTAATTCGTTCTATAGCTTCCGCGTGCACAGAGATTGCTACTAGTAGGCATGCGCATGTAGAATCGATTAGAAAAATTATGAAATTTGAACGCCTTTTTTAACCGATTGACACAAGAATTGGACACAAATCTACAATTAAGGTAAGAAGGAAACATACCAAATTTCATTTATCTAAGTAATTTTGTTAAGAAGTTATTGCGATTAAAAATATGCGATTATACAAACCGATAGAAGTAAACCCTTTGATGGATTTGGTCCAAAATTTGATACGGACCTACATTCCTGATGATAAAGCTGTGTACCAAATTTTATCCATCTAGCTATTCAAGTTTTTGAGTTATAGTGTTCACATGAACGCGGACAGACAGACAGACTTCCCGTAGACGGAATTTTGTCCAAAATATGTTAGAAATCTGCAAATTATGTGTAATTACCACATACTAAATTTCATCCCTGTAGCTTTAATAGTTTTTGAGTTGTCGTGTTCACAGACAGACTTAATTCGAAAATTGTGTTTTTCGGACTGAAGGAGGTCTAAAACGTTGAGATTCGTCAAAATCTCGAGTTCGATTTTTTTGACGATTACAATACTTTCTCTTTGTATACTTCGCATACGAGAAAGTAAGAATTGTTTAAAATATAGCAAAATCTAAAAGTAACGGTTCATTAAAAAGATAACAGTATAGTTTAAGGCCAGTTTTTAATAACTGACTATATTTATATATATAGAAAAATATGTGAATGAAATATTTGACGAAACAATGAAATTGGTATTATTCTTATGACAAAATTGGACATAATTTCTACAAATCATATTTGTTTTTAAAAAGAAATTTAGTAAAATTAGGAGAAAAATTGTACGAAAATTAAAAAGATAATTTTATAAATTTTAAGATGGTGTAAAAACCATTGTTTGCAATAATATTTTCTGAAATTATTGCTGAATACTGCAAATTTTTTCTTAATACAGTATACTCTCAATAATCCGTGCGCCGATTATCCAGTTTGCGGATTATCTGTGCTCATTCCGTACTCACAAAAAATTTAAAGAGAAACATTTTCACGCTTGTCATGCATGTAAAATCGATGTTGATGTTCGCTCGAGAGATTCATTCCGTGAAACTAGTGAGCCCTGACGGCGGAGGCTAAAGAATAGATTTTTTTTCTTCCTCCACGTGCGATCTCTACCGGTTCAACCCCTAATTTTCAGAGAAATGATTCATCTAGCTCATTCTCGTACAAACAGGCTTCTCCCGTTCAAGTAATTCTTTAACTTCTTCGTCCTCTTTCACTTTCGCACGCGTTCCTTTAGTTTTTGCGTCTTGTTTATCGTTAGTTAGTAGCGTGAAATTGTTTACTGGTAAAAATGAGTGGTTTGAAACGAAAACGAAACGTTTTAAATGTTAAACAAAAATTAGAAATCCTTCTAGAACTTGATAATGGAGAATCAGCTAGTACTGATGCAGAAGATGTGCTAAATGAGGGAAATACAATTTCTCATTCTGCTGCTCTACAATCTGTAGAAACTTTGTTAGATTATATGGGACAAAGAGGATTTGATTACGGTGACATTACTGCGGTTCGTAAAAATGTGTCGATATACGACAAGAGATGAACAAACAGCAGAAGCAAAGACGCATAACAGATTTTTTAAAGAATTAAAAGTTAAAAGGGAAATTCCTAGTTTGATGTTATACAACATGCAAATGTAAGTAATTTTTATATTTTTGTACTGATGTTTATTTTTTTCTTTAATAAAAAGAAGTTTTCGGATTATCCGTGTTTTTCAATTGTCCGTGCGATCCCTTCCGGTGATTAACCCGGATAATCCGGAGTGCACTGTATTTAGTTAATTGAAATTCTAATTAAAATTTTAAAACTACCACATCGAAGTGCACATTAGCGCCCACCATAATACGTTTGGGACAGTTTTGATAACTGTTTTGTAGAGCGTCAAGTGAGAAACACAGTCATTTCTCTTTTATTTTTAGTAGGGATAGATACACACGTTCTTATGCGTAGTTTTGTTCAAATCTGGATCGTGGACTCGGAAAAATCAACAAATCAAAGACAACCAATATAAGTAAATGAACGGGTTGCAATGCACCTTTTCCAATAAAATTTAACAAATTTTAACAAACTGCAACCCTTACATTCATCGTCATTTATCCTGCAAGTTTTCACACTTAACAAAATGGGGAATCTCTACTAATAATAAAGGAGAATGTGTGTGTGTGTGTTGGCGCTCTACAGGACAGACTGCTGGACATAGAGCTACGAAATTTGGCATAAACATACTTTGAAGGTGGGAATGTGCACCTCGGATAAAAAAGTTTTGAACTTTTTTTGAAATTTTAATTATAATTTTAATTAATTAAAAATTAAGTGAAATTTTGGCGTTTTCCCTTAATAACTTCCAAACATATAAGAGCATAGAAATACTTTTTACACCATTTGAAAGTGCAAACAATTGCTTTTTGAATGATATCAATTAAGTCGACGCACAATTTTTTCTCTAATTTTAATAAATTTGTAAAAATATTTTTCGGCATAATTTACAAAATACTTTTCACTGCTGCAACGCAATTCAAACCATTTTCATTGTTTAAGCAAATATTTATTTGCATGTTTCTCTTCCATTGTTGAAAGCTAAGGTAATATAGTGTTTAATATGTTTTAATCAGCATAATTTCATCCAGCTCACATGCTAAATGCTACCTAAAATGTGCCACGACATTTTAAAGTTAAAATCAAATGCATATTTGCAAGAGGAATAAGAGAGTGAAGCTGATGCCAACAACGGCTACATGACACAGACAGTTACTCGATTCCATTAGGGCCGTTCATGCAGACAACGAACAGAATAGGTGCAAGGTTACTGAAAGAACATGGGTTAAATTTCCATCATAATTTGAAATTTAAAATTACTTTGTTAAGGGAACCATATATATTAATTTATACATTAGAGATTCATACTCAAGGCGATTAAAGCATAAGACATTCAAGGTATTCCCGGCGAACAAGCAGGTCGCCGAAGGCGGCTAGTATCAAAATAGAATCAACAATCGACCTTAGATAAAAACGAGGCAAGAGGTACTGCCGATAGAAGACGAAATCTTCCAACAGTTGACCAAGCAGCAGCCGTTTTTGAATCAACTCTTAGAGAGATGACTTCAGAACCGCATATTGTTTTAAGCAGAGAAACTGGTGAAATGAAATTATTACCCGTTGTCACTTGACTTTGGAATCCGTTTGTTTACTTACTTCTATTTCTTTATTGTACTGAAGGTGGTAAAGTGGAATGACATACAGTGGTCAACTTAATGTAACTTCAAGAGAATGTAGCAATATTACACAATTTTTGTGCTACCAATTTATCCAACCTATCGGAGGGGAGGGTCACCACGAGTTTAAGGATGAGAAGCCGTCGGATAAGTAAGCAGGTTCTCACTTTCCTTGTGAGCATAGTAAAGATGTGCAGTTGTGTCACCTCCACTCCGATAACGTAACGTACGGACCCGCGGGAGGGGTTGGGCCTTGGCCGATGATGACTATTAGGACTCCACCCTCAGTTTACGATTGACGTCCCGACGACGATCATTCAATTGACCCCGGATGTCCAACCAGAGTGAGGGCCTAGCGCTCTTCAGGGTTTCAATAGATGCTTGACTATCAGTAAAAATATTGATTTTATAATTATTTTACAATGCCCCGCCTTCAGCGAAGTTAATTGCCTCAATCTCGGCCTGGAAAACTGAATTAAAATGTTTTGATTTGAAACAATAATTATGAAAAGAGATATTATCTTTGAGAACACACACGGGTGAATCCAACATCATTATCGATTCTGGATCCATCCGTGTATACATCAAATTGATTGCTTGTAGAAATGGGGTTTAGACTGATCACTCTTTGATCAATTGGGATTTCAGTGGTATTTATATAAGCATCTAATTCTTTAATATTGAAAAATTCTTGAAAATCTTTGGAACGAGCAACCAAGTTTGATATTTGATATCAGTAGATTTAGCAGTTAAATGTAATGGAGGAATTCCAGTTAGGACATTAAGAGCATTCGTTTTTCTTCCCTCCGACTCGTCACATCGTCATCGTCGCAGGGTGGAGTGGGCAATAAAAAAATCAGAGAGAGGATAGCTCGATTCGTTGTTACCCTACCACAAATCGTTAGGCTTCATCCAGTAACGCTCCATTAAGGCTTCAGCATTCTTCATGGGAGTGGTAACTTTTCGAACAGTATGCTGAAGATGCTTTCAAAAGTTAAAACAATATCAATTAACCTTAAAGAGTATGCAACACTTTTTAACGTAGGGCTACGTTCCTCCCATTGGGGTCTCAGGATCCACACGCTAAAACGCCAGAAAACTTGGTATGGGAGATCCTCTATATTTCGGTTACTCCATATGTTAAAAACATAAATAATGTCTTATTTTAGAGGGAAAGGGTAACAACAGAAGTTACAAAAAAATTGAAGATCGGAATTGTAGTTTAGCGACTACTGAGTCGCAAATTTGGGCAAAAATGCGCATGAATTGGTGACGCGATCCTCTATATCTCGATAACTACTTAATATGTTAAAAACATAACTAGTGTCTTATTTTAGAGATAAAGGATAACAACAAAAGTTACAAAAGAAACTTACGAGAAACTTCGAGGAACAAAAGTGTCAAGAGAGTAAAGTAGTCCTACGCCTTTAACATCAGCGGCTGTTTGAAAAGAGAGCCTCCCGTCATTTTTTTCAGGTGTTTTATGTTCGTATGTTGAAAATCGGATCATTTTAGTTAGAGAGAAAGCAACATTGCAATCAAACCGGCGTAAATCAAAACATATTTGAATTTTTAAAGACAGTATTAACTTTTTATCTTCAGATAATAATCATTGAATATATTACCGGAAAAATGTAAAAGTGAGGCCAACCACAGTTGTCTCTGAAGAAGGTAATGTAGGATGCCTTTATGGATTTTTTATAAGTGAGGGAACTTTTTATTCATTGTTTCCATAACGCATTTGCATAATCATCTATTACGAAACTATGTATGTGACATGTCCATTTGCGAGAAGATAAAAAGTCAAGGAAAGAACATTGCCGAATTTTTATTCCTGCATTGACTGTTAAGAGACGCGAATGCGCTTATATTTTCCATAATCCTCTGTTAAGTCCAAAAGAACTTGTAACTAGGGCAATCCATGCTGGGATTTGTTGACAGTAATCTGTTCATTGAAAGGATAAAACTAATCGCAGCCACTGTTTTCAACAGGCCATTCAACACTCCTGATTTGGCTGCGGATTATTGCTATTAACTCTTAAGAGGATTAGAACGAGACTCGTGACAATTTTTTACATTTTCCCGAATTATAATAAGTAATGCTCCATTCTCCGCTTTTATTAATTTTAAAATTTTATCATGATGTATATAACGAAATATTCAGTTGGGTGATGTGCAGAGACATCTTAAAGGAGGTGGCAGCCGTTTCAATCCACAAATCAATTCATTTAAAATCTGACACACTGTAACGTTTTATTTTCACTCTTCAACAATATATCTTAAGTACTGGATGTATTTTGTCTCGAGGCACTGAATGCACGGAATGTGAAGGTGGTGATTGTATATATTTTTCAAACTTGGAAATTTCCATTCTTCAAATTGCTTGTGCGATAAAACAACTTCTTTTTCTTAACAGCTAATAAATCTATTTTTCATATAAACTTGGCTATTTCTGAGTCTGACGTTACAATACTTATTTCAATTCATGTAGATCAGTGTAAGAACTTTTGAGATACTTCCCAATCCATGGCCATTGGAGAGAAATGCAGAACTCCTATAATCGGCGAGGCGAAAAAGCAGAAAAGGGAGAGAGCATCGCGTCCGAACTTTAAATACAATCGGAAAGGAGATTCTTCCAATCTGGGCTCGTGAAAAGTGAAGATTCTCGCGATTCTTAAGTTAAAGTAGAAGTGCTTTTATCTTTGAATTAAAGTAGGAATGCGTTTATTTTGTAAAATTAAGCGGCATTAAAAAGGATTTATTTTAAGGATGGGGCTGATTCTAATATATTGCATGTATATTAAGAACATTGTGTTGGCTTTTTGATTGACATTCATAATGCTTCTTCTAAGACTAAACAAACATTTATTAGAACACTTAAAAACAACTATTGCACTCCGTATCTCCGTACAATGTATCATCGTTCAACCGTACTCGTACACATCTCATGTTTATAAATCAAATTCAAAGTCAACAACTGGCTGTTGCCACTCATCTGATATCATACACACTTCTATAACAATAAATAAATTGAAGTCATGCTTTTGTCAGGCAATAATATTAAATATGCTTACAATTGTTTTCCGACATTATTCTGAAATTTAATTTTAAATAAAAAGAATACTTCATACTTTTTGAAATGCAACAATATTCTTTTCATGCTAATATGAATTCCCTGTTGTTCTCTCTATTTTTAAATTCGAACATAAATACGCATTTTATTTATTTATTTATTTTCTTCCTTGTAAGCATTTCTTTTAATATCGAAGTATTATGTTTTTTAGTATTATGTTATATCCGCAATTTTTTTCATTATGCTCTACTTAGTTTCCAATCTAAAGCATATTTTTTCTTTAACACATTCTAATAAATATGAAAATTTCACTAACATTTTAAAAAATAAAAACTGCATACTCCTTTGAAACTAAAATTGGAATTGTGAATTTCTATCTTTTCTCATCTCTGTATCCGATTTATGACTGAATTTCAACTTCACTAAGTGTTTGAAGATTTTTATTGCCTTTCATATATTCTTTTAATGATGATTACAATTCCAGTCTTTTTTTATGAATTGAAATTCTAATCAGCTCTTGTTGGAATATCTGATTTTTTTGGAATGTTACCAAAACAGTTAAACCTTTTACGTGAACTTCCTGATTCTAAAATTATAATTTTATTTAGTTATTTCGATTTTTTTACCTATTTTTCTCCCGTATGAAAACTTGGCACAGTTGCTACATTTTAGGGTTAATTTGGTTCGTTGGGACAAAATTCTAATTAATTTCGCTTTCTAAGTTTGGTTGATAAATCATGTATTACTTTTTTTTAAAAATAGCGATATTATTTGCTTTCCTGTTGCAAGTCTTTTGTTATTTACGTACCTGACTTTTTCTAAAATTAATGTATAGTCCTAATATTATTAGCAATAGTATTTTAGTAACATATTTCAGGGAATCATATATGTTGTCTAGAAGTGGCCTATCCAGGATTTGGTTCGAGGGGGGGGGGGGGACGGAGGTGTAGAAAATTTTCGATCGTCGTGACGAATGCCAAACCTTATGGTTTATGTAAACCAAAAGAATTTAACTTTACAGACTTCACTCACATGCCAATAAGAATCATAAAGAACACTACAATACTTTCGATAATTTATTAAGAAAACACAATGAAATGTCTAGCAGAAACATGTTTTTTTTACCGTATTAATGCTACCAATATGAGTGGAATGACTTTTTGTCGAAATATATGTTAAAGAATATACAATCGAACTCCTATACTCTCCTATCGAAACTCTCTATATATCCAACTTTTTTTTCAGGAACTTGGATTTTCATTAGAAAACAGTTTCTATATATCGAATAAAATTTTCTATATATCGAATAAAATTTATATATATCGAAAAAAAATTTAGTTTAATAAATTATACGTACCAATTGCAGTCAAAAAGGGCTCAAGGATTTCGTTCATTAGAAGGAATGTAAATTTGTATATAAAAAAACGGTTTCACCGATTCTCAATGCAATAGAAATTCATGGGAGACAGGAAAGTTGTTAACGAAAAAGCAACAAAGACTTGTCGGTGAATAATATATTATTCTTAGCCTCTGTTCTACGAATCGCTTTCCTGCCTTGTAGAGAGATTTTCACTTTAAATTCAGTTTTACTTTAGATTTCTTATAGTGAACTGGGTCACTAAGCGGAAATTTTTAAGTGTGAAAGAGAAGTTGAACTGATTAACACTTTTGCGTTCATTATTTTTGCAGTGTAATCACACATTCAGCATTTTTTTACTGTGCATGGGCGAAACGTAGCTTAATTTTTCTTTCATAAGAGCCAGATATATAGGCCAACTTCTATAAAAAGTCCAGTACCATACCGTTAGTATTCAGAAAGATATTGGCATTGCAAGAGCTAAATTGCTTTTGATCTCTAAGAGAAACAAAATGATGAGGGTTCTTTCAGAAATTGATATTTTTTTAAAACTGGATCTTTGAAAGTAGTATTGAATTTTATGAAGGGTGAATATCCTGAATACTCGTGTATACTCATAAATTAAATACATACTTTAAATTGCATTTCGATGATAAATTATTCGGAGGAAAAACAGCCCTTTACCGTTCATTGGTTTCACGGTGAAACCAGAAATTTCTATAAAATAAAAGAATGCTAATTTTTTTTCCCTTTTCATATTTATGATCAGCTACATGACTTATACTCATTTTTGTAATAAATTTAGTAATTCTCAAAACGAAACATGTAGTGAACTTGAAAGAGTTAAAAGATATAGAAAGCGAAATGAAAAATAAAGACATGGCGAAGAAATATGAAATTTCGACGAGTACGGTATCAACAATTTTCAAAAATCCTGATCCGGTTATTAAAAAATATTTGAAAGCACTAGGGAAGATCGGAAATTTAGTTTCTGCACATTGTAAGCAAACATACAAATTTCATAAATATTTGTGCATTAAAAAAAATCTTTGATAGCTTAGTTCTTTAAGTCTTCTTCAACCATCATAAATTAGCTATGCAAAATAGTATTTAGCTATCTGCAATATGCATTTCTGTGTATCGAATTTTTTTTTCTAGGAGGCTTCAAGTCTGATATGTAGAAGTTCAATTATAATTTGATGGGGATCTAGAATTCCAATTTGGGATGCTCATCCCACCACATCTTATATTTAAACATCTCTTAAGAATTTTAACTTAATCCTGTCTAAGTTCGTGGGAAGTATACACTCTAGTGATAAAAGAGTTTTATCGGAGCTCACGGACTCTTTATTCCTAAATCTCCGATACCTGATGAATTAAATCACTTTGGGACTAGCTAAAAATGATTTGAACATTAATTTTAAGGTTACCTGGAAGGGTGGGAAGGAAATGGGAAATAAACTTACCACACAATTCATAATTTTTTAAATGCCCATGGTAAGGCTATCTAACCACATGTGATTACACATGCTATCTCTTAACGACTTTAAAAACACTAAAATGCGGTTTTAAGAATTAAATTAATTATTAATGTTAGTGGGTTATGTGTGTGTGTTAAAGTAATGTACCAAAACCTAAGTTTGTCAAGGAGTTTAGCGCAAGCTCTCGGCAATTTTTTGGTGAACCCAGATGTGTTAGTACTTTGTCCCAAATTCACAATAAATCTCTAAATAAAGAGAAAGTATTTATTTTGTTTCGTGTCGGTTTACTGAATTCATGTTTATCCAATCTCAATGAGGCCATCGAAAGAAATTTAATACAAAAATCAATTTAATTAAGTTGAGGTGGTGCAATACTCTATAAAAGCTGGAATTCCACAACTTCTACTTCCTTATACTACTACTGAAAAAAGATATCTGTATTTTTGGAAAAGATGGTGGCTGGATAATTGTTTCTCTTATTTATTACCTTTTGAAAATTTTGTTCTTGGCCAGAACTAATTTTTATCCATATAAAATGAATAATAATATGTAAAGTTTCTACATGCTTTTATATAAATTGACTTGTTCTATGCTTCTAAAAATGGAAATATGTCATTGATTTCTCACTGAATTCTTCATGCATTAGAGTTCTGAATTTTAATACAGTTTTGTGTTCCCGACGGCAGTAGAATATTTGAATATTTTCAGAACTCAATTATCTTTGAGTCAATCAATCTTAAATAGTTTTGGGTTCCATATGAATGGAGGCATCAGATAGTTAATTTGAGAAAAGATTATCTTACAATGCAAATAACATTGAATTGAAAATTAATAACTAGGAATTAGAAAATAATACATAAAAAATATAAAAGCGTTTCTTCAGTGTGTTAAAAAGTGCAAATAATATTTATCAATTATGTGGGAGTCAGAGCAAAATCGTTAAAGTATGAGGCGTTGAAAAGAATACTGTAATGAAGTTAATGCACAATGTATATCATAAGAAAGAAAACTCCTAAGCATTCATTATATATATATATATATTATAAATGTGATCAAAATTCCAATTTGCTCTAAAAAGATTAATTTATTCTATAAAGACAATCTCTATAGAGATCTATATTTACGATTTTGTTTTGCCCTCCTATTTCTGATAAAAAATTATTTTTTAAATTTTATTACACTGATAAAACCGTCTTTTTAAAATTCTTTTATTATTCTATTTCAGAATTGTTTCCTTTACGAAATTAATTACTCTATAAAAATTAATTGAACTCCATTATTGTCTTCATTCTTGTAAGAAATTCACTTTTTCTTAGCGTGAAGTAGCCTTTCTTCCTATCTTTAGTAGTTCTTCCCATGTATACACGATAGAACAAAAGAAACAGAGCGCCGAGTAGATAAATATTCCTTGTATGCATTTCAATTTATCATTCGCATAATTCAATTTCACTTCGCTGAAGGATTTCGTCTTGCGTATGTTTGGTTTGAGCGCGTGTTTTCTTTAAATTGCGTTAGAACCTTTATCTTTTTACTCCCATCTTGTTTTTCTTGCCCTCCTTCAACGCCGGTGAAATATTCGCGATTATATTTTCCACGATTGTATTTGTGATATTCTCCGAAATAATAGTTCTTTTTGTGTGAGATATCACTTGTAAAAACAAGGGCTTTACTTGCCAATGTATGATGGAATGGTTGCGGCGAGTGAAATTCGGAGTTTTTCTCGGATATTGGTGATCGGGTGATCATTTTCTCGTTTTTCGTTATGTTATAGTTTCCTTTCTTTTCTACTTTGAAAAAATGAAATTCGCAGTTTAGAAACTTCTTTATCTTTTTCTTTGTCGGTGCACATGGTGATTGCACGACGTTACAGTATTTAAAAGTTCATATTTTATTAAACCAGCCTGATTATGTTTTACTTGAAAGAGGCCAGGTGAATCCAAAAATTTCTTAAAATCATTGTATTGATCTTTCAGTTTAAAGAAGAAATTAAAATAACGAATTTGGTTTTATACAGCTAAGTTTTATCGTTTCAAGCAACACGAGGGATATTTTAAGACTGACCTTGCAATTTTGAACTGTGGTGAGATGACTAGACCGGCTCCGAAGCTGGAGGGCAGCAGATTCGAAACCCGATTCCACTGATGAGCCGCCGTACTTGTTGGCCTGGCGCACGTTAAATCCGACGCTGGTCAAACGTCCACTGCCTGGTGTGGTGTATGCATAATTCGCCCCAATCCTGTTTACTCAATTGAGTGTGAGGCAAAAGTAGGTCGGAGGGGAGACTGGTGTGGTGCGGAAGTTTGGAGAGGGAGGTGCACGTTCTGCTACCGACATGCACAGATGTCGTCCTCGTTATCTGGCTGCGGTTCAAAATTGCGAAGACCGTCCCAAAATAGCCCTCGAATTGCTTCATAATAGGACATTATTATAACTAAATGCGATATTTAAACGGAATATGAACTCGGTGGCTTCGATACGTTGTTTACCACGTTTTAATAAAACCTTTTTAATACAGAAAAAGAAATTATATTGATGCGATCTTTCGGTGCTATTCATAGATGCATCATGCTGCCATCTATGGATGAGAAATGGAAGTATTTTTACAATTTTAAAATTTTGCATTATATTTTTCAAACACAATAAAATTGTGAATTTCAATGACATTACAACAAAGTTTAATAATTTTTTTTTAAAATGATCTTAAACATATATATACAGGATTTTAGAAAAAGACCAGGATATTGCGTTTTATAACCAGCGCGAGTGGTCTCCCCTAAACTTTCTCGTATTCTCCCGAACACATGTAGAGAAAAAAAAGCTAAAAGGAAGTAAAACGAAAAAGCGTCCCTAACGCAGTGGAGAAACAAATAAGCGAAACGTGATTTCCGAAAGTAATTTTTTTTGACGCAGCAAGGCGGAAGTAGAGCTGAAACCAGTAGCCGACGTGGTTACGCAATAGGGCTACGTAAGATAAAGAAAACTAAATTTGCAATTCGAACGCCTTTTTTTTAGGAAGTGATTATTTGCAGGTACTGTACCTTCGAATAAAGCATTATTTGCAGGTACACTGTACCTATGGATAAAACGTTATTTGCTGGTATACTGTACCTACGGATTACTTGCAGGTTTTAACAAATTCAAATATTCTTCGCTTCTGTAGAAATTTTAAAATGTTCCTTTTGTACTTGAAACGTACTTTCTGTGTATACGAAATTATTAAAAGAAATATAAATGCTACTTTGTGAGAATCTTCAATTTCTCATCGGAGACATACGACGTTTTTGTTTCACATTTAATTTGGTCTTGAGAGCTGATTTCTAATTCATTTTATTGAATTTGGTAGAAAAATATATTTACTGATTTTTTTCAGTCACAAAATTAAACCTCCTGGCAAATTATCCTAATGAGTTCCAAAGACCCGAAAGATGTCTTACGAAATTTTAAACTTCCCTTTTCAGTTGACGGAAATCCCAAAGTCAATAGTTTGAATCTGCTGTAATCCCATTTACAAAATGCAAATCTACATTGAAGAAAATGCAGAATTATCCATCGTTAAAAATTTTAACAAACAGCGAGAGGCTAAAAAAAAAATGATCCCATATCTGGTCATGTCCCGGTCGAGTGACATGGTCGTAAAGAGTTTGATTTCAAACCGAGGGGTTGTGGGTTCGAATCCGGACAGCAGGTTGGGAGCAATTATTTGTACTAACAAATACTTGAACAATCGGGATACAGAATTTCAATTTTCACTAATTATTTTTAAAACCGATGTCTATAAATTCAATATTTAATTTCAGTTTGCTCGTTTTTTTCTAAGCCTTGTTAATTTTCAAGCATATATTAAATAACTATATTCCTACTCCCTTTCCGCTACTCAATGCTCGCATGTGATTTAAATTTAAAAATGTATGAATATTTGCTTCGAGGTCTCTTCAATTACTCCTATAGAAGAAAAATAATTTGAGCAGAATATACACTGCCTAATAAATAACATTTTATCCAAAGATACAGTACCTTGTAATCCAATTATCAAAAAATATGTAAAATTCGATAATAAACAGCATACCTCTACTTCTGTTTTTAACAATGGATTAAAAACAAACTATCAAATATTTCAAAAAATGAAGAAACGGTTTGAATTTAATGAGAAATAATGTTTAGAATTATATTGAAAGATCGTTTTTAAATTATTAAGATTAGAGAAAAAAAATCACGACAACTCATTATTTATTCTTAAACAGTAAATAACATTTTATCCGCAGATATTTTAACCGCTGAAACTAATTCCACTTGAACTGGTATAACTAACAAAGTACATAAGTCAAGAACTCAACAAGAAAGTCAAAAGCACACAGTGTTCCTCAGGCGGCCACCCTCTGAAGTTCTTTCCGCGCCCGATGGTACTTAATTAGGGTGTTCGGACAAGAACCGGACGTTGGCACACTGTACCTGCAAATAACGTTCTATCCGCAGGTGCCGTACCTGCTAATAACGCTATCCTTTTCCTTAACCAATTGACATAAAAATTGGACACAAATCTACAATTAAGGTTAGAAGGCCATATACAAAACTTCATTTATCTAAGTAATTTTGTTAAGAAGTTATTGCGTTCAGAAGTATGAGATTATATAGACCGACAGACAGTCAACCCTTTTACGGATTTGGTCCAAAATTTGAAACGGACCTACATTCCTGATGATAAAAATGTGCATCAAATTTTATCTATCTAGCTATTCAAGTTTTTGAGCACGGACAGACAGTCTTCCCGTTGACGGATTTGTACCAAAATTTGGTAGAAACCCACAAATTATATCTCAGGATCACATACAGAATTTCGATACAGTATCTCTAATAGTTCTCCAGTTATCGTGTTCACAGACACATAAACAGACAGACATAATTCCAAAATTCTGTTTTTAGGACTCAGTCAGGTCTAAAACGTGGAGATTCTTCAAAATCTCGAGTTCGAATTTTTTGAAGATTACAATACTTTCCCTTTACTCGTATACTTCGTATACGAGAAAGTAAAAAAGAAACAGATGTCAGCTTATCTTTTTATATACAGAAAGTAGAAATAAGTTGATGTAACCAAATATTAACACCTTTTGTATTATTTTGTTGCATTGATATATAAATTTTCTTTATATACGGAAGGATTTTCCCGTTTAAAATTTTGAAATGTTATCATTTTTATGCTAATACTTAATTCTGAAAAAAATTTCTTTTAAGTTAAATATTCAAGAATGTTTGTTTTGTGAAACTTAAATCTAGTCTTCGATTTTTCAGTTAAAAAAAGTTATGATGCTTTACACCTTGTACGAATTGCTTTTTCCACCAAAAGATATAGGAACGCAAATTGTAAAATAAACATATTAATACTAAATGCTTCAGATTTTCTGTGTATGTGTTTTAGGAATAATTTTACCGAGTTTTATTCCTTCCAAGCTGTTAACACTGCCCGAATATAAATTTTACTGGCCGTTTTATGTTTCTAATTTAGATATGCTTTAAAATGCCTTCAAAGAGAAAGAAAACGAGGTTTTATGTCAACTACAGTTTGCTGAAAGCGATGATTTCGTTATAAAAATTTATTGAGTTGTTAACTTTCTTCTTTTAATGCTAACGGAGAAATTGTTACAGTTCTTTAAATAGAAATTATCATTTTACTTTTGTTGCCTCCAACTTAACGACTGTTTTTGTTCCTAATAAAAAAATCATTAATTAAAGAGGGATGTGAACTTTAATCTTTCTCTTTTAAAAATGGTAACAGAGTTACGTCTTCTCTTTTTATTAATAAAAAGCTAATTATTAAATTTATTCTTCTAATTTCAAACGTGTTTTTCATTTCGTCATTTTTATTCTTACTGTTTGGAAATTCAATTAATTTAATTTAATTCTAATTAATAAACATGTCATTTTTATTAAAAGTATCACGAAAGCACAAATTTAGATTTTACTAAAAGTAATGCACATTATCAGATTCTTAAATATGTTACCTAAAATAAATCTCAATTAATGAATTTAAAAAGCAAAAAAATCCGTTTAAAAAATTATTTTCACAACAAACCGCGAAGCATGGAAAAGGAGCAAACAAGCTTCGAACCATTAATCATCGCCTGTCAGTCGCCAATAGAGTGAGAGGGGGATCTTTGGAGTGCTTTGGAATATGCCTTGATTTGCAGATTTAACTTACTGTTTCGAAAGAGGTTCGCGGGGAATGATGTACAACACTCGAACACGTTCCATAATGAAATGCGAACCCCTTTGTTTTCGCTGAAAAAGTGACATGATATGATTTCTCGCAAGCAGTTCGCGAATCGAATGAATAAACTGTCCATAGACAACTGTTTTATAGACACATAATTTAGAACTTTTTTATAATTATTTTAGCAAATTATCAAAAAGTTTTCCCCCCCAAAATTACATTTTTAAAGCCAATTCGGAGGCAGAAAATGGCATCTCATTATAATCAAATTTTATAGGTGAGTTATAAACATCATTTGGCACCCTTTTCTTGTTGTTCCCTGTAGAAAGCACAAAATTTCTTTTTCTCCATAGAGAGGTGACCCACCCTAGTGTACACGCGCCTTAACATGAGCGTTAACCTGCTATGAGTGCGTGAGGTCACGTTTTTTCCATCCAGAACAGATTCTGATCTGAAAACTCTCTTTCTGATGCAACTTATTCAGTCAAGCCATACCTTAACCACATATCTTCTGAATGAAAGTTCCACTCTGTATTTTTCAAATGTAGTGAATGAAAGTGATGTCTGGATTTCTTGAAGAACGGAACTACACATGTTCTACCATGCGACGGCTTATCATCCTGCGCTGAGCTTCTGAAGTCATACCCATTTTCCTCCAGGATAGAACCCGTTACCGACCCTCTCCAATTTGTGCTTCTCAGCCATGACGTGCCTTAAGCCACTAGAGCACTGGTAGGTCTATGATATTTATGTAGGTTGGAGTGAGTTACTCCAGTAGTTGAAGACGACACAGATTTAACAGTTTAGACATTTAAGAGACAAAATAAGCATTTAGTACAGACACAAACATTGCGAGGAAGGAAAGAAGGGAATTAGGAGTACTGCTTTTTACTTCATCAAATTAAATCATCGATAGCAGTTTTGAGCGTTATGCTCAATCGCCCAAGTTTTTCATTCCGTCTTCCGAGAGCAGATGAGAGAAAGTTCACGTGACATCAGTTGGTAGATCAGAGCAGTAACATCTGGTAGACGGAACTGCGTTATCCCTCATTTATTGGGAAGAATGGCATTTCTTTGGTTAGATACTGCACCATGTAGTTGTGAATAAGTAATTGCAAAGTTACGACTACTTCATCGTTATAGCTGCATTTATGGCACACTGTGAGCAACATTACGTAATGTAACCTGAAGCTGTAGTGAAACTACGTGAAAATTGTAGCAATTAACTTCTTTTGCTAAATTATTATTTGCTGGATAGAGCAGGGCATGATATGCAGTTGCTTGACCACATCATTGGTGCATAAAAATTCGATCAAGGTTAAGGAAGGAAATTCTAATTTCAACTGCCTGCATTAACTATATCCGAAAAATTCCCCAAGAAGAAGAATTTATTTATTATCCAAATTCCAGTGGTATTTTAAATTTATGGAATTTCTTTTGATTGAAAATATAAAACGACTTAAATAATATCAAAATTAACATAGGAACAAAATATATAGTATCCAATAAATTACTTTACGTTAATTGGAAGACATAAAATATAATAGTCAAGAATGAGAACAATATTGCTCAAATTTTCGTATGCTCATCTCCAAAAGCAGATAGAATGCCATTTCACAATTCGTACGCTTTGTCGCATGCAGTAAAAGAAGAATTATGAAATTGCGCAGTGGTACTCATTTCGGTTTCAGACTCACTTTTTTAGTTTCATTGTTACGGAATGTCTTTCTATATATTTTAGTATATATAGATTTCTATATATAGATTTTTCCTTTTTTTTTCTTCGAATTATTCCAACCATAAAGGAGTGATTTCAAATTTTAACCCCCTCACAACCAGCGAGGCGTTCCCTGGCGGTCTAAAAATTTCCCTTTAACAGCGAAGGAGGTCGGTATGAGGTGGTTGGCTTCATTTGAGGGGAGGTGTGGTTCTGAGATCGCTTCAGAGATAAGCGCGGTACGGGGTAGGTCCAATTATCCTTGCCAACCACAGCTTATTTCCGGGCGCCTTAAGGGTAGGTATAGCAGGGGGTTGGGTGGTGGAGTAAATGCCCACCCAGGTTGGGAGAGTCCAATTCATATCTTTCGTTTCCTTCCAAAAAATCCAGGTTTTAAAGGGGCTAGAAGAAAAGAGTCGTGATTAAAGAGTTAAAATTTATATTTTCTTAATTCTGTGAGTCAATGATACCTTTATTTCCGGTAATACGAAATCGTTTGATGAATATACACTTTTAAGGTGTTCTTTTAGTATTGTAAAATAAAAGAAGGTTAAATGGTTCTGGAAAATTTGGCCGACTAGGCGACATTTGCTTATTTCTTAACAAATTTGAAATCAATTAATTATTCCGGGAAATGTTCAGAATAAAGCGCATGATTGGGAATTTCCAGATCTTCTTCTATAAAGATCTGGAACCTTTTCCTTTGCATTTCAAAAACTATATAAAGATCTGGAACCTTTTCCTTTGCATTACAAAAACTATACAGATGTGTCCTCTCTCATATTCAATGAGCGTCGAATCGAAGTTTAGTTGGAGCGTTGGAGTGTTTACTATATAGAGATGCTGATTCTATTGGCAGTTTTTTAACGTGACACTGTGTTTACTGAAATCTCGCACCCTGAAATTATTCTGTTATTTTTGTCTTCGGTGTGTTTTGTTTTAATTTAAAAATAATTTTTGGAGCTATAACAGGCTTCTACCTTGAAAAAAAATCAAGACTTTAAAAACTATAAACATTAAACCTAAATTCTAAATTCTATAAAGCTATTCATATTTTTTTCTGTTTCCGAATTTTTCTGCTGTTTTATATTGAAACCTATCATGTTTCCATTCATTAAATTCCTCAAGAAATTCCTTGTTTTGCGAGATGAAACGTTTATAACAGATCCTTTCTCCTTCTCGTTTCCTTTTTATTTTTGAATTTTAATGTTCAATTATTGTAAAGAAACTTGAACAATATCAGCCATTCGAATGATTCATGAATTTCAGCTCTCATTGGATTGCAAAAGTATTGAAATCCTGAATGTTTTTAAAATCAGATATTCTCTCAAATCCCTAAGCAAGAAACACGCAAACCGGTAAATTACTTTTATGTATTAGGAAACGGTTATAACTTTAAAAATTTGGCACCGCAAAATTAGTCTCCCGAGACAAATTAAATTGAAAAGTATTCTTTGATATTTTGATCTAAGATATTATTCAAGAAGTCGACCTATTAACAGTCATATTGAATGAGAATCGCTTAAATTCTTTAATCCATATGGAATATATTTATAACCTGCGATGAGAGAGATAAAACACTTGTATATTTCTTGACAATGGCAATGAATTGCAGAAAACAATAAGTATTCGAACCCGTCCTGAGGAAATAAGATAGCAGCAAAGACATTCTTTCGGATTGGGGTCTGGCGATTATACTGGCCGGTTGCCTAGCAACGCGATCCAACAAAACCCATCGAACAAGAGGTTTTAATTGTTTCGTATCAGATTAGATAAATACTCTTAATGGGTTCGCTCTCTCCTTTCGCACAGGGACTACTTTTCTTACAGACCCTCATTTTGCTGCTGCGCTTAATCGTTTCCAGTGTGGAAGATAATGGTTATAGCCTGTAATAATGGTTAAATTGAACATGGTTAATGTGTTGAATTATTAGAATTTTTAAGTTTTTGGAAGAGCTCCGTTGTGATACTTTAACCTTGCCAAAGCTGGAGAGGTAGTTTCAATTTTCGAAGGAGATAGTTTTTATTAATTAAATGCAGGCATCCATTTTTTTCTTTTTAATGAATGAACTTGTGTCATTTATTTTACTAACAGTTTTTATGTATCATCTCAACTATAATAATTTTTTATCCGTTTAATGCTTTTATCCTCTTTTACTTTTACATTTAGCATTTATTTTCTCAATTAATTAAATAGATATAATTAATGTCTTAAATTTCAGTTATCTTGCATCCACGTTTAGAATTAATTTATATTTTTTGTTTCATTTTTCATACGCAATTTATTTCGTTCATCTAATTCTTTTCTTTCTATTTCATTTCATCTCATTCGTAATATATATTGTTAATTTCGGATGATAGAAGCTCCAAATTCCATTCCAGAAAAGACAAACTCTTTTTGCAAGCAAACTTGGATCACAATAAAAATAAACGTAGGTGTAGATAATAAATCAAATGCATGATTCAAATTTTAATTAAGAATCGATAAAGAAGATTGACCCTAAATTTCATCCATTTAGAAATTATGTAATAGAACTGTATCTGATAGTTATGTAGTTGAGTATTAAATATTAATAAAATATTGCATGTCATTGTTATTCAGATTTAATTACACAAATATCATCGACATCGTTGTCTGGAGTATGAGTCAGTTTTAGCGACACGAATGAAAAATTTATCTTTATTATACTCCAAGCTAATATTAGACGTCATTCTCAGTTCTCCGCTAAGTGGGTTTTATGAAATGTTCTCTCTGGCAAAAATGCAAACTTGACTTCCGTCATCAAAATGCAGCTGTGCTAAAACTGTTTGGGGCCAAAACACGAAAGATCTAGAAAAGTGTTGTAAGTTTATTTTGTCATAAATATGGTTAGTGTATTGCACTTTTACGTATAAATTGGCTGTAAGATGTTTCGAAATTCGTGAATAATATGTAGAAAGAAAAGGCATTCGACATTTAAAAATTCCAAAGTTTTCTTTCCTCGCCTTCAATAATGTACATCAGCATAAAGACGTTGCTTATAACGTATGGTCAAAAATGGTGGCGTCGTTCTGCTGAATATTTCTGCATCAATTAAAATATCGTAAAAGCATTCAAAATGTCTTTTTCAATGAGTGCTGCTCATTACTGATTTTAAATTACGTATTTTTAATATTCTCGGCAATGATTTCTAGGTGCCGGGTGCTCTAGAATTCTCGAGACGAACTTTTATGGACGATCGTACATTAGGGTGGATCGAAAATTTTTTTTTCAGAATTTCAAAACATACCTATGCGGAAAAGATGTTCTATGGTATGGAGATTAAGAGAAAAATAATAAACAAATTTAAATTCTAAATTTATTACTACCGAAAGTGGGTTGAATTTTTTAAAAAATGGAAAAATACTTAATTTTGATTATTGATTATACGATTTTAGATTCAAAATAATTGTTTTTTCTGCAATATAAATAACCAAAAGTGATGATTAATGAGTAGTGAGTACTAAGTAGTGAGTATTATAATATACGTTGCAACATTTTATGTCTCAGCTCCCCCTCCCCACATCGTCAAATCAGTCAGGTTAAACAACTAGAGCAGTAGGCAATCCCATCTTTTTTCTGTCTCCTGCTTTATCCTTGGTAAAAGAACCTGGCTCTGAGTACATCGGCCAGGTGTCTGTAAATTTCAGGAGAGCGCAAATTATTAGAAATAACATATATAGCTTTTTTGTCATGCGTTTACAATGACATAGATGCAACAAAGTTGGTTGCGACGGAACATCTGTCAACACAGGTGTCAAAGGAGGTATTATACGTAACATGGAACTGATCCTGAATCGTCCACTACAATGCCTTGTGTGCCAATTACACGCCAAAGAGCTTCCACTACGTCATCTTTTCGCGCACGTGGATAGAACCACAACTGGGCCCAGAAGCCTGACTGGCGAAATAAGAAAATCGTTGGTCGGATGCTTGAAGCTACCTGTAGTTTCATCCACGCCAATAGAAAACACGCTATGTGAAGTGACTAACAAGAAAGACTTAAGTACTGATCAACTGTACTTAATGGAAATTTGTGAAGTCATAAACTGCTGACATTGCATAGATAGTCTATCGAAGATTTTGCCACTCAAGGTGGCTTAGAATCGCGAACAGAATTCTCAGGTTCAATGTAGCTCACGAAAATTCATTCGAGGCTTTATTGACATTATTGACATTCATCGCAAAGGTCTATGCCCCTATGTGGTTCAAGATCAAAACGAAACCATAATTAATCTATAAGGCACAGCATTTTCATCAATCAATTGTTCTATCGCGTTATTTCTCGAATGATTTGAAGGATGTCTTAGACCCTGTTATTAAAAGAAACTGATTTTTTGGCCATCCAGAAAATGTCCTGATATGAATGCTAGCTGACGACAGAAATCACATAAGGGAATTAGCCCTTCGAAGAATTCTGAAAGCACGCCTACTGCTCTAGTTGTTTAACCGGACTGATTTGACGGTGTGGGGACGGGCAGCTGAGTCATAAAATGTTGCAATGCACATTATACTACTCACTACTTAATACTCACTACTAATTAATCATCACTTTTGGTTATTTATATTGCAAAAAAAGTAATTATTTCGAATCTAAAATCATATAATCAATAATCAAAATTCAGTATTTTTTTCATTTTTTTCGAAAATTCAACCCCCTTGTGGCGGTATTAAATTTTGAATTTAATTTTTTTATTATTTTTCTCTTAATCTCCATACCATAGAACATCTTTTCCGCATAGGTAGGTTTTGATTATTAAATTTTTTTTTTCTCCATTGAAGAGCGATCCACCCTATCGTACATGTTAACACAAACCACTTTTTCAATGAAACTGGGGTGGAGAACGCAAAGAGTTCCTTGTCAATGAATTAAGTTAAAGAAAAGGGTACACTAGATATAATGAGACCGATTTAATAAAATACAAATTTGCTATAACACATAAACCCAGTTGCATAAATAACAACATTAGAAGTCGTACACAGCATGCACTATTTTGAACTTTAAAGCGTATATCACACGGAGAGATATCGTACGCTGTTTTCGTCAGTATGAGCGCAATGCAACTTACTAAATACGTTTGTAGCACGTGACGCATTGAGACAACCGGTCAAACAAGATTTCGGTCATCGTTGCGGCTAACTACGTCACCGTCAAAGTCACACTCGATTGGTTTGAATTATCGCTGCTGAAGATTTTCCGTCAGAATCATGTGAATTTTCAAGCCGGTTGAATACAGTCTACGATTTCCGTCATCTTGTCTGACCGGTCACGTGCTTTTTTGGTGAGTGGTATTGCGCTCACGCTGACGAAAACAGCGTACGATAACTCTTCGTGTGCTATACTCTTAATCAGACGAAGAGGACGACACCTCTGTGGCATCATCGTCGGCTGCTTTCTAAACTTCAACTGTTTGCAGATCTAATCCGCCCACTTTGGTGATGTTATCCGTGGACCAATCGCATGTAGTTCCCCATGTAAAACAGGCACCTACGAATCGAACAGTGAGCAATTACATACCAGATGTTCCATATAGAAGAATTGATAAATACTTGTTTTAATTGGAATATTAATTGAAGAACCTTCTCCTATTTCAATTTTCCATAAACGGATATTTTAAGAATCCATAAAAGATGAAGCATTATATAAAGGCCGGGTACTTCCATAAGAATACTTACCTGCCCAACAATGGCCTAGTGGATTAACCAATTATTTTGAACATTTCGCTGTCACGCTAGAAAACTTAGCTTTTAAAGTAAATGAATCGATCTTTTTTTGTATTTAATTATAAATAATATACTTATAAAAGAAAATATACTTATAAATACGATCAATCTGCTTTTGAACTGAACGTGAAGAAAGTTAAAAGATGTTTGAGACTCTCGGAGGGTTCCTTAACGTGACTGAAAAACATGAATCGGAGAAAGAAGGTTATGGGTTCTATACTCTGGTTGTTGTCTTAACCAGAATTATTCCAAAACTGATTGCTCATATACTCGATCCGGATGCAGGAGATTTGCCTCCGAACGTAACACAAATACAGATTATTTGCCCCTTTAAGCCCCCCCCAGAAAGGCAACCGATTACTATATATTGGAGCTAAGCCGGACATCTGCCTCAGGAGATATATAGATTTTTCAAAGTCGCACAAGTCTATAAAGAATATAAGTTAAAGAAAAGGGTACACTACACTAGATATAATGAGACCTATTTAATAAAATACAAATTGACTGAACACATAAACCCAGTTGCATAAATAACAACATTTCAAGTCGTACGCAGCATGACAGTATTTTGAACCGTAAAGCGTATATCACACGGAGAGCTATCTTACGCTGTTTTTGTCAGTATGAGCGTAATGCCGCATACCAGAAAAGTTTGTAGCGCGTGACGCATTGAGACAACCGGTCAAACAGGATTTCGGTCATCGTTTGGGCTAACTACGTCATCTTGTCTGACCGGTCACGTGCTACAAACTTTTTTGGTGAGTGGTATTGCGCTCACGCTGAGGAAAACAGCGTACGATAAGTCTTCGTGTGCTATACGCTTAATCAGACGAAGAGGGCGACACCTCTGTGGCATCATCGTCGGCTGTGTTGTAAACTGCAACTGTTTACAGATCTAATCCGCCCACTTTGGTGATGTCATCCGTGGACCAACGGCATGCAATTGAACATGTAAAACAGGCACCAACGAATCGAACAGCGAGCAATTAAATACAAGATGCTCCATATAGAAGAATTGATATATACTTGTTTTAACTTGGAATTTTAATTGAAGAAACTTGTCCTATTTGAATTTTCCGTATACGGAGAATACCAGAATTATTCCAAAATTGCTCATTTCCTCGATCTGGATGCAGGAGGTTTGCTTCCAAGGGAAACACAAATGCGGGAGGTTTGCCTCCAAGCGAAACACAAATGCAGGAGGTTTGTCTCCAAGCGAAACACAAATGCAGGAGGTTTGCCCCTTTCGAGTCTCCCAGAATGGCAACCGATTACTATATATTGGAGCTAAGCCAGACTTCTGCCTCAGGAGATATATAGATTTTTCAAAGTCGCACTGACCAACAGAAGATGACCTTCTGTCGTGAATGGTCAAACCATGGAATTGGCTGACAAGATAAAATTAGAGTCATTCAAAATAAGCATTACTTTGCTTCTGAGAATAAAAAGTACTGAAAAGCAACTCAAATTATTGCATGTTCCATTATTATAAACATCAAAATAATTTCAGAGAAATTTTTCCGAAAGGTAAAGAAACAACGAATGATTCAGTTATAAGAGCGATATTTAATTTGTTTACTTACAAGCAACTTTAAAAGAAGCAAAGACGATTTCTTTTGTACAGGCATCTTCAAAAATACATACCGAAACATGAATAATATCTGTTTTTGCTGAAAGTCTTCAGGTGTAAGGAACAGATTTTGGTTTTCACGTTCTTTAATATTTTTGAGGCTAGAAAACCACTAGGGAGTCGAAAGGAAAGATCATTAGAATAGAAAAGTCATTTTTTAAAGTTTATTTTTCTGATTTAAGATTTGGAGATGTCTTTTACTCAGAAATTACGAATTTTCTTAAAGTGTAATTCTAAATAAGTTAAGACACTCTTTAACACTGTGACGATATTTTAAAGTTAGTACATAAGAGTGTAAGTTTTAATATGTTTATATTAAATGGGGTGTAAATTTATTATATGGGAATATAGGTACACTTATTTCTTGCACAACTTTCTAAGAAAATGAGTATGCTTTTTTGCCTGCTGAATATTTAAAATTTTCTAAAAGCTGCTGATCGCTGAATATGTTCTTTATAAGTGAGAATTAATTACCAACATTTTGATAGTTGTAGGAATTATTAATTCGGAATTTAGTAGGCAAAATTAACCTTAATTTATAAATTAAACATTTTAATTTTGTTGAGAACAAAATATTTTAAGTTTATATTTTTATCTTTTTGAAATAAAATATTTCTTCAAAGCGTCAGTTTAAAAATTCTTTCATGAAGGGTTATGTATACAAATTATTCATCTTAGTTTATGAAAAGTAATAAAAATACCTTTTAGGATAAACTTTGGAAGTTAAGTATAATTGAAGTACAAATTTAGTATTTTATCAGAGGTTACATATAAAAATTGTGAATAGCAAAAAAAGCCCATCTAATTGATGGAACTTCTTAAACAAGCTTCATTATTCATTTTGCTAACGGGAGACAAATAATAAGAAAAATAAATATATCAAAATTACAAACCGCACAAAAATGCTCCCCAACCTTACATGCCTTAACTAGTATCAGAACAAAACTGAAACAAACGAAACATTAATTGCGTATTTTTTATCAAGTATCAGCCCGACCGAACAAGACAAAATAATAAAAATTTACCCGAACTCAACTGAAAACACACATTTCCCTCCAGCCGGTGTAAAAAAAGGGTAATCAGACAAAAAGAGAGGAGGCAAAAAGTAAAAGAAAATCTGTCTCAGTCCGTATGAGCGAAGCAATTAACTACTCGTGAAGACATCTGAAACTAAAGAAGGGAGTAATTTAAAGTGTTCCCTTAATTGATGGTCAAAGAAATCGCCGAACAAGTCCAGCTGAGCGAGTCATTCCTGCCCGGGTAATGTCGGTCTTCTTTTTCCCTTTTTGGGTTTTAACGTTTTCCGCACTTTCAACTTTTCTTTTAAATATTTTGAGTCTTCTTGGCGGAGGTGAAACTTAATAAGCCGACTTCGCATCAGATCAAAGAAGTTATTAGGCTGGAGATCCGGTTCGTCGCAGGAAGTAATTCCTTCTTGCCACTTTTAAAAGGAAGGAATTGATCTACTTTATTAAAATAAAATAATAATTTTTGAGGAAGGAAAGAGAGATGCTCTTACTGGGAAGGGTTTATTTTTACTATTTTCTTAATTGTATTTTAAGTATTGATCCTAACAGGAACAGCAGTTTTGTATATGTTGTTTCTCTTCAAATTATTATTCTACAGAAACAAATCTTATACTCATCTTACAGCCAAATGTATGCTTAGAAGTGGAGTGTTAATTATTTTTAGAGGTAATGTCATTTAAGAGATAAAAGTTTTCAGAGGAAACCTTGATTTTTTAAATTTTAGGTTAGAAATGCAATTGATTATTGATTAAATTTGATTCGAGGTGTAAATGTTCCATCAGTGAGTATACCAGGATATCTGGAGATAATTTTGTTTTGTTAACTTCATGTTCCTTTTCATAGTCATATAAGGATTGCAGTCATATAACAAACTTTCATACATCGAAAATCTCTACATATCGATTTTTTTTCGGAAACCTTGGATTTTCTATCCAAAAACGGTTTCTGTTTGTCTAATAAAAATGTTCGCATAAAAAATTATGTAGGAGAGAGTGGGGTAAAACGGGATAGTGAGATTAAACGGGAAACTTTGTTTTTGGCGTTATGAATTCTTCTTTCTAGTGGACAAATACTGAATTATTCTCCACCCTAGGGAAGAAAAAAGAATGGTCCTAGTTTCCATTTTGTTGTTGTTAAATTCTCTTCGCCTGTGAAGGCTTATTTGTTTTATGACGTCACCTCTCCAATGTTCGTATGATTTTAAACTATCCTAATTTAAAAATCATTACACTTTTAAAAACTATTTTTACTCCAGCTTATTATACGTTTGGTAAGAATTTATACCCTATCAGAGAATAATGATTTACTCGTTTCTTAAGACCTCTGAACTCGGGGAAAAACCGGGTACTTCTTGTGGGGTAAAACGGGATACTTGGGGAAGCTACGGATACCCGACCAAAGAGATTTACTTAGATTGTGAGGGCTATTCCTATTTGACCTGTACGTCAAATAATCTGATGGAAAGCATTTCCAACAGTTAGAAGAAAAGAAAAGAGAAAATGAAAAAAATGCTATTAAAGATGAGAAAATTGTTTTGTGGTAACTCAGAAAACAGAAAAAGAAAACCTCAGAACAAAACAATCATAAAGAGAAGAGTATGAAGAAACAATTCTGCAAAGCCGTCTTATAGAAAAATCTAAATGAGTCCACTAAATCTGTAGTGGAGCGGAGAATAAAGACAACTGCTTTATGCGAATTATTACTATTCTTACATTCTTATTACTATTCTTAAACTAATTTTTTTTATTCTTAAATTGTTAATAATTGTAACTATTGATAACAAAAGATAAATTGCAATTTTAAAAAAAAAAAACAAACTGTTTTTATTCTTAAATTTCCAATTATTGTAATTATTATTAAATTTTAAAATCTTAGCAAATTGTTTTATTATTAAATTGTCACATAAAATAAAAAGTATGCTACGTTTCGACTGAAAATCTTTTCCCTCATTTCCCGGAGAGTTAAATGTGCATACCGAGTGGGGTAAAACGGGATACTTTGGGTACTTTTACTATATCTACAAAAAAAATCATTAGTAAAAAAAGTAACGAAACTGTGTCTTTTCCTGAAAGATATATTAAACTCTGATAAATAAACAATATTTTAGTAAAATTTGACAAGCTTTATGTCGAATAGTTCAGCTCCAAAAGGCCTTCAAACTTTAGGTATCTCGATTTACCCCACTTTCCCCTTCACTATTGAAGCCGAGAAGCTCCCATGGAAAAATTAAATAAGTAAAAATTACATAAGTAAGTGTTTTGCTGTTTCTTACTGCTATAGTCATTCAAGGAAGACCGAAGGTTGTTTACGAAAAAGCAATAAACACATTCTGATAAGTTGTATGCTATTCATAGCTTCTATTTTACAAATCCTTAACGTAACTCGACCGAGATTTTTGCCTTAGCTTCAGTTAAGCTTTAGATTCCTTATAGTGAACAAGGCCCTTAAATACAAATATTTCAGCTTGAAAGAGAGGTTTATATTCATAAAAATGAAAAATATGTCCAAAAATAAATACAAATTTAGTTTCATTTTTTGCACAAGAAAATACATTTTTTAGTACTTTGTAAGCAAATTTGCAAATCACATACATATTGGAATATTTTTTAAATAACTTTCATTAATAGTTTATTTTTATTAACTCTTCTTTAATCCTAACTAATTAAATATACATAATTATATTTTTGTAAGCAAATGATGAAATATTTGCAATATGTGTTTCTATATGTCGAATTTTTTCCAAAGGACCTTCAAGTTCGATTGCATTTTGGGACGGATCTTGAACCTTGGTCAAATAAGGCGGTGCCTCTATCTCCAACTATCTCCTCGAGCCAGTGGAGAAAGCTTTGGAGAAGGATTTAAGGTACTGTATCAATGTGTAATCGTAACTTCAATTCATGATTATGTGTCTAAAGCGGGTCATTCCTCTCGAATCCAAAATGGAAATTTTGGAACACGAGAAGGAAAAAACAATCGTCAAGGTCGTAAACTTATGAAAATTAGGAGAGCGGCTTGTAGAAGTCGGATTTTCAAACAATCTGAAATCCGGCAGTTCGAGCGCGACTTTTTTTTTGAAAGACCCTTTTCGAGGGTAGCCGCAAGATCAATCCTTCACTAGATCGACACCCTGCTGAAATTCCGTGGAGTGGGGGAAGGAATGATCGGAAGATCAGCTGTAGAGGGGTAAAGAAGCTCGATCTCCTCCACTGCCAACGCACTTTGGAACTTCAGATGAATGGACGCGCCTAATTTTTCGACTTGAATGGTTGGGAGAAAAAACCAGCCTTGGGCCAAATGGATGAAATGGAATACAGATGAATTTCTGGATTAAGGCTGGGCATTCACGAGTAGATTGCTCCATTCCATTTGCCCCAAGACTGGTTTGTTTTCCACCCATTCAAGTCAATAGATTCAGGTGGATCATTCACTGAGCTCCAGAATGCACTATAGGCCGCTTTGATTCCCCCTTACTCAGCTCCCCCACAGAGGGGAATTACGCTTTTAGGAGAAAGCAACCTCCCCTCCCGCTATGATTTCTCCAGTCTGAGTGATTTATCGCCCGCCACGAAGAATCATATTTGATTTTTATGGCCAAACGGGATGTATGGAAATCGAACGATGTTGTAATTTCAAACTCTCCGTCTGACGAAGCCAATTTTCATCGGGTTTTCGTATTGACGAAACGTTTTGGCATAATGTACTAAATTGCACGGTTTTGCCCGTGGCATCAGGACTTCAAAAATTGGGGGGAAAATGCCCACAATGGCACGAAAAAGTTTTGTAAACAAAATCAAAAGAAAGACCCATTATTGATTTTACCACTTAATTTTCTTTGCGATAATGACATTTATCAAAACTGAAATGCATATATTCTTGAGATAGCATATGACGTCACCTGCCGCGAGGAAGGTCTCGCACCAGCCAATGAAATTGCATCAATGCATTCTGGGATCATCCGGAGGAACTCTCGCTGTTAAATCTCGCTAGCAAAAAAACTGCTTGAACTGATCAGGGAAAAATCAATTAAAAAAAACCGAAAAATATATTTTAACCGTTCTTGTTTTAAATCCGACAGAAACGTCCCAGTTATAAACTGGAAGAAAATTAAAATTATAGAGATGTTGGAACGTCAGATGCGAGAATTTGAAGAAATCCTTATTAAAAAATACCATAACAGTGACTATTTTTCAAAAATTTCTCAAAATTTAGTGAATTACGTTAGACGTACGGAAAAAACTTCATTAGAACGGAAATCGTTTGTTCTTTCCGATGGTGTAACTATTTTGTTTTGTTTGTACAATTATTCGAAACCATGCTATTGAGAAATGAGGGCAAATAGCAACCAAAACAACACAAAATATTAAATAAAAATTTTTCTGGACGAAATTTTAAACTTCCTGCTTCGAGGTGCATTCAGTTACCATTACGACTACCTGTGTGCCAAATTTCATGGCTGTAAGTGCGATAGATTCGTCTGGACAACGCAGACACACACATAACACGTACACAAATGTTGACTTATGTAAGTATAGAAGGGTAACAACCGAAATTACAAAAAAATCATTTTTTTCAAGTATTTTATGTTCGTATGTGAACATCGGGTCAGTTTAGTTAGAGAAAAAGCAACATTGCAATCAAAATGGCGTAAGTGAAAAAATATTTTACGAATTTTTAAAGTCAGTATTAAATTTTTTTCTTCGGATAATAATTGTTGATTATATTGTCGGAAAAATGTTAAAGTGATGACAACCACATTTGTCTCCGAAAAAAGTAATGTAGGATGCCTTTAGGGTTTTTTTTTTACAGATTGATGGAACATTTTATTGATTGTTTTCATAACACATTTGCATATTACGAAATTATTTATGTGACATGTCAATTTGCGAGAAGATAAAAAAGTCAAGGAAAGAACATTGCTGAATTATTTTTATTCCTGCATTGACTGTTAAGAGACGTGAATGCGCTTATATTTTCCATAATCCTCTTTAAAGTCCAAGAGAACTTGTAACTAGGGCAATCCATGTTGGCATTTGTTGACAGTAATCTGTTCATTGAAAGGATAAAACTAATCGCAGCAACTGTTTTCAACAGGCCATTCAACACTCCTGATTAGGCTGCGGATTATTACTGTTAACTCTCAAGGGGATTAGAACGAGACTCATGACAATTTTTTCATTTGCCCGAATTATACTAAGTAATGCTGCATTCTCCGCTTTTATTAATTATAAAATTTTATCGTGATGTATGTAGCGAAATATTCAGTTGGATGATGTGCAACGACTTCTTAAAGGAGGTGGCAGCCGCTTCAATCCACAAATCAATTGATTTAAAATCTGACATACTGTAACGTTTTATTTTCAGTCTTAAATCGTATATCTTAAATACTGGACTAAGACGGCTAATGTATTGTGTCTCGAGGCACTGAATGCACGGAATGCGAAGATGGTGATTGTATATATTTTTCAAACTTGGAAATTCCCATTCTTCAGATTGCTTGTACGATAAAACAACTTCTTTTTGTTAATAGCTAATAAATCTATTTTTGATATAAACTTGGCTATTTCTGAGTCTGACGTTACAATACTTATTTCAATTCATGTAGATCAGTGTAATAACTTTTGAGATACTTCCCAATCCATGGGCATTGGAGAGAAATGCAGCACTCCTATAATCGGCGAGGCGAAAAAGCAGAAAAGGGAGATAGAATCGCGTCCGGACTTTAAATACAATGGAAAAGGAGATTCTCCGATTCTGGGCTCGTGAAAAGTGAAGATTCTCGCGACTCTTATATAAGTTAAAGTAGAAGTGCTTTTATCTTTGAATTAAAGTAGGAGTGCGTTTATTTTGTAAAATTAGCGGCGACTAAAGTTTGTTTAAGGATGGGCTGATTCTAATATATTGCATATATTGGAACATTGTGTGGCTTTTGATTGACATTCATAATGCTTCTTCTAGACTAAACAAACATTTTAATAGAACACTTAAAAGCAAGCTCTTGCATGTCTCCATGCAATGTATCATCGTTCAACCCAGCCTCTGTACTCATCTCATATTTTACAAATCAGTTCATGATCAACAGCTGGATGTACTTATGTCTGATGCTCATTACCTGTTATGTGTCTAAATAAATTGAGAGCCATGCTTTTGTCGACAATAATATTAAATATGCTTCAATTTTCAGGATTTTTCATTCTAAATTTAATTTTAAATAAAGAAGAATGCTTCATACTCTTTGTAAATGCTATAATATTCTTTTCTTCACTAATAGATTCCCTGTTTTCTCTATTTTTTTAAATTTGAACATAAATGGCATTTTATTTATTTATGTTTCATGTTCACTTGTAACATTTCTATTAATATCAAGTGAATTATGTTTTGAGTATTATGTTATATTCAAGTTTTTATTGGAATTTCTTATAGAACTCTACCCTATTGCAGTGTTCTCATGCGCTTTGGCAATTTCTGCACATCTTGCCGATCTGACTAAGACCCATTGCCCTTGTGGTTAAATATATATATATATATATATATAGAGAGAGAGGTATAGATAAAAAATGAGTATAAAATGTGAAATGAAAAAAAAAAACATAATAAAAGCACAATAACTTGTTTTCTTCAGGATGAAATTATTGTAGGGTGCTAAATAAAACTTTGACATTTTATGCAGTAGTTGCAAGACTAAAACACTGATTTTCATCCTAATGCCAGTGTAGAAAAGAGCAGGAGGTAGGTTTATGGAGCTAAAACCAATTTTGATGTGATAGCATTAGGAAAAGTAAGAAAAAGGAAGAAATGTTTACATGCTGGGGACAGGTGTGACGTGGCAGGTGGCGGAGGTCCGCTGCAGACTAGCGTTGAAGGGGGGTGTAGACAAGTCCAAGTGTAGTTTCAAAATTTGTTTGAGTTAATTCTGATTTTTTCATATCCTTTCAGATTTGATACTGAATGTTTATTATTTATTTCATTGTTTTCTATTATGTTTTGCCTCTTTTTATATATATATATATATGCTATGGTATAATATATATACATATATATAACTGTATATATATATATATATGTATATGTATATATATATATATATATATATATATATATATATATATATATATATATATATATATATATATATATATATATATATATATATATGTATATGTATATGCTTTTTTTGATGTTATCTTGTAGACACGATAGCTGGAAGTATTTGATAAATTTAACCAGCTTGGGGATATGGCCTTAAAGATATTGAAAGTCGGTCAGATTCATGGATGAGTATCCCGGCTCAGAAGTGGAAATGGTGGGGGGGGTGGAAATTTTCCATTTTCCATAATTCCTTTACAATTGAAATGAGAAAGAATATTCAAATTGGGCAGATTATTGCCTTATCTGAACAGACAAATTTTGGCTAGAAGCTTTTAGTGCCATACAATTTAGCAGAGTTATGGGCTGAAAAGTGAGATTTTCCCGCATTCCCTCCTCTCCTCTAACTTAAAATACGTTTTAACCTGCATGTGCCTCGTTGGAGAGCTCTCGTCAGCCGCAGTTTCTTTGCATCCTCAACTTCTGTCTTATCTCAATGCCTTGCTGAGAATGAAGAGGCCAAAATGTTCTTTCCTTATTATTAGTAGAAGTATAACTTGCTTTGGCCAAATGTTATTTTATAGCGTCTTCGAGTAATTTTGATAGATTTAGCGTGGATATGGCTTGGCAAGGAGAACAGAGAATCTCAGCCGAGTTCGCAGATGTTCTTGGCAAACAGGGGTGGAGAATGGTGGGGGACTGAAAGATTTCATGTCCCATAATTCCCTTATTATTCAAGATGAAAGAAAATTCAAATTAGGCCAGGTGTACCTTAATCTGTGACTAACTTTTGTATGGAGGCTTTTTTTGATAATACAATTTCTTGAAGTTGTTCAAGCCGACTTTAATCCCTCCCAACATCATTTCCCATGGACGGCTCTATTTACTTGACAGGAATAGAAAAAAATTTCTGATTGGTAGTTATCACTTGCCTTGATAGCAGACAGCATATAAAGTTTTTTTTTGTCTGCTTCAATTCTTATAAGTTAGCAGAAACGAAAACTGATCTTCAATGCCCCCCCCCTCAGTTATCATTTCCCCAAGCTGATTTAGTTGAGATAGAAGAAAATTTCCAATTGAATTAATTATCACCATATATCTTGCCAACAAGGCTACTTTTTATATTGAAAGTTTTTTGGCCTTAAAATTATTTTAGGACCACGTTTCCATCTGCCGCGTACCTTCAGCACTTTATACGGTATAATATATAATTAATTTACATTAATTAATTTAGAATTGAACTATAGTTAATATCCTTGTTTAAATTTTGTTAATTATGGCGCTGTTAATTGAAATTATACTGGCTTTGCTCCAGTTAAAATGAACATATTTGTCTTTTTAGTAAAATTACTATTTATATATATTATAATACACAAATTACTTTTCTGATCTAAAAGACACTTTTAATTTAGTGAGATATCAGTTGGAACGAGACGTTTTTAAGAACGTCGTTTCTTCGCCGCATGACTATTTACGTATTTTATACTGGAATTTGTGGAGTTTTGTGTAATTTACTAGGAAGATCCAATGAAAGGTTTTTAATGAATGTTTGACACAGATTAAATTCACTGTAATTCATTCATTAATTTAAGTGAGAATGATCGTAAGCTGGTCCCGATATAAATTTTATTACAAGTCGTCACTTACAAATTTTCTTTTGGCATTCTTCTTCTAGAACAGTTCTTCGTATTATTTTTTCATCAACGGAATATTATTTTGCAGATTCGGTTTAAAATTGATTTTTGAAAAAATATTAAAATGGGAGAAGAGCATATTTATGGAAATGGAAAGACGTGCGGAAGATCACAGCATGAGTTTTTTAATTGGGTGAAATTTTCGCAAGCATCTTTTGGGCTTTGAAGAAGTTGAAGGTGACCTCTCTTTTCTTAAATGAAAGTTTGGTTTGGTTAGAATCAGTCCAGTGGTTTAGAAGGAGGATGCTGGAACGCCATACATATACAGTGACTTTTATTTAAATTAATATAATTATTAGATAATTACAAATAAGATTGCTGGCATATGTAGCTTCCATAATAAGGTTTTAGTGATTTTTTATGACAATTAATTTTTTAACTTTGTTAAATGAATGGTTAATTTTATTAATCCGATAATTTTAATAGTTAATTTGATAATAGGTTTTTTTGGTAGATACTTTAATTTGATATTTATTCGGCGGATATGATTTGTTTTAATAAAATCGATATAAAATGGCAAAAAAGCAAATAATTAAATAGAGTTGCTTTATCCTTTTGCTACTTTTGAAAAATATCTGCTTAACTTTAAAATTGTTTGGGATTTTCACCTGAGTGTTTGGTTTTAGCTGTCGATGGAGATTTAAATTCGCTGTTCAAATTGGCTGCATTTATATTGTCCTGTAAACAAAACACGTATTCAATTTGCCTCTGATATTTGTAATTTTTTTATTTCTCTTATATTTAAAATTTGATATTATCTCTGCTAACCGAGGATAAGAGATAATAGTAATACTATTATCATAACTCTAAGTAGGCCATTTTGTGGTATTTAAATTAACTGTCATATGTATGGTTTTCTCATACCCAATAGTAATATTCCTTTTAATTATATTATAGCCTAGATTAAATAAATTAATTTTTAAATCTAGAGTCCTTATTCATTCGTTCCAAAGTCAATTTCTTGTTACTGTTAGATATAGGCACAAGCTTAGCATTTATCTAGGGAATGTTTACTGCTGGATGTTTATTTCTTTATGATTTCCCTGCCTGTTGAATGATTATTTTGAGATATAAAAAAATTATTAAATGTGAAATGAAGTCGTCATAACTTTTTTTGGAATGAAAATGGGATAATGATAAAACCAACGATGTAAAATAGATAGCTTGCTGAAAGGCAGAATCACAGCGTAAATGCCGTGTGCCAAGAACAATAAAGTCATTGGCTATATCTGTATTAGTCAAATATCTTAATATCTCATGACTTTTAATTGACGTATTATATGTTTTGAGAATTGCTATGTTCAATAACGCGAAAGGGTTTTTTCCTTATCTCTCTCAGTTTCCAATCTAAAGTCATATTTTTTCTTTTGAGCCTCTAATAAATTAGAAAATTTCGTAACATTTTAATTAAAAGTAAAAACATACTCTTTGAAACTGAAATTGAAATTGAATTTTCTTCTTTTTCATTCTCATCCGATTTATGACTGATTTCAACTTCACTAAACTGTTCAGAGATTTTTATTACTTTTCACATATTCTTTTTAATGATATTAAATTTCGTCTTTTTTCGTTGAATTAAATTCTAATCAGGCTTGTTGGAATATCTGATTTTTTTTGAATGTGACCAAAACAGTTTAACGCTTTTACATGAACTTTGAGTTCAAAATATATAATTTTATTTATTATTAGTTCTTTACCCTTTTTCTCCCGCTTTAGAAAACTTGCATCCAAGTTGACTACATTTGAGTTAATTTGGTTCTTGGGACAATAAATTCTAAATTATTTGCCTTTCTAAGTATTGGTGATAAATTATTGTATTAATTTTAAAGAAATAAGGATATTATTTGAGCTTCCTTTGCAATTCTTTTTTTTATTTTTCGCACCTCTTTCTAATTATCATGTCGTCCCTAATATTGTGTATCACTTATTTAGTAACATGACTGGGACTCATGTATGATGTCTAAGTAATGACCCTATCCAGGATTTGTTCAGGGGAGGGATAGAGTGCATTAGAAAATTGTCGTCGACGCAATGTCAAGACCTTTTGCTCATATAAACCAAACAATTTAATCCTACAGACTTTAACACATGCATAAGAATCAAAAGAACACTACAATACTTTCGATAATTTATTAAGAAAAACACAATGATTATCTAAGCAATAAGGTTTTCACAGTGTTGAACGCTACAAATGATGGAAATGACTATGAGTGGGAGAAAGTTTCGGGCCGTCAAAACCCAAAGAAAATGTTTCACCTTTTCTTTAAAGGATATTAAAAAAATGCTGTAAATTTTAAAATAAAAAATAAAGAATTCTGGTCGAGTCGGTGGGGCAAGTGTTCAGCTGTTCAGCCTCAAGTCTGGATTCGCCACTGTTATCTAGAGTTGTTGATTCGAAAATATATTTAAAGAATATACAATCGAGACTCCTATACTTCCAAGCTTATTCAATTTTTGGAACTCGATTTCATCTATAATATCAGTTTTCTTTATCAGAACTGAATTTCTCATTATGAAAAATTATTTCTATATATCAATAAAATTCTTATCGATAGATATTATATCAGAAAAAATTTTAGTTTAATAAATTATATAAATTCCAATTGCAGGTCAAGGTCTGGATCTGGCTATCTTATTAGAGATGGATGTAATTGTTGTAATAACAAAACGGTTTCAATTGATTTAAGACAGTAGAGAGATTACATGGGAACAGGTAGTTGTCAGAAAAGCAAAAAGAGACTTGTCGGTGAATATATTTATCTTATCCTCTGTTGGCAGATCAAGCTTCCTCACCTTGTAGAGTTGAGATTTATCACTATTCAGTTTTCTTTAGATTTCTTATAGTGAACTGCTAGTCAAATTTTAAGTGTGAAAGAGAAGTTAGACGGATAACACTTTTGCGTTCATTATTTTTGCAATGTAATCACACATTCAGCATTTTCTTACTGTGCATGGGCGAAACGTAGCTTAATTTTTCTTCCATAAGAGCCAGATATATAGGCCAACTTCTATAAAAAGTCCAGTACCATACCGTTAGTATTCAAAAAGATATTGGCATTGCAAGAGCTAAATTGCTTTTGATCTCTAAGAGAAACAAAATGATGAGGGTTCTTTCAGAAATTGATATTTTTTAAAAACTGAATCTTTGAAAGTAGTATTGAATTTTATGAAGGGTGAATATCCTGAATACTCACGTTTACTCATAAATTAAATACATACTTTAAATTGCATTTCGATGATAACTTATTCGGAGAAAAAATAGCCCTTTACCGTTCATTGGTTTCACTGTGAAACCAGAAATTTCTTGAAAATAAAAGAATGCAAATAGTTTTCCTTTTCATATTTGTGATCAGCTACTTGACTTATACTCATTTTTGTAATAAATTCAGTAATTCTCAAAACGAAACGTGTAGTGAACTTGAAAGGGTTAAAAGATGTAGAAAGAGAAATGAAAAATAAAGACATGGCGAAGGAGTATGAAATTTCGAAGAGTACGGTATCAACAATTTTCAAAAATCCTGATCCGGTTATTAAATAATATTTGAAAGCACTAGGGAAGATCAGAAACGTAGTTTCAGCACATTTTAAGCAAACTTACAAATTACATAAATATTTGTGAATTAAAAATCTTTGATAGCTTAGTTTTTTAAGTCTTCTCCAACCCTAAGAAATTAGCGATGCAAAATCGTATTTATCTATTTGCAATATGCGTTTTTGTATATCGAATTTTTTTCTAGGAGTCTTCAAGTTTAATATATAGAAGTTCAATTATAATTTGATGGGCATCCAGAATTCCAGTTTGGGATGCCCATACAACGACATCAAATATTTAGACATCTTTTAAGAATTTTAACTTAATCCTTTCTAAGTCAGTGGGAAGTATACACTCTAGTGATAAAAGAGTTTTATCGGAGCTCACGGACTCGTTATTCCTAAATCTCCGACACCTGATGAATTAAATCACTTTGGGACTAGCTAAAAATGATTTGAACATTAATTTTAACGTTTCCTGGAAGGGTGGGAAGGAAATGGGAAATAAAGTTACCACAAAATTCATAATTTTTGAAATGTCCATTTTAAGGCTATCTTACCACATGTGATAACCCATGCTATCTCTTAACGACTTCAGAAACACTAAAAATATTATATACTTTAACCCAAAATTCGGTTTTAGGAATTAAATTAATTTTTAATGTTAGTGGGTTATGTGTGTGTGTTAAAGTAATGTGCCAAAACCTAAGTTTGTCAAGAAGTTTAGCGCAAGGTCTCGGCAATTTTTTGGTGAACCTACATGTGTTAGTACTTTATCCCAAATTCACAGTAAATCACTAAATAACGAGAAAAATATTTATTTTTTTTGCATCAGATTACTAAATTCGTGTTTATCCAATCTCAATGAGGCAATCGAAAGAAATTTAGTACAAAAATCAGTTTAATTAATTTGAGGTGGTGCAATACTCTATAAAAGCTGGAATTCCACAATTTCTACTTCCGCATACTACTACTGAAAAAGATATCTGTATTTTTTGAAGATATGTTGGATGGATATTTGTTTCTCTTACTTATTACCTTTTGAAAATTTCGATCTTGGCCAGAACTAATTTTTATCGATATAAAATGAATAATAATATATAAAATTTCTACATGCTTTTATATAAATTGACTTGTTATATGCTTCTAAAAATGGAAATATGTAATTGATTTCTCACTCACTTCTTCATGCATTAGAGTTCTGAATATTAATGCAGTTTTATGTTCCCGATGGCAATAGAATAGATGAATATTTTCAGAACTCAATTATCAGTGAGTCAATCAATCTTAACTAATTTTGGGTTTCATATGATTGGGGCCATCAGATAGTCAATTTCAGATAAATTTATCTTACAATATAAATAACATTCAATTGTAAATTAATAACTAGGAAGTAGAAAATTATAGATAAAAATATAAAAGCATTTTTTAAGTGTGTTAAAAAGTGAAAAAATAATTTTTATCAATTATATTGGCGTCAGAACAAAATCGTTAAAATATGAGGCGTTGAAAAAAATACTGTAATGAAATTAATCCACAGTGTATATCATAAGAAAGAAAACTCCTAAGCATTCTTTAATATATATATATATTATAAACGTGATCAAAATTCCAATTTGCTCTGATAAGATGAATTTGCTCTATAAAGACAATCTCTATAGAGATCTATATTTACGATTTTGTTTTGCCCCCATATTTCTGATAAAAAATTATTCTCAAAATTTTATTACACTGATAAAACCGTCTTTTTAAAATTATTTTATTATTCCATTTCAGAATTATTTCGTTTACGACTTTAATTAATAAATAAAAAATTCATTTAACTCCATTATTGTCTTCATTTTTTTAAGAAATTCACTTTTTTTAGCGTGACGTAGCACTTTCTTCATATCTTAGTAGTTCTTCCCATGTATACACGATAGAACAAAAGAAACAGAGCGCCGAGTAGATAAATATTCCTTGTATGCATTTCAATTTATCATTCGCATAATTCAATTTCACTTCGCAGAAGGATTTCGTCTTGCGTATGTTTGGTTTGAGCGCGTGTTTTCTTTAAATTGCGTTAGAAGCTTTATCTTTTTACTCCCATCTTGTTCTTCTTGCCCACCTTCAACGCCGGTGAAAAATTCTCGATTATATTTTCCACGATTGTATTTGTGATATTCTCCGAAATAATAGCTCTTTTTGTGTGAGATATCACTTGTGAAAACAAGGGCTTTACTTGCCAATGTATGATGGAATGGTTGCGGCGAGTGAAATTCGGAGTTTTTCTCGGATATTGGAGATCGGGTGATCATTTTCCCGTTTTTCCTTATGTTATAGTTTCCTTTTTTTCACCATTGAAAAAATGTAATTCGCAGTTTAAAAACTTCTTTATCATTTTTTTGGTGCACATGATGCACGACGTTACAATATTTAAAAGTTTATATTTTATTATACCAGCCTGATTATGTTTTACTTGAAAGAGGCCAGGTGAATCCAAAAATTTCTACAAATCATCGTATTGATCTTACAGTTTAAACAAGAAATTAAAATAACGAATTTGGTTTTAAACAGATTAATGTGATAAGTTTTAACGTTTCAAGCAACACCAAGGATATTTTAAGACTGACCTTGCAATTTTGAACTATGGTGAGATGGCCAGTTCGGCTCCGAAGCTGGAGGGCAGCAGATTCGAAACCCGATCCACTGATGAGCCGCCATTCTTGTTGGCCTCGTGCACGTTAAATATGACATTGGTCAAACGTCCACTCGCTGGAGTGGTGGATGCATAATTCACCCCGATCCTGTTTACTCAATTGAGTGTGAGGTAAAAGTAAGTCGTAGGGGAGACTGGTGCGGTGTGGAAGTTTGGAGAGGCAGGTGCACGTTCTGGTACCAACACACACAGGTGTCGTCCTCGTTATCTGACTGCGGTTCAAAATTGCGAGGTCCGTCCCAAAATAGCCCTCGAATTGCTTCAGAACAGGACATTAATATAACTAAATGCGATATTTAAACAGAAGTTGAACTCGGTGGCTTCGACACTTTGTTTACCACGTTTTAATAAAACCTTTCCAATACAGAAAAATAAATGATATTGATGCGATCTTTCGGTGCTATTCATAGATGCATCATGCTGCCATCTATGGATGAGAAATGGAAATATTTTTGCAGCTTTAAAATTTTGCACTATATTTTTCAAACACAATAAAATTGAGAAATTTCAATGACATCACATCAAAGTTTCATAAATTTTGAAAAAAATTATCTTATATATATATATATATATACAGGATTTTAGAAAAAGACCAGTATATTGCGTTTTATAACCAGCAGGAGTGGTGTCCCCTAAACTTTCTCGCCTACTCCCTACCACATGTAGACAAAAAAAATAAGCTAGATGGCAGTAAAACGAACAAGCTTCCCTAAAGCAGTGGAGGAAATATAAGAGAAACGTGATATCGCGAGTTTTCGAAGGTCGTCTTTTTTTGACGCAGCAAGGCGGAAGTAGAGTTGAAATCAGAAGCCGGCGTGATTATGCAATAGGGCTACGCAAGATAAAGAAAACCGAATTTGCAATTTATACGCATCTTTTTTTCAACCAATTGACACAAAAATTGGACACAATTCTACAATTAAGTTTAGAAGGCCACATACAAAAAACTTCATTTATATAAGTAATTTTGTTAATATATTATTGCGTTGAACAGTATGCGATTATACAGACCGACAGACAGTCAATCCTTTGATGGATTTGGTCACAAATTTGATACGGACCTACATTCCTGATGATAAAACTGTGCACCAAATTTTATTTATCTAGCTAAACAAGTTTTTGAATTATCGTGTTCACATGAACACGGACAGACAGACTACCCGTAGACGGAGTATGTCCAAAATTTGATAGAAACCTACAAATTATGCGTCAAGATCGCATGCCCAATTTCATCCTTTTATCCCTCATTCCTATAATAGTCTTCGAATTGTCGTGTTCACAGACAGACAGATATAATTCCAAAATTGTTTTTTTCGGACTCAGGGAGGTCTAAACCGTGGAGATTCGTCAAAATGTAGAGTTAGAATTTTTTGAAATTACAAAATTTTCTGTTTGTATACTTTGTATACGAGAAAGAAAAAAGTAACAGATGTCAGCTTATCTTTTTACATAGAGAGAGTAGAATTTCATTGATGTAATCAAATATTAACACCTTTTGCATTATTTTGTTGCATGAATATGTAAAGTTTCTTTATATACGGAAGACTTTCCCATTTAAAATGTTGAAATTTCATCATTTTTATGCTAATATTTAATTCTTAAAAAAAATTTCTTTTAAGTTAAATATTCCAGAATGTTTGTTTTGTGAAACTTAATCTCGTCTTCGATTTTTCAGTAAAGAAAAGTTATGATGCTTTACGCCTTGTACGAATTGCTTTTCCCACCAAAAGATCTAGGAAAGCAAAGTGTAAAATAAACATATTAAAACTAAATGCTTCAGATTTGCTGTGTATGTATTTTAGGAATAATTTTAAAACCTAAACATTCATTCCAAACTGTTAACACTGCCCGAATATAAATTTTACTAGCCGTTTTATGTTTCTAATTTAGATATGCTTTAAAATGCCTTCAAAGAGAAAAAAAACGAGGTTTTATGTCAACTACAGTTTGCTGAAAGCGATGATTTCGTTATAAAAATTTATTGAGTTGTTAACTTTCTTCTTTTGATGCTATCGGAGAAATTATTATAGTTCTTTAAATAGAAATTATCATTTTACTTTTGTTACCTCCAAGTTAACGACTGTTTTTGTTCTTTATAAAAAATACATTAATTAAAGAGGGATATGAACTTTAATCTTTCTCTTTTAAAAATTGTAACAGACTTGCATCTTCTCTTTTTAGTAATAAAAAGCTAATTATTAAATTTATTCTTCTAATTCAAACGTGTTTTTCATTTCGTCATTTTTATTCTTACTGTTTGGAAATTCAATTAATTTAATTTAATTCTAATTAATAAACTTGTCATTTTTATTTAAAGTATCACGAAAGCACAAAATTAGATTTTTCTAAAAGAAATGCACATTATCAAATTTCTTAAAATTTGTTACCTAAAATAAATCTCAATTAATGAATTTAAAAAGCAAAAAAATCCATTTAATATGAAAAAAATGAAAATCATTTTTCTGCCTCATTCCCAGATGTGGATACAATTTATACCATTATACTAATAAATCTTCTCGAGATCTAAAGAATTTCGAAAATTTATTATTTAATTGTGGTTGGACATGTAATTATTAATTACATGTCCCACCACATTTAAATAATAAATTTAGAAAAATTTACAGGATTGCAAAAATTGGAACAGGTAAGAGTTTCTAAACTTCCAATTTATTGTATCTGCAAATGCTGTCTTGCACGAATTTAATTGATTCTAAACACTAAAAGTCGAATTTGCATTTTTTAAATGGAGTCAGTTCAGGTGATGGCAGAATTACTTGACAGACCTAGTTGCACATGTCTTCTAATGTCCGTTAATAAGTGATCTAAAGGCATATCTTCACTTGCGGACTGAAAAGTGTCTAGTGAGCCGTTCGAATAAAATTATTTTGACAACGAAACAACCGCGAACCATGGGAAAGGAGCAATCCCTCTTCGAAACATTAATCATCGCCTGTCAGCCGCCAATAGAGGAAGAGGGGTCTTTGGAAGCTCTTTGGAATATGCCTTGGTTTGCAGATTTAACTTACCGGTTCAAAGGAGGTTGGCAGAGAACGATGTACAACACTCGAACACGTTCCATAGTGAAATGCGAATCTCTTTGTGTTCGATGAAAAACCGACATGATGTGATTCTACGCGAGCGGTTCGCGAATCGAATGAATAAACTGTCCATATCTGTGAATTGCTAGAAAACTTTTCGGCTCGTAAGTATACACATGACGTTATCCTTGACATGAACGTTATCGTGCTGTGAGTGCGTGAGGTCACGTTTTTATCATCCAGAACAGAATCTGATCTGCAAACTCTCTTTCTGATGCAACTTATTCAGCCACGCCATGCCTTAACCGTATATCTTCTGAATGAAAGTTCGACTTCGTATTTTTGAAATGTAGTGAATAAAAGTGATATCAGGATTTCTAGAAGAACGGAACTACTCATATTCTACCATGCGAAGGCTTATCATCCTATGCTGAGCTTCTGAAGTCATGCCCGTTTTGCTCCAGGATAGAACCCATTACTGCCCCTCTAATTTGTGCTCCTCAGCCATGACATGCCTTAAGCCAGTAGAGCACTGGTTGGCTTATGATATTTATGTAGATTGGAGTGAGTTACTCCAGTAGTTGAAGACGACACAGATTTAACATTTTAGACATTTGAGAGACAAAATAAACATTTAGAACAGACACAAACACTGAGAGGAAGAAGAGAAGGGAATTAGGGGTACTGCTCTTTACTTCATTAAATTAAATCATCGACAGCAGCTTTGAGCGTTATGCTCAATTGTCCAAGTTTTTCACTTCGTCTTCCGAGAGCAGATGAGAGAAATTTCACGTGACATCAGTTGGTAGATCAGAGCAGTGACATATGGTGGACGGAACTCAGTCACTCATTTATTGGGAGGAATGACAATTTTTTGGCTAGATACTGCACCATGTAGTTGTGAATAAGTAATTTCAAAGTTACGACTACTTTATCTTTATAGCTGTATTTATGGCACACAGTGAGCAACATTACATAATGTAACCTGAAGCTGTAGTGAAACCACGTGCAATTTGAAACAATTAACTTCTTTTGCTAAATTATTCTCTGCTGGATAGAGCAGGGCATAATATGCAGTTGCTTGACATATTATTGGTGCAATAAATTAGATCAAGGTTAAGGAAGGAGATTCTAATTTCAACTGCCTGCATTAACTATGTCTGAAAAATTCCCAAAGAAGAGAAATTTATATATTATCCAAATTCCAGCGGTATTTCAAATTTATATAATTTCTTCTGATTGAAAATGCAAAACGACTTAAATAATATCAAAATTAACATAGAAACAAAAAACGTTATCTTGCTGTGAGTGCATGATATCACGTTGTTTTTCCATCCAGAGCAGAATCCATAACGAGTGCCAAGCAGAGAATCTGCAACTTATCTTTCTGATGCAACATACTGAGTCACGCCATGCCTTAACCACATATCTTCTGAATGAAAGTTCGACTTCGTATTTTTAAAATGTAGTGAATAAAAGTGATGTCAGAATTTCTTGAAGAACGGAACTACACGTGTTCTACCATTCGACAGATTATCATCCTATGCTGAGCTTTTGAAGTCATGTCTATTTTCCTCCAGTACAGAACCCATTACTGCCCCTCTCCAATTTGTGCTCCTCAGCCATGACATGGCTTAAGCCACAAGAGCACTGGTAGGCCTATGATATTTATGTAGGTTGCAGTGAATTACTCCAGTAGTTGAAGACGACACAGATTTAACATTTTAGACATTTAAGAGACAAAATAGACATTTAGAACAGACACAAACATTGAGAGGAAGAAAAAAAGGGAATTAAGGGTACTGCTTTTTACTTCATAAAATTAAATTATCGATAGCAGTTTTGAGCGTAATGATCAGCCTCCGAAGTTTTTCATTCCGTCTTCCGAGAGCAGACGAGAGAAAGTTCACGTGACGTTAGTTGGTAGATCAGAGCACCGACATCTGGTGGATGGAACTGCGTTATCCCTCATTTATTTGGAATGGCATTTTTTTGGCTAGATACTGCACCATGTAGTTGTGAATAAGTAATTGCTAAGTTACGACTACTTCATCGTTATAGCTGCATTTATGGCACACTGCGAGCAACATTACGTAATGTAACCTGAAGCTGTAGTGAAACTACGTGAAAATTGTAGCAATTAACTTCTTTTGCTAAATTATTCTTTGCTGGATAGAGCAGGACATGATATGCAGTTGCTTGACCACATCATTGGTGCATAAAAATTCGATCAAGGTTAAGGAAGGAAATTCTAATTTCAACTGCCTGCAATAACTATGTCTGAAAAATTCCCCAGGAAGAAGAATTTATATATTATCCAAAATCCAGTGGTATTTCATAATCATGGAATGTTTTTTTGATTGAAAATGTAAAACTTCTTAAATAATATCAAAATTAACATAGAAACAAAATATATAGTATGCAAAAAATTACTTTACGTTAATTGGAAGACCTATAATATAATAGTCAAGAATGAGAACAGCATTAATCAAAATTTCGCATCCTCATCTGCAAAAGCAGACAGGATGCCAATTCACAATTCTCACGGCTTGTCGCATGCAGTAAAAGTAGAATCATGAAATTGCGCGGTGGTACTCATTTCAGTTTCAGACGCACTCTTTTTGTGCCATTGTTACTGAATGTCTTTGTATATATTTCTAGATTTTTGCTTTTATTTTTTCTTCGAATTATTCTAACCATAAAGGAGTGATTTCAAATTTTAACCCCCTCACAACCAGCGAGGCGTTCCCTGGCGGTCTAAAAATTTCCCTTTAACAGCGAAGGAGGCCGGTATGAGGTGGTTGGCTTCATTTGAGGGAAGGTGTGGTTCTGAGATCGCTTCAGAGATAAGCGCGGTACGGGGTAGGTCCAATTATCCTTGCCAACCACAGCTTATTTCCGGGCGCCTTAAGGGTAGGTATAGAAGGGGGTTGGGTGGTGGAGTAAATGCCCACCCAGGTTGGGAGAGTCCAATTCATATCTTTTGTTTCCTTCCAAAAAATCCAGGTTTTAAAGGGGCTAGAAGAAAAAAGTCGCCTCGTGATTAAGGAGTTAAAATTTATATTTTCTTAATTCTGTGAGTCACTGATACCTTTATTTCCGGTAATACGGAAATCGTTTGATGAATATACACTTTTACGGTGTTCTTTTAGTATTGTAAAATAAAAGAAGGTGAAATGGTTCTGGAAAATTCGGCCGACTAGGCGACATTTGCTTATTTCTTAACAAATTTGAAATCAATTAATTATTCCGGGAAATGTTCAGAATAAAGCGCATGATTGGGAACTTCCAGATCTTCTTCTACAAAGATCTGGAACCTTTTCCTTTGCATTTCAAAAACTATATAAAGATCTGGAACCTTTACCTTTGCGTTTCAAAAACTGTATAAAGGTGTCCTTTCTCATATTCAATGACCGTTGAATCGAAGTTTAGTTAGAGCATTGCAGTGCTTACTATATAGAGATGCTGGTTCTATTGGCACTTTTTCCCGTGACAGTGTGCTTACTGAAATCTCTCAACCTGAAATTATTCTGTTCTTTTGTATGTCTTCAGTGTGTTTTGTTTTAATTTAAAAAGAATTTTAGGAGCTATAACTGGCTTCTAACTTGAAATAAAATCAAGACTTTGAAAACTATAAACATTAAACTTATATTCTAAATTCTATACAAAGCTATTAATATTTTTTTCTGTTTTAGAATTTTTCTGATGTTTTATACTGAAATCTATCATGTTTCCAATCATTAAATTCCTCAAAAAATAACTAGTTTCGCTAGATGAAACGTTTATAATTGATCCTTCCTCCTTCTCGTGTGCGTTTCCTTTTTATTTTTTTATTTTATTGTTCAAATATTGTAAATAAATTTGAATAATATCAGCCATTCGAATGGTTCATGAATTTCAGCTCTCGTTCATTGCAAAAGTATTCAAATCCTGAACGTTTTTAAAATCAGATATTCTCTCAAAGCCCTAAGCAAGAAACACGCAAACCGATAAATTACTTTTATGCATCAGGAAACGGTTATAACTTTAAAAATTTGGCACCGCAAAATTAGTCTCCCGAGACAAATTAAATCGAAAAGTATTCTTTGAGATTTTGATCTAAGATATTATTCAAGAAGTCGACCTGTTAACAGTCGTATTGAATGAGAATCGCTTAAATTCTTTAATCCATAGGGGATACATTTATACCCTGCGTTGAGAGAGATAAAACACTTGTATATTTCTTGACAATGGCAATGAATTGCAGAAAACAATAAGTATTCGAACCCGTTCTGAGGAAATAAGATAGCGGCAAAGACATTCTTTCGGATTGGGGTCTGGCGATTATACTGGCCGGTTGCCTAGCAGCGCCATCCAACAAAACCCATCGAACAAGAGGTTTTAATTGTTTCGTATCAGATTAGATAAATACTCTTAATGGGTTCGCTCTCTCCTTTCGCACAGGGACTACTTTTCTTACAAAACCTCATTTTGCTGCTGCGCTTAATCGTTTCCAGTGTGGAAGATAATGGTTATAGCCTGTGATAATGGTTAAATTGAACATGGTTAATGTGTTGAATTATCAGAATTTTTAAGTTTTTGGAAGAGCTCCGTTGTGATACTTTAACCTTGCCAATGACAGAGAGGTAGTTTCAATTTTCAAAGGAGATAGTTTTTATTAATTAAATGCAAGCATCCATTTGTTTCTTCTTTTTATTGAATGAACTTGTGTCATTTATTTTACTAAAAGTTTTTATGTATCATATCAACTGTAATAATTTTTTATCCCTGTTATGTTTTTTATCCTCTTTTACTTTTACATTTAGCATTTATTTTCTCAATTAATTAAATAGATATAATTACTGTCTTACATTTCAGTTATTTTGTATCCACTTTTAGAATTAATTTATATTTTTTGTTTCATTTTTCATACGCAATTTATTTTGTTCATTTAATTCTTTTCTTTCTATTTCATTTCACCTCATTCGTAATATCAGTTGTTAATTTCGGATGATAACAGCGCCAAATTCCATTCCAGAAAAACAATCTCTTTATGCAAGCAAACTTGGATCACAATAAATGTAAACGTGTTCGTAGATAATAAATCAAATGCATGATTCAAATTTCATTTAAGAATCGATAAAGAAGAATGATTCTAAATTTCATCCATTTAGAAATTATGTAACAGAACTGTATCTGATAGTTATGTAGTTAAGTATTAAATATTAATAAAATATTGCAGATAATTGTTATTTAGATTTAATTACTCAAATATCATTGACATCGTTGTCTGGAGTATGAGTCAGGTTAAGCGACAAGAATGAAAAATTGATCTTTATTATACTCCATGCTAATATTAGACGTCATTCGCTGTGCTCCGCTAAGTGGGTTTTATGAAATATTCGGTCTGGCAAAAATGCAAACTTGACTTTCGTCATCAAAATGCAGCTGTGCTAAAACTATTTGGGGCCAAAACACGAAAGATCTGGAAAAGTGTTGTAAGTTTATTTTGTCATAAATGTGTTTAGTGCATTGCACTTTTACGTATAAATTGGCTGTAAGAGGTTTCGAAATTCGTGAATAATATGTAGAAAGAAAAGGCATTCGACATTTAAAACTTCCAAAGTTTTCTTCCCTCGCCTCCGATAATGTACACCAGCATAAAGACGTTGCTTCTAACGTATGGTCAAAAATGGTGGCGTCGTTCTGCTGAATATTTCGGCATCAATAAAAATATCGTAAAAGCATTCAAAATGTCTTTTTCAATGAGTGCTGCTCATTACTGCTTTTAAATTACGCATATTTAATATTCCCGGCAATGATTTCTAGGTGCCGGGTGCTCTAGAATTCTCGAGACGAACTTCTAGGGACGATCGTACATGTCAACACAAACCACTTTTTCAATGTATCTTGGGTGGAGAACGCAAAGAGTTCCTTTCCAATGAATTAAGTTGAAGAAAAGGGTACACTAGATATAATGAGACCGATTTAATAAAATACAAATTTGCTATAACACATAAACCCAGTTGCATAAATAACAACATTACAAGTCGCGCACAGCATGACACTATTTTGAACCTTAAAGCGTATATCACACGGAGAGCTATCGTACGCTGTTTTCGTCAGTATGAGCGCAATGCCACTTACGAAAAAAGTTTGTAGCACGTGACGCATTAAGACAACCGGTCAGACAGGATTTCGGTCATCGTTGGGGCTAAGTACGTCACCGTCAAAGTCACACCAGATTGGTTTGAATTATCGCTTCTGAAGATTTTCAGTCAGCATCGTGTGAATTTTCAAGCCGGTTGAATACAGTCTACGATTTTCGTCATCTTGTCTGACCGATCACGAACTACAAACTTTTTTGGTGAGTGGTATTGCGCTCACGCTCATTAAAGCACCGTACGATAGCTCTACGTGTGATATACGCTTAATCAGACGAAGAGGACGACACCTTTGTGGCATCATCGTCGGCTGCTTTCTAAACTTCAACTGTTTGCAGATCTAATCCGCCCACTTTGGTGATGTCATCCGTGGACCAACGGCATGCAATTGCCCATGTAAAACAAGTACCTGCGAATCGAACAGTGAGCAGTTACAAACAGGATGCTCCCTATAGAAGAATTGATATATACTTGTTTTAATTTGGAATATTCATTGAAGAACCTTTCCTATTTGAATTTTCAATATACGGATATTTTAAGAATCCATCAAAGATGAAGCACTATATAAAGGCCGGGTACTTCCACAAGAATATTTGGAATATGCCCAACATTGGCCTAGTGTATTAACCAATTATTTTGAACTTTTAGCTATCAGGTTAGAAAACTTAGCTTTTAAAGTAAATGAATCGATCTTTTTTGTATTTAATTATATGTCTGAAATCTTAAGAATACTTTATCCATGATTGTTCAAGAAAATATACAAATAAATACGAACAATCTACTTTTTAACTGAACGTGAAAAGCGGAAAAAGACGTTTGCGCCGCTCGGAGAGTTGCTTAACGTGGCTGAGGAACATGAATTGGAAGAAGAAGGTTATGGGTTCTATCCTCTGGTTGTGGTCTTAACCAGAATTATTCCAAAACTGATTGCTCATGTACTCGATCTGGATCCCGGAGGTTTGACTCCAAGCGAAAAACAAATGCAGGTTATTTGCCCTTTTAAAGTCTCCCCAGAATGGCAACCGATTACTGTATATTGGAGCTAAGCCAGACTTCTGCCTCAGGAGATATCTAGATTTTTCAAAGTCGCACTGACCAACAGGAGATGGCCTTCTGTCATGAGTCGTTAAATCATGGACTTGGCTGTCCAGATAAGATTAGAGCCATTCAAAATGAGCATTACTCTGCTTTTGAGAATAAAAAGTACTGAAGAGCAATTCAAATTATTGCTTGTTTCTTTATTACAAACGTCAAAATAATTTCAGAGAAATTTTTCCGAAAGGTAAAGAAACAATGAGTATTTCAGTTATAAGAGCGATATTTAAATTGTTTACTTACAAACAACTTTAAAAGAAGCAAAGACGATTTCTTTTGTACAGACATCTTCAAAAATACCTACCGAAACATGAATAATAGTCTTTTTTGTTGAAAGTCTTCAGGTGTAAGGAACAGATTTTGGTTTTCATGTTCTTTAATATTTTTGAGGTTAGAAAATCCCTAGAGAATCGAAAGGAAAGATCATTAGAAAAGAAAACTGAAAGTTTGCTTTTCTGATTTAAGATTTTCAGATATCTTTTTACTCAGAAATTACGTGTTTTCTTAAAGTGTAATTTTAAGTAAGTTAAGACACTCTTTAACACTGTGACGATATTTTGGTACATGTGAGTGTATGTTTTAATCTTTTTATATTAAATGGTATTATAAATTTATTACATAGGAATATAGGCTTCTTGCAGAACTTTCTAAGAAAATCAGTATGCTTTTTTGCCTGTTGAATATTTAAAATTCTCTAAAAACTGCTGATCGCTGAATATGTTCTTTATAAATGAGAATTAATTACCAACACTTTGATATTCAAAGAAATTATTAATTCGTAATTTAGTAGGCAAAATGAAACTTAATTTATAAATTAAACATTTTCATTTTGTTGACAACAAAATATTAAAAAGATTTTCTTTCTAAATTTATATTTCTATCTTTTTAAAATAAAATACTTCTTCTAATTAATTCTAAAATTATTCATCTTAGTTTATGAAAAGTAATGAAATTACTTCTTAGGATAAACTTTGCAAGTTAAATGTAATTGAAATAAAAATTTAGTATTTTATCGAAGGTTACATATAAAAATTGTGAATAGCAAAAAAACCCCATCTAATTGATGGAACTTCTTAAACAAGCTTCATTATTCATTTTGCTAACGGGAAATAAATAACAAGAAAAATAAATACATCTAAATGACAAACCGCACAAAAATGCTCCCCAACCTTACATGCCTTAACAATCACCAAAGCAAAACTAAAACAAACGAAACATTAATTGCGTTTTCTTTATCAAGTATCATCCCGACCGAACAAGACAAAATAATAAAAATTTACCCGAACTGAACTAAAAACACACAGTTCCCTTCAGTCGCTGTGAAAAAAGGGTAATCAGACAAAAAGAGAGGAGGCAAAAAGTAAAAAATAAACTGTCTCAGTCCGTAAGAGCGAAGCAATTAACTACTCGTGAAGGCATCTGAAACTAAAGAAGGGATTAATTTAAAGTGTTCCCTTAATTGATGGTCAAAGAAATCGCCGAACAAGCCCAGCTGAGCGAGTCATTCCTGCCCGGGTAATGTCGGTCGTCTTATTCCCTTTTTGGGTTTTAACCTTTTCCGCACTTTCAACTTTTGTTTTAAATATTTTGAGTCTTCTTCTTGGAGGAGGTGAAACTTAATAAGCCGACTTCGCATCAGATCAAAGAAGTTATTAGGCTGGAGATCCGGTTCGTCGCAGGAAATAATTCTTTCTTGCCGCTTTTAAAAGGAAGGAATTGAATTAATTTATTAAAGTAAAATAGTAATTTCTGAGGAAGGAAAGAGAGATGCTCTTAGTGGGAAGGGTTTATTTTTACTATTTTCTTAATTGCATTTTAAGTATTGATTCTAACAGGAACAGCAGTTTTGTATACGTTGTTTCTCTTCCAATTATTTTTCGACAGAAACAAATCTTATACTCATATTACAGTCAAATGTATGCTTAGAAGTGGATTGCTAATTATTGTTAGAGGTAATGTCATTTAAGAGATAAAAAGTATTTAGAAGAAACATTAATTTTTTAAATTTTAGGTTAGAAATGCAATTGATTATTGATTAAATTTGATTCGAGGCGTGCATGTTCCATTTGTAAGTACACAATGATATCTGGAGATAATTTTATTTAGCTAAGTTCACGTTCCTTTTTGTAATCAAATAAGGATCACAGTCTATCTCTCATATAACAAACTTTCATACGTCGAAAACCTCTATATATCGAATTTTTTGTGGAAACTTTAGATTTTGAATACGAAAACGGTTTCCGTTTGTCTAATAAAAATTTTCGAATAAAAATTATGCATACATATTGCAGAGAAAAATCTCCCATGGAAAAAGTAAATAAGTAAAAATTACATAAGTGTTTTGCCGTTTCTTACTGCTATAGTCATTCAAGGAAGACCGAAGGTTGTTTACGAAAAAGCAATAAACACTTGCTGATAAGTTATATGTTATTTATAGTTTCTATTTTACAAATCCTCAACCTATCTTGACCGAGATTTTTGCTTTAACTTCAGATAAGCTTTAGATTTCTTATAGTGAACATGGCCCTTAAATACAAATATTTTAGCTTGACAGAGAGGTTCATTTTAATAAAAATAAATTATTACATACATATAAATTATTACCAATTCGTTTAATTTTATGTACTCGAACATACATTTTCTAGTACACTGTAAGCAAATTTGCAAATCACATACATATTTGAATATTTTTTTAATAAATTTCATTGATAGTTTATTTTTATAAAGTCCTCTTTAATCCTAACGAATTAACTATACATAATTATTTTTCTGCATACAAATGATAAAATATTTGCAATATGTATTTCCATATGTCGAATTTTTTCCCAAGGACCTTCAAGTTCGAAATACAGGTGTTCGATTGCATTTTGGGACGGATCTGGAACCTTGGTCAAATAAGGCGGTGCCTCTATCTCCAACTATCTCCTCGAGCCAGTGGAGAAACCTTTGGAGAAGGATTTAAGGTACTGTATCATTGTGTAATCGTAACTTCAATTCATGATTATGTGTCTAAAGCGGTCCATTCATCTCAAGTCCAAAATGGAAATTTTGGAGCACGAGAAGGAAAAATCAATCGTCAAGGTCGAAAACTAATGAAAATTAGGAGAGTGGCTAATAGAAGTCGGATTTCCAAACAATCTGAAATCCGGCAGTTCGTGCGTAATTTTTTTTTGAAAGACCCTTTGCCAGGTTAGCGGCAAGATCAGACGCTTGACTAGATCGACACCCTGCCGAAATCCGTGGAGTGGAGGAAGGAATGATCGGAAGGTCAGCTGTAGAGGGGGAAAGAAGAACGCTCTCCCCTACAGCCAGCGCACTTTGGAACTTCAGATGAATGGACGCTCCTGATTTTTCGACTTGAATGGGTGGGGGAGAAAACCAGTCTTGGCCAAATGCATGAAATGGAATACAGATGAATTGCCGGCTTCCCGTTCAGGACCAGCGAAAGTAGAAAGAAGCGCTTCTCCAGGCCCGCGAGCTCCGGAAGGATACGTACGCACGGGACCGGGCGATTTTTCCGTTAAGCCTAATTTCATTAAAAAATTCATATAAAATCATTACTGCAAGTAAATACACTGAAATTTACAATTTATTATCATTGATAGTGTATCCGAATATAATGAATATATAATAATATTTTCATGATATTTAAGAAAAACAATTGAACTAAAATATAATTTACCCTAAATATACAAAAGACTGTCTAGCGAACTCCAAACTGCAAACGATAATTTCTACTCCAACCCCTAATCAATAAACATTCCATCCTTTCATCGTGCCATCAAAATATTTAAAAAATCTACCGCAAAATAAATCATAGCTCTTTAATTGCTTAATCATAACGCTTTAAATGCGCAATCCTTAATTGCGCAATACTAACACGCGCAGTTGTTTACATAATCAAATAGCCCTGATCCAACAAAAAAAATCCGGAACCGAAAGTCCATACTGAAGGTCAACACTCCGTGAAACATTATTCGAAAATTGTAACGGACTTTACCGCCATCTAGCGCCGTTTAAAAATTCAAATAAAACGTTCCAAGTTGAAATCGCATATATGTGATGACGGGCCGTAGGGAACGGAAAGAGAGATCACATATATGCGATGACGGTCCTGAACGGGTTAAAGCTGGGCATTCACCAGTAGTTGCTCCATTCCATTTGGCCCAAGACCGGCTTATTTTCCACCCATTCAAGTCAATAGATTTAGGTGGATCATTCACTGAGCTCCAAAATGCACTATAGGCCGCTTCGATTCCCCCTTACTCTCCTCCCCCACACAGGGGAATTTCGCTTTTAGGAGAGAGCACCCTCCCCGCATGATTTCTCCAGTCTGACCACAACTCCCACGCATATTCCCCTCCCCAACGCTCCCCACCCGCAGGTGATTTATCGCCCGCCTGGAAGAATCGTGTTTCATTTTTATGGCCAAACGGGATGAATGGAAATCTAACGATGTCTGTCTACGCCATTTTTCATTGGGTTTTCATATTGACGAAACGTTTTGGCGCAATGTGTTCCAAAAAATGAACTGGACTACTCCTGAATGTCCTGCTTAAGTGCTGCAAAATTTTCATAACAAGCAAATAGCATATTTATTTCATTTTCACTAAGCCAATATTTTTTAGGTTGAAAATTCAACTCAGCTCTTATCTCAGCTCAGAAAATAATTGAGATATCATGAAATGTTTCTGTAAGGAAAAACATTTTTTATTTATGCTAATTTCGAGAATTTAAAATATTAACAACTTTCCATCGGTTGAAATTTTAGCGATGATTCGTCTAAAGTAATTGTTGCGTGCATATATAATCAACTACGTAGTGGCCAAACGCCCTGACGTTTGGTTGGTGCGGAAATTTGGAGAGGGGGTGCCGCCTTCGTCATCTGCCCTTGGTTCAAAATTGCGAGGTCCATCCCAAAATAGTCTTTGTGTTGCTTCAAAACGGGACTTTAATATAAATCAAACTATTCAAAACGATGTGATTTCTCTGAGTATTTCTATAGCTTTCGTATTTACCCAGTTAAAAACTAAACGAAAGAATATAATGCAAACTTCTAATGATTTATTAATCAAACTTATTTTTTAACAATAAATGAAAAAGAATAAACCCAAAGATGATTCGCTTCTTCTTTTACCGTCTGGACTTCCTCAAATAAGATATTTTTATCACTGAATTGATTATCTGGAATTCTAATAGAATATTATTTTGCTCCTGAAAATCGCTGTAGTAAATTAAATAGAAAAAATATTTGGAAAACTCTTTCTTGAATTAGGTAAATAGTTGAAACGTGATTTGTATTCATAGACGGTATATTTTGAGATATGAAGTTCTGAAAGCAAAAAGAGTTTAAAAGAGAAGTATAATGGAGAGAAATGCCGCGATCGGCATTTTCTACTTGATGAGTTTGTCGGTTCATCAGTTCGTTCTTGGAATAGCTAAGGAGATAAAAATCAAAAAATGTTATCGATTCTGTCTGCTCATAGGTTTTATATAAGTTGTTGATGTTTTTATTTATACAGAACTTCCCTGATGTGCTAGAGTTTTGATGCGTGCAGTCAAGCATAATATGCTTTTTTTATATTTTCAAAGCTTAATTATCAATTAATCGATTAATTTAATTTAATTTTCATTTCATGCGAGTGGCACTGAATCTCAGAATAATTCCATAATACAATAGAATCTCTCTTATTCGGGAAAAACGAGACCTAACAGATGCAGAATAAGAGTTTTTTCTGGATAGTTGAATTTATGTTTCTAGAACTAACCTGCTCATCTTTTGTTGTGTCAAATGTCGAAAGTGCAGCATTCAAAGTCCATTGATGATGTTTTTCGATCTAACGGCCACGGTTAAATAAATAATATGGACAATAGCGCAGATTATTTCAAATAAAAATAAAAAGATGTAAATTTATATATGAGAAAAATAAAATTAAACAATATTTTAAAAACATCATACACATTATCAAATGACGTTACTTTTTTTTAGTGTGATGATATATAACTTTGAATATCTGCGAGCTTACGAGATAGCCACTGCCGTTTTGAAAATTCATTTTGCAAAGAATGAAGCTTCATAATATCATGTGATGACCTAGATGAAGACTGATCTCAAATTTTATGGAAAACTGAAATTCTTTACCTGCTTTCTTTCAAATAACTTTTTTCGACAACGTGTCCTCGTCATCTTTCTCCTCTTCCAGGTTGTTTGTTGTGGTGTAGTTTCTCCATCTTATACACTGAGCTATCGTATGCACAGTTGTTGCTCTATTTTTACTGCTGAGTTAGTGGCAATTTTCTGTGCTCTCCAGGAAATTTCGCCTTCTAATCAGCGTAACTTTATTATTTATACTGATAGCATGAGTGCCTTGGAAACTCTTTCTCATTATGACATTCAAATGCATCCGGTTGGTTTGGAAATTTTATCCGTTTTACAGGGTCTTCGAAATAAAGGTTTTAATATTATTTTCTGTTGGGTTCCGAGTCATGTAGGGATTTCTGGTAATGAAACAGATGATGCTGTTGCAAAATTTGCCTCAGCTTTTCTCCCACGAACACTTCCTTATCGGGATATTAAAAAGTCTTTAGTTTCTAACTTATTTTCTGCTTGGCAGCAGAAATGGAATCTTCAGGCTAATAGCAAACTGCATTCTGTCAAATCTTTAATTGGTTTGTGGCCCATTCTGCCTATACGACAGGCTGATGTGAAACTGACTCGCCTCCGTATAGGGCATACTCGCTTGACGCACAGACATCTCTTCTTGGGCCAGAGGGCACCAAGGTGTCCTACTTGTCACACTGATTTTACTGCTAATCATATTTTAATTGAATGTCCTTCTTTTAAATGCCATCGCGAGTGTCATTTTAATTTATCGTCTGTAACCTTGCAAGACTTGGTGGGTGAGACATACCATCCAAATATTTTTAATTTTTTAAAGACCATTGAGTTTTTTATGAGCATTTAGTCCTTTTAACTTGTTTTTTTTTTTGCTTTCTGTACATCTGGCTCATTTCATATAATTTCCTTTCCACATTTTCATTGAATTTTAAAATTTTTAGTACCACTGTGTTGATTTTTAACATCTGATTGGCGCAGTTTAGCCAAAAATGGCTCTTGCGCCATTAAACCCCAAACAACCTAAACCTAAACCTCCAGCCCAGGTTCGATTATTGCGTCGTCAACAAGAGAGAATGTGACGGGAACAAACCCTCTACATCCACTAACTTGCTCTCGTCTTCATTAACTTACATTTTTTTTATCTCATGGTTCTAAATATCGGATTTAAATTTGTACCCTCGATCGTGCTTTTATTTTGATATTAGTGGTTAATTAGGTGCTAAATTTCCGAGATTTTCCTCTACTTAAATAGTGAATTATAAATGAAAGACTAAAAAGTAGAAAATAATCGAAATAAAAATAATTTTTACTTTTCAGTGCATTAATAAAATTGTGCATTTATTCTATTCATTTTAGATACTTTAAAATTTTATTATTTCATTTTTGTGCACTATCTCTTAACTGAAGAGCATAAATCTTTTACCATGTGAAAGGTATTTCACTGAAATTATTCCTTTTAAAGTATTCATCTCTCTATAACCCTTCCTTCGTCGATTAATCGACTCTCTAACTCAATAATCCGAACTTCCTTTAATATTTGCATAAGAATCTTTGAAGCAGAGAGTGAATACATTTTTAGTTTGTCACACTGTTTTCTCATAAAATCAAAACATACAACTTGAAAATCCAGTTTCAGATTTTGATCTGTTGCGAAGCTTCTCAAGTTCATCTTGATTATCCAAAGTAAATTGTTTTGTGTCTCCTTAATTTTTGAATATTTTTTGAGAAATACACACATTTGAAATCAAAATGTGTAGTTTGATAAAATGTAAAATCGGCGATTGGCCCCTTATTATACGGATTCAAGATACGGATGTACAAAACTTAATCCCGACGGTTTTTTTCCTCACAGTAAAAGTTTATGAATAATTGGAACTATCTATATTGTTAATGATTAATATTGAAAAAAATGTAAGAAAAATTCGACGGGAGGCTGTCTCTGCGAAACGGACGCTGGGATTGAGGGGCGTAGACTTACTTACCTTACTCAACTGTGACTTTCTATGACAAAGTTGTTCTATGTGACTAAAGTAGCTTTATATGAATTTTACCCATGTCCTATCCTCTATGACCTTGCTTTGTTAAAAGAAACTAAAGCCAACTCAACTCAATTAAATCGATGGAAAGAACAGCCCAATTCAATCAACAAATGATAATAATAATTAATTAAAGAAGTTAATTAATCTATTACTTAACTGTGAATTTCTGTGACTAAAGTAGCTCTATGTGTCATTGGCCTATGTCCTATGCTCCATGACCTTTCTCTGTTAAATGAATTAATCTGAATGAATTAATTTATCTCAAATGAATTAATTATTAATCTGTTAAAATCCTGTTAATATACAGCTTACAACCGATGCGTGGGCGCGCATCGTTCGCTGTGACGTCATCAAAATTCTTCGTGATTTTCACCAACTTTGCAACTCGACTGTGACTACACCATAATTACAAATTCTAAAATTCCTTTTGTAATCTTCAATGTACACCTTTCTCTGTTAAATGAAGCTAAAACCAACTCTCTATCTTATTTGGTTGCGGAGCTATAAGCGTTTGACTTTAGCACGAAATTCGACGTAATTCAACAATTCTTGAGTAATATTTCGCGTGAACGTAAAAATCGATGAATGAATACCCAAATGTACTTGGATAGTCTCCGTGCGCGCGCATCGGGCGCTGTGACGTCATCAAACTTTTTAGTGATTTTCACCAAATTTGAAGCTCGACTGTGACTAAACCGAAATTTCAAATTCTAAAGTTCTTTTTGCAATCTTCAATGTCCACCTTTCTCTGTTAAATCAAACAAACACCAACTCTCTACGTTATTTGGTTGCGGAGCTATAAGTGTTTAACTTTAGCGCGAAATTATTTTAATCATAATTTTTTTCCTTTCCAGACACAACATTAGACCACTATGGAGTGAGGTAAGCCTACGTCAAAAGAAAGAGATTCGAACCGAGATCCGAAACATGATAATGCTTCAGGCTTGATTCGTCTAGATTGATTCCAGCAACCATTGCTTTCTGAGCTTAACGGTATTTATATCAGGCAATTTACAGAAAGAATTCCAGCCTGAAAAGATTATCATTGTAATAAAATATCCATTGTTTTGAAATATGTTAAAATGTTGGTAGTAATAAAACGAATAATCGAACACTTATTTTCGCTTAGTCGCACAAGAGTTATTTACACATTCACATTGATGATTTACTCAGTTTTGATATTTTGTTGCATGCTGCATGTGGATTGATTCCAGCAACCATTGCTTTCTGCGCTTAACGATATTTATATCAGGCAATTTACAGAAAGAATTCCAGCCTAAAATGATTATCATTGTAATAAAATATCCATTGTTTTGAAATATGTTAAAATGTTGGTACTAATAAAACGAACAATAGAACGCTTATTTTCGCTTAGTCACACAAGAGTTATTTAAACATTCACATTGATTATTTACACAGTTTTGATATTTTGTTGCATGTGGATTGATTCCAGCAACCATTGCTTTCTGCGCTTAACGATATTTATATCAGGCAATTTATAGAAAGAATTCCAGCCTAAAAAGATTATCATTGTAATAAAATATCCATTGTTTTGAAATATGTTAAAATGTTGGTACTAATAAAACGAACAATAGAACACTTACTTTCGCTTAGTCGCACAGGAGTTATTTAAACATTCACATTGATTATTTACACAGTTTTGATATTTTCTTGCATGCGGTTATATAAAGGGAAAACATAGTTACTAAATTTTGTTGAAAACGAATATAGAAAAAAATATTCAAAACTAGACAATAAAGTGTACGGAAATAGAATTGGTATTACTGGAAAGCTAATATTTTGAATTTTCAAGTGGTTTAAAAATGTTTTTGTGCGATAACATACTCCGAAGTTATTGAAGACAAAGTTAAAATTTCGATTCATTTTTAGTTAATTAAGCATCCAGTTAAAATTATGAAAACCCCTTTCTTAATGAGCATATTTTTCTCAAGAAATAACTTCTGTCCATATTTGGTAGCTGAATACAAAAGTCTGCCTTGTGAAGAGCATTTTGAACGGTCTTTGCGTTTCGCAATCGACAGATAATATGCAGTTTAGTTTTAGTTTAGTTATATTAACGTCCCTTTCTGAAGCATGGGCTATTTTGGGACGGACTTCGTAATTGTGAACCTCGGTCAGATGACGAAGACGACACCTAAGCTGGCTACAACCTCTCAAACTTCCCCACCACACCAACTGGAGGATATTTGTGTTGAGTTTATGTTTGTGTAAACCCAAATATGAAATAAACAAGTTGAATTTAAAAACAAAATTCAAGCTTTTATTAATCATAATTAAAAACTATTAGATTCCAATGCAACAGCATGTCTTACTAGGCATCTACTAAGAGATTCATGAACACAATCTAAGACTAAACAGAAACATTTCAAATCATAAACTCCTCCTAACTACTGCGCATGCCCAAGCTTAGACACACCCTATAGTTTCTGAGCATACTTACAAGGGTGAACACCCACTGTTAACTAAGCATGTCAGTCAATGCATCTCAATGGTTGCTGTTTGTTTACATCAGACATTGAGATGTAAATAAAAGGTTGAGAAAGTTTAACTTATTTTAGATTAACACAAAAAATAATTTGTAGAAATTATACATTTAAACTTATAATTTTAATATATATTAATTTAGATATGACCAAAACAAAAAAGCAATTTATCTAACAATTTCCCCCCTCCCTACGTATGATTTAATATGCAACAGGCCCAATACGCGACGGATCTTTAGCGGAATCGGGTTTCGAACTTATAACCCTACGGCCTCAAAGCCGAGGCCTTAGCAATGAGCCATCGAGGGCTTCACATAGTAGGCAGCCTTTAAACATTCTCATTTTAAAAGAAGTTGTAAATTCAATTTAAATGAAGTAGAAACTGTTTTCAATATTGAAACCAAACTATATATATATAGGAGATTTCTAAATTGCTGTTGTGAACAGAGAGGTTTCCGAATAGCCTTTAATAACATCAAGGTCATATGTGCAATTAAACTCTCTCAATTTTAGCGTGTGCGAGAGGCAGACACAATTGAAGTTGAGCCGGGAAATTCTGAGAATGCTTGCGGCTTGAAGAGTCATGTAGTCCGATAAGGTCGTTAGCAGGCTATTATTCCCTCGAATTAAATTAAAGTTAGGGTAAGAGGTGATTAGGAAATACGCTGCGTCATAAATGCAATTAAGCAATTACCCATGAATCAACAGCAAGGTCTGTTTCGTGGCACGAACGATAGCTAATTTGATGTGATATTTCACGCTCTGTACGATGAAAACAGCTCTCAATTAGTAGCAGCATTTTTTCTCCTATTTTCTCTTTTGCGAATGCATTTTTTGAAAGCGCAAAAATATTAGACAGCCATCAGAAGTGTTCACCTTTCGACTTTCTCGTATACAGGGCGATTCTAATAAAAATTTTGCAGATATGCAAGGTGACTTTTAATTAACTTACAACTTTTAATTGAAATCACTTCTCAGAGTCTCCCTAGATGGCGCCACGAATGCATGCAGTGGCAGAGGGTGTAAAAGGAATTTGTTTCGTATCAGTTCCACGCCATTTTGAAAATGTCTCCCAAAGTGTCATATTCAAACGAAGATCGTATATTTATTGTTAAAAATTGTTATTTATGTGGCGAAAATGCCACACTATTACTATGGAAGTGTTCTACAACATTCAAAACTAACCTAAGCCTTCTAGAGCAATCCTAGTGCATTGCATTGGCCACCTTATTCACCAGATATAAATCCATGTGATTTTTTTCTTTCGGGCCATATGAAAGATCTGGTGTACAAGAGGAAGCCAACAGACCTTATTAGCCTTAAAATGTCCATAACTGACTCATTTGCAAGCATTAAAATAAAAACTCTTGTAACTGACAACTTTGCAACTAGGTTGCGCTATTGTATCACCTCTGACGGTTCTCACTTTGAAAACATTCTGCATTAAAATTCTTCTCAACGTTCTTTTCAATAAAAAAGTGTTTGTAGTGCCATCTGCAACGACTCAAGAGTTATTTCAGTTATAAGTTGTAGGTTAATTAAAAGTCATCCTGTATGATCCCCTAACGAGCAAACCGTTCGAGGGAAAGGAATAAAAATTTCTATGCCGGTATTATACGGCATGCGCTCAAGAACGATGTGAAAAACAGTAATCCAGCTCTCACAGTTACGGTTACAGTGGCAAACTTTTGAAATTTTCAAATGGCAACAGCTACTTTTTTCATGGATATGTGAACCTCACAATAAAAAAAATGTAGTACAGTATTTGTAGAGCCAAAAATAGCAGCGTTAGGCAGAGACGAGGAAAAACGAAAAAAAAAATCAATAATAAATAGTAGTTAAAAGCTTTTATTTTGTCTCTGCCTATTGCCACCCTTTTTCTCGCTAAAAATACCGTTCTAACCCCATTTTAAGTATTTTGCTCTGAGAATCACGTTTCCGAGAGAATAATAGGTGTTACCATTTGAAAATTTCGAAATTTTTCATTGAAACCGTTTTGTGAGAGCTGAACTATTGTTTTTCACATCATTCTTGAACGCATACCGTATGATACCTGCATTTAAAATTTTATTCCGTTCTCTCAAACGGTATGATCGCTAAGGGGTCATATATCGGCAAATTTTCTTTTATAATCATCTTGTACTTACCTAACATGGAGGATTTTGTGTTAAGTTTCGCAGTAAAACCATGGGAAGTGCGCATTTTATGCCACTTTCATTGGACCGATTGGATTGAAAATTTGATCCCAGATCTATAATTGTAGAGCCAAAGTTACATACGGAATTTCTTCCATTTAGTTTGCAATGTTCTTGAGTAAAAGCTGTCACAAACAATTCGGATATCAGCCCACCGTTTGACGGATTTGCTCCAAAATTTAATACAGATACATGGAGGGTTCAGAAGGCATTCAGTGCAGATTAATAAAGTTAACAAAATCCTTTTATCTCAGTTAAAAAAATTATAGGTGAAAATGATTACCGATTTTTGTAGTTCCGCCGTCTGTTGTTGTAATACAAAGGACAGCGATTGGAATGTTTTAACAACTAAAATTTTTAATAATGAAGAGGCACTTGATATACTTGATAATAATGAAGAGGCACTTGTTATACTTGATAATAATAAAGAGGCACTTGATATACTTGATAATAATGAAGAGGCACTTGATATACTTGATAATAATGAAGAGGCACTTGATGATCAGAAAAATGACTAATTCTGGTTGGCTTTTGAGCCCTCCAAATAAGCCTAGAAGTAAAACTATATGAAACATTTCATCTATCTAGCTTCTTGCATTTTTCAGTGCACATGTGCAAGGTCGGACAGGACTTCCTTTCGACTGATTTCATCGAAAATTTGAGACATATCTACAATTTTGGTGGTATGACAGTTTACCAAATTTTTTCTCTCTAGCTCGCTCCATTCTTGGGCATTATTTTCTCAGACAGACCAACACAATTCCATTTTTTTGAGCATGCGCACTCTTATTGTTGTTGTTCTTTTTTCGTTGAAATTGTCGAAATACACCGTTTTTTAGCTTATATCAATCGTCAAGGCCTACTATTCGAGCAATAACAGCCCGATTGCGGCTCAAAGGAAATCTGCGACAGAATACAAGCTAAAGACAACCGTCTAAGTGTCATAACAATCAAAAATGCGATTGAAAAGTTCGAGAGAACTGGTAGTGTCGATGTCTCGACACTTCAGCGATTTTTGCAGAATTTTGCTCTTCGTCTGCGCCACGTCATAGCCATTGATGGCAAGCATATCGAACATGTCATAAACTAAATCATCTGTAGTTACTTTTAAAATTTGGATAAAATTTTGAACTCAGTAGTTTTTGAAAATTTTATTTTTTGTTTCATATACACACAAAAATTGTCACCCTGTACTATCTTATAAGTGTTCATTGTGGCCATCAACCACAGATGACATGCAACTACACGATGCAACTATCGAGTGAATTCATGCCAATTTAAGTTTGAAATCCATTGCAATCTTGCAGGAGGAAAAAGGATTCAATGCCACAGTGCCGTTGGATGACATGCACAGTCAATTTGTTAATCGCCAAAATGATGCGATAGATGTGATAAAAACTTGTGAGCAATTATATAGTAGGAAATCACAGGACCATTCGTTATAAATATTCGATAATATTCTTTTAAGAGATATATGTTCGTGAAATGATATTAATGATTAAAAATAGTGCACAGATTTAAAACTAACAGAACAGGTCTTAAACTTTCAAATTTAAGCTTGCATGGAAAAATAAGAAGATGAAAATAGTTACTCTTGGAATTTCCCTATTCCTTTTTATTTTTTTCTTTAAACCTCTTCCTAAATTTCAGAACTTCATAATCTAGAAAAATTAAGAATTTTATGAAACACTTTTTTTAAATTTTTGCTTTCATGTATTGTATGAATACTGATAGCTACTTTTGAGAACCACCTAGAAAGTTCTCCCTTCGAATTTCTCGTGAACTTCTACAATATGGCGCATAGTAAACGAAATCCCGTATGCATTTTGGGCAATTCATCTTTTTTCCGTTAAAACGGTGGCAATACATTAAATAATATCCATAAGAAAGAAAATTGCAATTGGGGCTGCCATCTGTTGTCGTTATTAGATACTGAAAACAATTTTTTCTACTAAATCATCAAAAGAGTATCGCCTGGCTAAGAAGAAGCTCTTAGACAGATGGTTTCGACGAGATATCCTTTCCCTTGAAATGGTTAAGAATTCGGTACAGAATTTAATAAAAATCTGCTGTTTTATTGTCAAGGCCACACAGCAAATTTCCTTTATCTACCTTACCGCGTTTTTAAATTATCACCCTCACATACACTCGGACAGACAAACAAAGAGACTATCTATCCTTTAAACTTTCTATCCTTAATCCTTTAAAGTTTAAAGGATATGCTTCAAAATTAGACGGGTTTCTACGGTTTAGGTGTAAAGATCATGTACTAAAATTAACTTAAATGATTTGTTGCGTTTTTGAATAATCATGTTAACATGCACCCGATCGACACACTTTCCGTCAGAAGATTTCGCCTAGAAATTTGTTGAGAAGACTACAAACCAAATATCAGTCATCTAAATCTCTACGTTTTTCATTTAACGTTCTAGATAATCATTATTCCAAAAATTTATTTCTTAGAGTCATCTATATATATAAAAGAGGAAAGTATGTGTGTGTGTGTTTGTTCGTTTTTGGTTCTTAATGCACGTCCACACTTCTGGACTTACGACTACCAAATTTGGCACAGTGATGGATTAGCACAAGAGGGAGCTAACGACGTAAAAGTTATTTTAAAATTCGAATTAGATTTTTATTTATTTAATTAAATAACGAAAATTAAGCTAATTTTAGACTTATTTCACCAATAACTTCTGGAATACTTACGGTAAGAAAATTATTTTTACATCACCTTCAAGAGCAAACAATTATCTTTTTAATGATACCAATTTAATTGTTGTACAATTTTTTTCTCTAACTGTAATCAACGTTTCAAAATTAATTTTAATTTCAAATTGCAACAATTCTTTTATTGTTATAAAATAAAATTTAAACTAATATATTATTTCATCAAATCTTTTATTCACGTGTTTTTACCGCTGTTAAAGTTAAGAAAATATTGCTTTTTTGCTTACTTCCGCTGTTATTTATTATTATTACTTTCGAGTAACTTCCGTTTTTATTTCGTAGCTTTTAATACGCACTCAAATATCTAATGACGTTAGTTTAGTAACTACGCGATGTGAGTTTCAGTTTGACTTTATTTATAGTATTAATAGAGAGTATTTATATTTAGTTTTTATTCCCCTAAATGAGATTAAAAGTATTCTTTTTGTTCGAGCATTCCTCTTCAGCGAAATTCTTTCGAGTGAGAATTGTTCTCGAGCGATTTTGACTTTCTTTGTCTGATTTATAAAACATTTTATTTAGAAGCTTCGCAGTAACTAAGTTATGCAGTATAAGTATATTTGTACATAGTAAAACTGTATTAGTTATTTAATTATATATTGTTTAAAATAAATGTTAGTTTTAAAATTTTATCCCATTTTCATTCAAACCATATTGTTATAAGGTGATGAAAAGGCTATATTTGAAAGTTTTAATTTAACAAGAAAAGATTCAAAGAAGATATAAGTTCGTTGGAAAAAGCTGGTGACAATAATTTTTGGGTGAAGAAAACAGGAGTCAGGTATATGAAAAAATATGGACCCCGAGTAACGCAGGATTTTCATCTAGTAGAAGTATAAAACGAGAAGATTCGTCGAAGTCTTAAGGTCGAATTTTTTGATGATTATTAAAAAACATAATTTCTCTTTATGTACTTGGTGTACCATTATTCCAAAAATTTATTTCTTAGAGACATAGAAGTATAAAACAAGAAGATTCGTCGAAATTTTAAGGTCGAATTTTTTGATGATTACTAAAAAAATAATTTATCTTTATGTACTTAGTATACGAGAGAGTCCGGAGGTTCCAAAATGGAGAGAAGTCCGGAAGTTCATGCTCCTTACCACCTTATTTACAAAAGATATGCTTATCTAATATTTTCATATCTTTTTTCAAAATTTTTATCTGGCCTTACATGAATATCAGCTTAATAAAAGAATCCAGCTGAACTCCAAATAAAATTAACTAATTTCTTTAATAAAGTTATATCATTTAGGAATGAATTTCTCAAATGATTAAATCTTCAAAAATAGAAAATACTGAAAATAAATAGTTTAATTTAATAGATTTGAAAACTTTTCAAAGGACTTTTCTTTTTTGCATTTAAAGCAGTGTTTCTAACAATAATATTAGCCAATCATAAAGTACACTTCGTCATAAAAACAAGATATTTTCTACTATTTCTATGACTGGTATGAAATTGTCGTTGAAATCATTCATTTAATCTAAACAAATAATTCTCAAAGAGTGCATAATGAAATTAGCATTTATTTAAAAACATTATTACTATCAACGGTACAGTTCTCAAATAATTACTTTACTCACAATTAAAAAAATAACAAAAATTAAGTAATTCAATTCAATCAATTCAAAAACTTTTCAAAACTTTCTTTCCAGAGGATGAAATTGATGGTCTCTTTTAAGTACGAATATCTGGATCGTTCCGAGGCATTTAAAAGTTTACATTAGTTTCAAAGGAATAATTTAATTAAATCTGCACAGCTTTTTTTTGTACATTATTCAGACCCAAAGTAAATCAAATTTTGAAAAAAGTGCGTTTAAAATTTAAATAAGCCTTCAGACATTAATCTACTTGGATTACGTTTTTCTGAGTTCACTTCTAAAACACTCGTTAACAACAGAATATTTATTTTTTGAAATGATAAAATTAGGTTATAAAACATGACAAACTCAACGCGAATGAAAATGAAATCAGAAACAAATGCTTTTTGTTAGTTGAAAATTAATTTTTTAAACTTAATCTTGTATCCGAACTCTGTACTTTATGGAAAACTTTTCTTCACGGAAACTGTAATATGTTTGCATAAAGGTGAAATAAATATTCTGGCTGTTTGCACTGAGTTGTAGAAACACAGCTTAATTTAACTATAATGCTTATAAAATTTGTATTTTCAATCTTTAACCATCTCGCACCGAGCGAGGCGGTCCCGGGCGGTATAAAAATTTCCCCTTAACAGCGGCGAAGGCCAGTCTGAGGCGGTTGGCTTCTTTTGAGGCTAGGTGAGGTTCTGAGATCGCTTAGGAGATAAGCGCGGTAGGGGGACCAATTATCCTTGCCAACCACAGCCCATTTCCGTGCGCTTTAAGGGAAGGTTATAGCAGGGGTTGGAGTAAATAACCATCCAGGTTGGGAGAGTCCAATTCAGGTCTTTTCCTTCCCAAAGCTCCCGGTTTTAAAGGGGCTAGAAGATAAAAGTCGCCTCAGGATTGAAGAGTTAAATAATCGAAAAGACCACTACTGTATTCTACACCCATTAGGGTAAATAACCATCCAGGTTGGGAGAGTCCAATTAATGTCGCCTTCTCCCAAAAATTCCATGTTTTAAAGGTCCTAGATGGAAATGGTCGTCCCGGGATGAAAGAGGTAAGGGTGAAATGAATTCCGGATGTTAAGCAAATAACACCATGGATCAGTTGATCAAATTGTAATCTCCCTAGAAAGATATTTTGTAAACATTACGAGCCTTCATGTTTGTTTTCAATACAATGAAAATTTCAATACGGAATGTGATCGTTTAAGACTTAAAGAATTTAGATTGTTTTGAAAAAAGCTTTTGGCAAAATAAGAAGTTAAATCAAAATAAATTGGGACATAAAGATATTGTGATGTTTGTAATGTTATATCACTTACATAATTGTCTTTTTAGTATTCTTTTAAATTTCGTTTTCGATGCTTTCTATAAATATTTCATAATTATTATTCCGATGGATGAAAATATTTTGCTGGCGAAAGCTTACAATTATAGATTTTTTTTATAGGTGACTAGATTAGATATCACATTTACTCGTACTATTCAAATAATTAGTATACGTGAAGTATATATTTTTTGTTTATTAAAACAAAATTAGATTAACTGAAACACCTTTCAATTAATTTAATTTCCCATTTTGTTCAACTTCAGCAGTTTAGAAATATGCCGTTATAAGGATGATCAAGATAAAATTAATACAACCAATAGATGGAGTAAACCCTATTAGCGTAAGATACTGTTCAATATCTCTACGATATTTTTCGATATTCTGAGTGCCCCACAATATCGTTAAGATATCAAACGTCAAGGCATTTTGTGCTAATAGGCAAATAGTCACTTGTTCATTATGCTCGTTATTTATTAGTATTATCAATTATTCTTTAGTTTCTTACGCACGCTTTCACATCAAAGAATATGACTGCTGTGGGAAAGTGGGCGATCCACTCCATTACGCCTCCAGCTGCCCATTCACCGTTTCTTTACACCTCACTAAACCCATTAAGGACCTCGGAACAGTCTGGTGAAAAGTAAATTATCCAGGATTAACACAAGAAATCTTGTGCAGTTTCTCCTGGGCAACGAATCCCTTCTTTCACCAGATCTGGACTCAGACCAATTTCTCAAAAAAAGAAGAAGAAATGACGGTAGGCTGTCTTTTTCAAACAGCCGCTGATGTTAAAGGCGTAGAACTACTTTATCCGCGTGACTCTTTTGTTTCTCGAAGTTTCTCGGTTTCTCTTTGCATTCATATTTTTCATTTTTTGTAACTTCTGTTGTTACTAAAATAAGACATTAGTTATGTTTTTAACATATGTAGTTATCGAAATATAGAGGATCGTGTCACCGATTCACGCGTTTTTTTGCCCAACTTTGCGACTCGGAATTGTAGTCGCTGAACTACAATTCCGATTTTCATTTTTTTGTAACTTTTGTTGTTACCTTTTATCTCTAAAATAAGACATTAGTTATGTTTTTAACACATGAAGTTACCGAGATATAGAGGATTTCCCATACAACGTTTTTTGTGGCGTTTTGGCGTGTGAATAAAATTCTTTCCTGAGACCCCAATGGGAGGAACGTAGTCCTACGTTAAAAAAAACCACCCTTCACCCAAGTTCAATTGATCTCCCATAATTCTTGCTTTTTTCCTTCAACTACTACAGTACACAAACCAACTCAATCTCATTATGTTTTAAATACATTTTTCTCCCAGGTTGTGTGTACAAAAAGTCTCTAAGTATTCTATGCTGACATATACATAATTTACTACTGTTTCATAGCATTTCAATCATCTGTAATGTTTCCATGTCATTTCATGCATGTATATATATATATTTATCGGTAGCATTTAGTTTATATTGTATAATCAAGAATCTTTATATGCAGTGTGTGTATTGTGATGTCGTCATAACTTTTTTTCCCCATTCAACTGACAGGGAACCTTCAAGGTTCCGAGTTCGGCGACATACTGCGACGAAAAGAAAAGCGTTTTATGCTTTATATAAGCCCTTTTTATCTTTTATAAGGTGTGTGCAAATGAAAAGGAGACCACAGCTTTATGTAAAGAAATTTTAATAACAATATTCTAATTACAGTTCATGTGGTCCCGTTCAACTATAAATAATTAACATTGAGACACTGATCCCAGCGCGTGGGAAGGGAGTGGATGGCTTCAGTTAGAAACTGCTGGGTCAGGCAAACACCCATTCTCGCCGTCTTCTGATTCTCTGACAGATGCTTGGGCACCCACTGTGCACAAACTTTGCCATAACCAAGTTTTTTGTGGATTATGTGATGCACAGTTTGCTTATCGACAGTTTAACAGCAATTTCACGTGCGGTGATCCGCCGAAATCATGGCATAGTTGCTCAGATTGTCCTTGATGTTTACGAGTCCCGCCTCATAACGCTGACAACACCGTAATATGGTGCACCGTGCGAGACACTGCTCTCCGTACACCTCTTTCATCCTGCTATAAATTTGTGAAGCATGCTCCCCTTCTGCGCGAAGAAATTGGATAACTGCTCTTTGTGCAGATCTGGAGGAATCCATCATGCAACGAACTCCGGAAACAACTCTCCAGAAATGAGGATATTAATGCGAAGCAGTTAACTACGCAGGTGCAACTGGGAATACCACCGCATCATCTATTGGCTAGCACATTAACTCACTGGGATTTGATAAAACGCCGATACAGCTAAGGTCTCCTTTTCATTTGGATACACCTTATACAATGGTAAAAGACTTATTAGTAACATTGGACACACTAAAAGGTAGGTTTTTTTGTTTAAAATAGTCAGACCAAAAATGTAAATATTAGATAAACCAAATCATTATGTTTACCACTCCCATTTTTTAAAATCTCTTCTGACGGCATATTCAAATACAATTTAACATCTTCTGGATTGGATAAATCAGCACCCTCGAAACTTCAATATCTTCTGTTAAAAAGTTTTAGATAAAAGTGGAGACAAAATTGGAAGAGAACTCTTTATTTTCTGACAAATACATTTGTAGCTATAGGTGTTTTGCGACAATTATTCATTATTTTATGATGCCATTCCAGAAACAGGACATTTTTTGCAAAGATTACAATAATGCTAAAGAATGAATTAATAATTCAAAGTTGATGTCCAGTACATCTGAAGCCAGGTCAAGAATTTTCAATATGATTTATTAAAATTTTCTGAAATAAATTCTCAAAAGAAAATAGCTAATTAATTTCACGATCACGTATTCACAATTACTAATATAATAGCCCAGATCTCTCGGTAAAGCTCTGATGTCACCAACAATAAAACTCGTGCCATAGCACTACGAGACGTTCAGCAGCATTATTTCATTGTTCGAGAACCTAAATTTCAGTAATTTTAAATTTAAAAGAGTAATTGTTGTTCTAATTTTAAATTTAATAGCTCTAAAATAGTGAAATAAAATTTGCTATCGATTGATATAAAATTTATCTCGCTATGATCAGTAGTTCCCGAGAATATTTCAATTATATTAATCACATATTTCAAATTAATTTCCGTTTTTGGATGGAAAGTAGTAAATTACGTCAGTGGTATATCATGCGTGTGAAAAAATTTGGACGCCACGATGCATCTGATTATATATTACAATCGTGATGATATAATTTGATAATATTTTTTGTCAATGTTTGGCAAGAAGAGAAGTGCTTTGTTTTGATTAGAATTTCGAAAAAGAATTTCTTTGAAATTTTAACTTTTGACTTACGTTTGACAAGCTGAGAATTTCATGGTTATTGAATTTTAATAAAATTGTTAAACAACGAAAAATACTTCACACGGAATGTTGTTTACCGAGAGGGTTTTTGAATAAAGAAATATGTAAATAAAAAAATATTTCCAAAAATAAAACGTATGTTTATTTTATTTGTTTCCATTTAATGTTAAACATTTCTCTCGCATATATATCTATTTAAACACGTTAAATTTGACGGGAAATCTCTCGAATGAAGAGGCAATTTTCACCCGTCATACCATGACGAGTTATTCTTCTAGTAAATCTATAAAACCATTCTTTGTCGTAAATGCTTGCAAGTCAACTCGAAAACGGTTCACATACCATTGCCTTTAATGAAACCACTGACCACTCTAATCCCTTCCTGTCAATTGCTGGTATCTTCTTCAAGCGCTATTTATCAGTTCCGGATTAAGACTTGTTCACTTCTCTAGGAAGATAGTATTGATTTCAGCTGTGTCAAAGCAGAGAGGGCGACGACTCTGGCGCTTCTCGAAAATGTGAACTAATCAGGTTAATTGATGGGATTGACGTAACTATCCAGGGAATGCCACCTCTTTGTGAATATTAGATTCACCTGAAGCTGTCCTCTGTTCTGAAAGAGATGAATGCGAATTTCAATCACGGTTGATTAAAATGAAAGGCAATTATCTCAAATGATAAGCCACGCGCGGTTGCCTCCTTTGAGATTATTTTAATGTTATGAATTGCCAAATAACAAAATAATCGCATAATAAATTGTTTATGAGCAGTTTAGGGAAATGTTTACAAAGAGTCAAAAATGTGATATCGTAAAGGTTTCAATGCCACATCAAAGTCAAAATCAGAAGTATGTATTGACTAGGATTTATTTGACAAGAAGTTTAAAACAATTGCTATAGAATAATATTTTATATTGTGTTAATCAAAAAATATGCTTTTGAAAATAATCGTAAAGTCTAAATTTTTGTACAGTCCTATCAGTCACATTAAGTAAAATAGTTTTGGCGCACTAACATTTTAAACAACCAGCAGTAGTGGTCTCCCTAAACTTTCTCGTATACTTTCCCGAAAATGTGCTGTTTCCCTCCCCCCGCTTGGATAAAAAATTCGAACCTACTATAACCCAGAATCCAATGACAATCAGAAGGTTTTTCATTGTAGATTATAGTGATAGTAAAATATTTAGGGGAAGAATCAAATTCAAAGAGATGCGTACCGATTAAAACCCATCTAGCACACACTTCCACTCTTGCCGTCTCAAGAACAAAGTGACGTAATCCTTACGCGTGCACAGAGATTGCTACCAGTACGCATGCGTATGGAGAATCGGATTAGAAAAATTAATTATGCTATTTGAACGCCTTTTTTCAACTGATTGAAACGAAATTTGGGCACAGATCTAGAATTAATGTTAGCAACCGTCATACCATTTTTTATTTATTTAAGGTTTAGGAGATATAATTTTTACAAGTATGAGATTATACAATCCGACAGACAGTCAACCTTTCAACGGATTTGGTCCAAAATTTGATACGGACCTACATTCATGATGATAAAACTGTGTACCAAATTTTAGCCATCTAGCCATTCTAGTTTTTGAGTTATAGTGTTCACATGAACGCGGACAGACAGACTTCCCGTAGACGGATTTTGTCCAAACTTTGACAGAAATCTACAAAGTATGTGTGAAGATCACATACCAAATTTCATCCCTGTATTTCTAATAGTTTTCGAGTCATCGTGTTCACAGACACAGACAGACATAATTCCAAAATTGCGTTTTCCGGACTCAGGGAGGTCTAAAACGTGGAGATCCGTCAAAATCTCGAATTCGAATTTTTTGACGATTACAATACTTTTTCTTTGTATACTTCGTATGCTAGAAAGCAAAAAAGTTACACTCTTCGGCTATTTAAACTTACCAAGTTATAAAGCTCTGAATTTCATCAGTTTAAGCTCATTAGCGGCAGTCTCGAGCAGGTGTAGTGTGTTGCTGCTTCTAACGGCAACCTTTAAAGCAAAACTCGAATGTACACGATCGAATAGTCAAATAGATCTTGCTTTTAAGGATTTCGTCAAAATTGATGGAAATCTACGATTCTGGCATTAAAACCAGAAACTAAATTTTATTCCCAGAGTTCTGTACTTTCTTGCGTTTTCATGTTTAGAGAATTACGGACTTATGTCCAAAAATGTCTTTTTTTTTCGGACTCGTGGAGGTCTAAAACGCAAAGATTCATCAAAATATCGATCTCCAGTATTTTGACGATCATAATATTTTCTTTACAAGAAAATAAAAATGATATTGAACCAAAAGCAAACGTAATTTTCCGTGTTGAATAGTCTCTAAATATGTAAATGTTCGCAAGGATGTATATTGCTTACTTTAAAAAGTCAAATAAGAAACAGGTTTCATTTTCAAAAATTACCCCATCCCAATAACTAATCACATAAACATTGATATATTAACCTGAGAACAAAAGGAACGAAGAGTAAACACGTTAATCAATACGGAGAAGGAAAAACCAAAGGGAGAAAAAGTATTGTTTTTCTTCTGATGCTGTCCTGTCAATGACAGAAATAGGATTTAGACCTGGTGCGGCGCATTGACCGGATGCGTTAAAAATGAGCAGACACCCCTGGTGTCGGGAGCTTCCGCCGAAGGATAACTAATATGGATCGATCCACGGATTCGGCATCCCACCGATATCCTACTTATACATTTCCATCCCATCCCGGATCAATTGTGGAGCTCGTCAAAAGCGCCGGAAAATTGCTTAACTCCAATAATAGCAAAAAGTTGCTTCCAGTGTCTATCCCCTCCATTAAGTGTATTCCATCCACTAAGCCGCCACTACTTTGAAGCGTTCACTTTTGAAATTGAGATCTTTTCCTTCGCATGTGGGATCTTTTCATTTATCGATCGGTATGGAAAGTGGTCTCATTCAGCAATGAAAAATGAATACTGCGTTTCGGAACTTTTTATGATGCGTTTGATTTGTTGGATTAACGTCTTGACTCGATGAGCGCTTATAAAGAAGAGCTATTAGAAAGGCAATTTTGAACCGCGGTCATGTGACGACAATCAATCCGAAATGGTTCATGTTCTATTACCCTTTCACAATTTGAAGTTAGGCAGATAAAAACCATTCGCATTATTCAAAATTAACTAACTTTTTTCACAAAAAGAATCATTTAATTCACAAGACATATTTTCAATTTATCTATTTAATATATAGTGTTGGCATTTAGAGTTTGATATCCCCACATGTTTTGTGTTATTATAAAGTAAACGATAAAACGATTGATTGCAGTGACTTAGTATGCAGTATCCATTTTGCTATAACCAGCCAGAACTTTTAGAGAAAATCCCTTATTCGAGAATGTGTTTGTGAAATTTATCTAAATAGATAAATTCTCGTCATATAGTTTTTATACAATTTTTAACAAGTTTTCTGAAGAACTCGATATATTTAATACGTCCTTCGATGTTTTTAAGATTAAATGTTTACGACTCTTAAAGTCTTAATGTGTTTTTAGGATTGACTGTAATTGTTTAATGTGATCGTTTAAATTCAGAAGAAGTTTTTAAAATTTTTTGAGGTTCAATATTTCCGGACTTTGTTCTATATTTATTTGGCGTTCTTTTTGTCCCATGCAATCTTAAAGTGAAGTCTTTTTCTTATAATGTTCATATCCTTCAACAAATAAACATTTAGAAAACCCACTGATGCCGTATTCAGTTGATGTTCATGGGTTTTTTTACGGATTTGATCAAATTGCAATTTTGTTTCAAATCTATAATTCTGGCATAAAGACCACACAATGAATTCCATTCCCAGTCGGTTCTTTTTTAATATGCACAGACTTCCAAACATAATTCTGAATTTTTGTAAGGACTCGGGGAAGTCTAAAGCATAGAGATTCATCAAAATATTCGGGTCAAATATTTTGACGATCACAGAACTTTCTATACATTCAACGTTAATTCCACTGTATACCCCCGAGCTCGAGAACCGACGGCTTCCCTGTCAGTTGAATGGTATACGTGGAAGGAATAGTACTTTTTATGCATGCAAATAAAAGAGAAACAGAAGCAAATGCAATTTTCCGTCTTGATTTTTCGCGTTTGCTAATATAGTCAATAAACATGTAAATATATGCAAGGACATTTATTGTTTTTTTTTAAATCAAATAAAATCAGGTTTTCCTTTCAAAAAATCATCCCATCAGCAATACGTAAACTGAAACGAAGTACACAG